>JBBMFX010000122.1:22868828-22922296 GCA_037832545.1 Rhabdalestes septentrionalis
TGCTTTGTTTAAAAAAGACATATTTAAAATCGATGGAATTCCTTTCAAGGGACCTCTGGGAGGTTTCCGTTTTCAGTTTGAATATAAACACACCTCCTCCTTCACAAGAATAATGGTCTCCTTCATAGAGCTTTCTATGTGCTGTATGTTCTATATGCTGACTTAGGACTATTTTTAAAGCAGCTTGCTCTCTACCCACAAAGTTTTCTACTGAACTGTCGGCCTTTAAAATTTTTCACCCACTTTTCATTACAATGATGCACAGATTACATTCCTCTACTGCTTTTTCATACAGTCAGGAAACATTGCCTTTTGACACATTAGTATGTATATGCACCTCTTTACAGTGTTTTTTTAAAAGTGCATAATCTTTGAAAGGCATTGCATAGTTTGTTACTGTTCATCTTTAAAACACAAACATCTAAATAATCAATAGATGCAATTAATGAATAGATGCAAATAATTAATTAGTGGAATCAACTATGAAAACTCTAATAAACAGTCAATAGTAGGGATGTTAATGAGTGCTCAGTCAAATCTGTTTGAGAAATCAGTTGGTGAAGAGTAAAGGTGTGATTGTCAAGGCCTATGGAAAAAGAAGAAATGTCCAGCCCTAAATGACCCCAAACCATGTGACAGCTCTACTTAAGATTCAAGCCACAGGCCTCATTACAGCGATTACAGTGACAGCAGCCCTCCCTGAATTTCTCCTTTTCTCAGGGATGGTTTTGTGGTCTGGGCTGAAGTTGAACTGAGTGCACTATTAAACCCTGAGCCTTATTCATGAATAAATTCATTTCTCTGATTGCTGCTTTATTTTTCAAATCCCTACTTTGGAATACAGGCCTCATAGGGGACTTTACAGCAATTAGTTCACTGTCAGATGTCAGACTGAACTATGGGAATCTGCCCAATGGAAACCAGATAAACAAATAATCTAATCAACTGTGGTAGCAGTAACAATAAGGACTCTGACTCATGCAGATGACAAAACCCAGTACCAGTCCAAAATGAGCCCCAGAGAAGACACAGGCATTATCTGTGATTTGATTTACTGTCCTCATTAATTGCTGATGCACTCTCTGTCCCAGAAATGTTCAACTCATCCTGCATCAGTGACTTTGCATTTTTCCATGACAGACAGTGCACCATCATCTAATACAGGGAAAAAACAAACAACTGCATCTGAAGTACAGAATACATTAAAGGGCCCCAATCTGATCAAAACGTACACATACAATAGGAAAGCTCACAGCAATAGAGTACAGAGTGTGGATACATTAAAGAAAAGCAATGATGTAAGTATATGGAATTTAAGCTCCCTGGAATTTTCAATAAAGCGCTTAACATGACTAAATGGTTCACCCTGTGTTTTTGTTTTACAAGCCATATCAAATGATTTCAATGCAACCCTTTAAGCACTTTAACTTACTTGGACAAATAATTTCTTATTATGTTTCAAAGTTGAGCAATGCAGTATGTGACACAGTCTTAATGCTTCTTAAGCCATTATGCTACACAAAGAAATCAACAAAACTCAAGACACATGCCCCTGTCCACATAAACTGTTTGACAAAAATATATACACCAAATATTGGATTTTGAATGAGGCATAAATATTAAATGTATTTAATATGATGCGATGTAACAGGTATGTACATGTTACAGTTGTGCAATCCAAGTAGCCTAATGTCTGAAACAGCAACATTGAAACATCCAAAAATAAAAACACTGAATCTTTTCTTGATACACTGAGCCCACTGTTTTATTTCTCAAACAAACCCCATCTGTGCGCCCCAACAAAAAGTGCAAAAAGGAGTCTATCATTCTCTTTACATTAACTAAGAGAAACTTGATCACTGAGCTGTTTGCAGATCTGCAGCAGGGCAAATTCAGCTCAGAGGCAGTTTTACTTTCTTCCTTTTTGTGTTCAGTCTGTGGATCCACAACAGCAGCTTGTCTAACCTGCTCCTGAGAACACGTCAGGGACAGTGCTCCTGAGTAAATGAGTGGCCACCGTAAAAGGAAGAGGGACAAAATAGACAGAAACTCACTGAGGATTTCCCCTTTCAGTATCATCTGTCAGAATGTCAGCCCTCATTCGTCATCCCTGCTGTGATTTCTAAAATCTCTGCTTGCATGTGCAAAATCTATTATGCACCCGAGACAAAGGCCTTCTCAGATTTGTCGTGTGGTTGGGCGAGATCTAAGCCAATGTTGACATCTTCGCTGGCTCGAGCTCAGGACAGTTTACTGTTTTGAGTTGCTACTTTTAGTTCGAGGGCCTCTATTGTTGAGAACTGGTGCTGGGATGTAATTTCTGACACAATGACATGCATGCACAGGTATAAACAAGCCTTGCTTGGCCTTCAAGCTCAGGGCACAACCAGATCAAACTATCTTCTTCAAAAATATCTGAAGAGTATAAATTACTCCTGAGAGAAGATTCTGATAGCTATATTAGTGTAAGCAAAACACCACAGCCAACCGTTTTTAATTATTCATGGTGATTGTGTTTGGGTACTGTTTTATACAGTTTGAGAGTATGCATTGATGTTTCCCTGCTGGCTGAACAGGTTGTCCCTGTATTGACTGAGACAGCAGCTGAATATTACTTCTCCCCGTGGCTTCCTGGGTCAGTTACCTCAGCCATTCTAAACCACAGATATGAGGTTTTGCGACTGTACACCGCAGCTACGAGGCTTCCTGTCCCTCCTGGTTCTGCAACTATACACTGCAGCTATAAGCTAATAATTGTCATATTTCTTAAACTTAAAACAAAATCTTAAATAATATAAACAGTGTAGATGATCAGAATTCACATTCACATCTAAGTAGTTTAATTCACACCTAGTGGAGGCTGCAGTCTTATTTCATATGGTAACTCACAGTGTAAGAAAGGGCAGCAGCTTTTAAAAACAGATATCACTCACATCTTTGAAAATGCTCACAGGATGAAGGTAGACCTCCAGCTGCCATCGCTTACACTAAAAGAAAGGGAGTTTCTGCAGAGTCAGCCTCCCGGAAAGCTGATTTGTTCACTCATAGGAGCGTGAGTTGAGGGTAGTTTACCGGACCTAAAGCCCCTGTCTGGTTCACTTGATGCCTCCTGACTGTTTTTGGGGTCAGAGATCACAGCACACAGCACATTAACTGCAGGAAAAATGGTTAGAGGGCAACATGGATCTGTCAGATTTCCTCATGGCTCTGGTCAGTGAGTGGAAAACGAGAGAAAAGCCAATGAAAACAAGGACACACAAAAAAGCCAAACACCTCCTCTCCCAGAGGCTTGAACTGGTTTTGGTTATTAATGGAAAGAAGCTGTTGATCCAGAGGTGATCCAATATTGGCTGACTATACTTAGAGGAAATGCTGAAAACACAAGATAAGGAAAGTTGTGGAATCCTGTTGTTGTAATGTGTGTATTGCAAGTTGGATTTGGAATGGCATGTTTATATGTCTGCATCACAGACTGTGTAAAAACTGTGAACTGAAAAACAGAACTGACCAATCCATGTTCCACTCACAGAGGTATTCTTTTATGACAAGCTTCATAAAATGTTATAAAAGGTTAATCTTGAATTTTAGTCAAAATGCACTCAAGCACCTACACAACAGCACATTTCCAGTTTTAAATTCTTTCCTACTTAAAAATAATCTGGACAGTGTATTAAATGTGTTTTTTATCCCCAGCTCATTGTAAAGCTTGTCCAACATCACAACAGCCGCTACGAATGAACACATTTGTAGGTGAATCACAGGTCGGATTGTTGGTCCACTCTTGCGACTGTGTTTAGTGTGAGTCTGGTGACTTTAGAGAAAGTCCCATTTCCTTCCTCTCCTTTTACTTTATCCATGACACAAGGGCACCCCTGAAGGCCTTCAGACAAGGACAAAATGCAGCACAGCCAGCCACACTGCCAGTCAGCAGTGCAACCTCAGGGCTGCCTGCTGTGCACTGAGCTAAAGCAGGAAGGAGATAAGATAAATTAAATAGATTTTAAAAAAAAAAGTTCAAGTTAGTGATTGACAGCAACTCCTCCAAACTGTTGCAGGATATTAAGCAGAATTTTGCAATGCATGAGCAATGACCGTATTTTCTGGATGACATAATTTCAAAAATGAGTCTGCTCTCTGAAAGATGGTACTGTTGATCTACTGCATAGATATTGATATGGTCTACATAATTACATCTAGGATAAGACAGCAAGTAGATTACTCATTGTTATTCATCCACCTACTAAAAGGTAAAAGCATCCAGCATGATGTAAGATGTAAAAAAAAGGTGTTGATTAGTTTGCATGCTGATAAGCTTTTTTAAACTGTAATATTGCTTTTACTTACTATAAGAAATAGATCTCTTTGGAGAAAAGTTTTGGTTTTTTGGCTACACAGTGTTTTAATATATTTATACAACTACAGACTTTTAAAGAAAGTCAAGATGACTGAATTTTTGGGATTTTTAAAGCCCATGGCTAGTTTGTTATTGTTCAGTTAAGTCCGTATTTCTTCTTTTATCCAGTAAATAACTTTTTCCATGTGCAACCCTAGCTCCTAGTTAAAGACAGTATGGCAAAAGCACTCAACTGCCCTTTGTCTCATAAATATTGTGAATTTTTAACAGAGGGTGTTTATAAATCTGCAAGGTTTCAGTCACATTGCTCAATAACAACTGTCCCACTGACTTTTGGCATACATTCTCTCCAAAGAGGAAAAATGGATGGGTCAAAACCAGACAAACCCCAGACAACCAATGAAAACAGCATTATGTACAATGCAAACTTGTAGTTCCATTGATGGTGAGATCAATATTACAAAGAACACTTCTGTTAGCCCCAGGGCCTTACATTATTAATTGTTGTTGAAGCTTGCTGGAGCACAGTGGGATTTAAAGGACCAGTGGCTGAATGGAACTGCCCTCAATGAGAGACAGACACTGTCCATCTCTTCATCTGAGTCCTCCACACACTTCATTAATGCTCTCACTGAAATATCTGCTCATTTTACTAGTGCAGTGATGTGGCACTGGTTGCTGTGTTTATTTGTAATCATCTGTAAAACAAAACTACACAAAATGATCTACTGAATTTACTATGAAATCTTTCTTCTTCTATAAGTCTTTCTTATAATATGAAAGGGAATTTGTTTAAAAAAACCCATACTTTTTGTCACATACTGTTTCATACCTTTCTTGGGGTCTTGTTTATAATTTTCCAAAACAATATGGGAAACTTTAGAGGACCATGTATGGTTATTCTTTGTTTAAGTCAATTTTTATTATCTGGCCTCTAGGATTAAAGTATGATTACATAGTCAGCGGCAGCTTGGGTTGAGTTTAAAATACAGAAACAGCAATATGTTGTGGATAAACTTCAGACAATATTCTGACAATTAAATAGGTATTTATGATTTTATATCATGGAGGATATGTACGTGCAATCACAGCCGAAGCTTTTAAGACTGCAGTCAAGTCTTAATATGTAACATTTACAGCATCCATTATGTAGCAAATATAAACTCCAGGTCTGTGCCTTAACAGAAGTGCTTCCTTCCTGTCCCTACAGTGCATAGCAAGCTCTCGAGAAAGAGCTCAGAGTAAAGTTCATTTCTGTATCGTGTGCTGTGTGTGACTGAAATGAGTATCTAAATGCCATCAAGGCATGTACACTAAGGGTTTGGACTTTAGTGCCACAGAGGCAGTGATACCATTGTGTTAATTTCACTTTCATGTGGTCTAGTGTGTTATTTGTTTTGTCTAATCACTGCTATGCAGCAGAGCTGCTAAAAATTAAACATATGATGTTAGTGTGGTGTGTGTATGATCTGAGGCACATGTTCACAGTTCATTTATCATTTTACACATGCATATGTGCTCAAATGATTACTACATGCAGATACCTTTGGACCCCCAACATTATTTTTTCATTGTTTTTGTATTTTTCTAAACGTTAAACAATAGTTAAAATGCCACTATTATTTATTCACTATTAAAATTATGAATGCAAATGCTGCATGTTGTATTGTCAATTTGATCACAAAACTGCTGACAAAGCTCAGCCCTAGTGACAGCCCAGCAGATAATACTCATTTCTAGCATTAATCAGACAACAGATACATATGTTTGAATATTTTTTTCTAATCCCAGAATGACTATGGTGTTGTCAACACATGGCGTATATCCAAACGGCAGAGGCAGGCACTGGGGCCTGTCTATAACATCCAACAGTATGGATGAAGTACAATTAAAGCACATGCTTAACAACTCATGTTATCCAGCAGTATAAACACTCCAATGGATTTAAAAGTCCTTACTGTCAGCACCAGGCCTAATTAAAAGGTTACCATGCCTTCACACTTACAAACAGAAGCACAAATGTTGGCTTAAGTCTTTGCCTACGAAGCCATTTAGTAATAACATTACATTATTTTTCCAGTAACGGCTGGCAATTGTTAACTCACTATTAAGATGTGACTACGCAGACAGAAATGAACAAATAGAAGTGTGCAACTGTTCTTGGGACACTGATTTAAACTGATGTACTTTTCCAAGTAGAACTTCCTACCAAACTGTAGAAAGACAAACTACAAACTTAGTAAGGTAGTATTTTGAGGCTTTGTTGGTGTGTGACAATTTTTAAGACTTACAATGAAAGAAGTGATGCATGTAATTGAATAAATGGACATCATCACAAAGATTATCTTATGTATTGAATGTATTTTATTTATGTTGAAATTAACAGCTACATTATGCTGGTATTTTGTTGGTGGCATGTGACTTACCCTGCAGGAAGTGCATGTAATTGGGTAACATACATTATATTACATGAATACAATGATAGAAGGCATTTCGTATATTTTGAAATAGTCCTTGATGTGAACATGCAACTACATGCAAGTACATTCAATGCATTACTTTACTTTCTGTGTATGTGCCTGGTCTGTGTATGAAGGTTTTGTGTGTATTAGGGCAGAACAGTGGAGTACAGGATCAGAGCAGGTCTCTAGCTCAGGGTGAGCCGCTTAGTCTGATACCCGAGCTGTGGATTAGTGGGTAGACACCCAGCACATTGGCTTAGCTGATTTATTGGTCCTGAACTGAAAATAAATGATCGTTTACAAATGCACACTTCATATTATGCTAAATATTAAGGCAAAAACATGGGCCACAGAAACGTTGTTTATATCACCTAATTCTTATTGGTTTTTAAACAATAAAAGCCTTCAAAGCCAACAGATGCAAACCAGCTTATTGTTTCAAAATATAACATCAGTTATAATATAAGTGCAAAAATATTTGAGGATACGTCAATAATTCAATATATATATTTAAATATTTCGTTTTAAATATTTTTTAAAAATTACCTGACAAAATGCAAAGGTAATTAACAACAAAATGCATTGTGATTTTGTTTAATTCAACATTTTTAAGGAACTGAAAGGAAAGAATCCGTGGGAAAAAAATTAAAGAATACACTCAGCCAATCAGCAGCTCCTAGACACACTGGTTGTTTTGGTTCTTGTTTTTATTGCTAACATCTAATGTGCATAAGCGACATGCAGTTGTGTTTTAAAACTAATGATTACACCAGTTATGTCTTCAGAAATACATATTGTGATGTAATTTATCAGGAAAAATGATTCCATATTGTCCAGTGCTTTCCAGCCCTAGTTCTGTAAATGCTTCTAATAAATGCAGTGTGCACACAAAGTAAGAACCTACTATTGACAGTGCTGAGCTCACATGACTTGACTCATTGTGCAACTTTGTTTGTATTCTCCTGCTTATTCATGCTGAGGTGTTTGCTATGCAGAAAGGCTGTTTCCATATGAAATGTACAGCATTTACTAAACACAGAGGTGGAACCACTAACATGGCCTAAGTCCAAACATTCAGCTAACTGCAGGCTGGGTCAAAGTCTGACTTTGGTAACTGAAGTCGAACGATCAGGGTGGAATAAAGTAACCTGAGCAGGGATATGGTGCTTTTGTCCTCAACAGGGCCTTCTTCAATGACAAAAACCTATCAGAGTACAATGCAGGCCCCTATCTGCTTCCTGTACTGCCCTCTTGCATTATTTAACTGTTTTCAAAGCATCTAGTTTTCTTTGTAAAGCACAGGAGCTTTGGAAAGGTGCATTCCTTTTCTCATCTGTCTTAAGTTCTCTTATCTTAAAGTCTGGATAAACTTTATACACAAAAAGAAAGGGTGTACATCTGCATATGCTACACGTATTCTGAAACTAATGAGCACTACTGAAGGTTGTAGCTTGTGCAATCTATTCTAAAGTATGTCTAATACACAATGTGGCAAAATACTCCAGTGTTCACAACTACATACTAAGACTGAAATGAAATTTCTTTTTGTTGCCCAATAACCCCAAATGTAAACAGTGCCAAAAGTTCAAAATGTGCTGCTGTAGACAGCTGCACTGCTCAGTACTGGACTGTATCATCATGTACCTATTGGATGCTTACTGAATTGTTTACACATGACCCTGCTATCTATGTAGATAGCTATTGCTCAGCTGTCTGTTTAAATGACCAAGCCGCCGTTTTGATCAAAATATCACATTGTCTACTGGTATCACAGCACAACTCTGTAGTTAAGTTAATTAATGTTGAACAAACCGTGCCTCTATATATTTACTTAGTTTACGTGTTAAAATGGTTTTTTAAAATCTGAATTACATATCAGATATATACCTCGAGATGGTACTTTACAGTCACTGTAAATGTATTCATGATATGTCAAAGATACTGAGAATAATACGGATAAATATGGATTTGAATGTAACAACGTGGAGCTCTTTATGGTACATAAACAGTACTCTTTTTCTCTGCCTATTTTTTCCACAACAGGCTGAATAGGAAGAACAAAAAATAAAGAAGACACAATAAGAAATCAAGAAGACACCGAGAAATGAAGAAGACACAAAGAAATTCAGAAGCCCCATGTCGTTATTGAGGCCTTAAGCTGAGGACACCCCTCCCATATGTGCACACGTACAGCTCAATACAGCAATTACTTCATATCATAATTTCCCATTAAAAGTACATTTTACTGATGCATTGCCAGAATGAGCCCGTGTGTGGCCGTTTTGTAGCCCTATCTTTGAGAAAATACAGAAATTCTCATCCCTGGCTCCGTTCTGATTGCCAGAACAGGTTCACCCCGGAGAGGCGGGACCCAGACGAGCATCATTCCTGACACAAGATGAGGAGAAATTACCTCAAAGCCACTCGCACCGAGCTTTCGTCCTGTCCTGTGGACATTTTTCCAGCGTATCAGGCTCGTCTGAGGGAGAAAATGAAGATTAATCCCAGCATGTGTTGTGTTTGTTGTTCTCGGTAGCTAACTGAGCAGGTATGGCGCGATTCAACCGTTAGCCTTCAGACCTATTATTGGCTTCACATAGTGAAATAAAAGAGACCTCGTAAAAATGATTGAAAAGAAAGGAGCGGGGAGGATTCGTACACAGCTAGAAATTAATTCGAGCCGTCGTCTACAGGGTTAATGCTTCATTTCCCCTCCTCCGTCCTCCGCCTCCTGCCTCTGGGGCTCCGGAGCCGTTTCTCTCAGCAGAACCGAGCGACGTTCATTTGTCCTTGCATGACGTTAGAACAGCTGAAACGTCACAAAACCACGCCCCCAACCAGCAACTTTCCACGCCCACCTGTCTGCGCTAAATAAAAAAAAACATAAGGTGTCCTAAAGTTTGTAGACCATTCAACGGCACAGATGTCTAGGAAGAACATCAATAGCATTCGTGAGTTCTGGTACACATTCTATCTGGACAAAAGTATTTGGACACACGTGTTAATGATTGAATTCAAGCGGCCTACTGGAACAGAGAGCAGGTCTTCTAGTCCAACACCAGTGCCTGACCCCCTTGGTGTAATGGTCATGTTCCCCAGTACTTTTCTCCATATAGTGTTTGTTAGATGACTAGTACTGTATCTCAAACTCCAGCTTATCCCAGACATACTGGATGATGCTGTATCACTCCAGAGAGGAGTCACTGCGAATTGATGTCCTTAGGGCACATCATTATATCGTACCTGTTTCAATTGTGCTTTGTAATAATAATGCTATTTTTAATAATAATGTATATAATAATAGTAACATTATTATATGTAATAATAATGTTACTATTGTTACTATTATGTGCTATTATTATTGTTATTGTGGTGAATGGAACCAGACGTCTGAAAACTACCCCAATGAAATGTATTACATAAAATAGTCATACAACACTGCCTGCTGTATTGCCTACACAGTTTTGTGATTTATCCCTTCATAGCGGATAATCCATGCAGGGCGTTGTGGGGCCAAATAGTCCTTAAAGAAAACCAGGGGCTGTCATTCAGTGCTATAGTGTTTATATATCTCACTCTCAACAGCATCTGACACATTTCAGGCAGGGCTCAACGGCGGTTTTGTGTTTAGGATGTACGTAGAACAGACAAGATATACAGTGAGTGGTCAATGTTCGGTTAAAACCCGTGGTTCTCCATTCTAGCCGATAGATGGCGCCAGATGTATATTATTCAATCTCCCATCCAGTGAAGATCACTCTTATTGCTTCAGCATACCAAGGCATTTTGGACAACGCCATGCTTCCAACTTTGTGGACACAGTTTAGGAGGTACCCTTTCTATTCCAACATAACTGTGTCCCAGGGTACAAAGCAAGCTCCATAAAGACATGGTTGAAGGAGTTCGGTGTGGTAGAACTTGACTGGCCAACTCACCTCAACTCATGCAACACCTTTGGGATGAACTGGAACGGAGATTGCGAGCTAGACATTCTCATCCCAAATCAGTGTTTGACCTCATAAGTGCTCTACAAAATGCTCTACAGCTGTAAATAGGGGACCAACTCCATAATAAAGTCAATGTGTATTGGTCACGCCTCCCAATAACTTTTCCATTCGCTGCATAGTGATGGTATTCTTCTCCTTTGGAGCTAAATTACAATACTAAAACCCAAAAGACTGAGACATGGGCAACAGTGGAACAAACCAGAGGCCAGCAACTAAATAAAATGAGATGAACCCTCTAGCCCTTCTCATTTTTAATGTACACTCAATGCCCTCGTGGACACTTTTGGCCAATTGAAACCCATGAAAAGTACAGTTTTTAATTCCTTATTATTTACACTGTTAAATCATAAAATTGGGGTTAAAACACTTTTATTCTAAAGGCAACACTTGAGAAATGTCCTTTTGTTCCGGATTATGTCATTAATCCACTTTTAGCCAAGTGTGAAATTTTATGTAATATTTTATATAATGACCATATATTTATATATTTTTTATATATTTATATACTTTTTTGCTATTTTGTCTACATAAAGTTTGTAACTAACATCACTTCTTGTCATAAGAATCAAATATCTATTCTTTTGTTTTTTAAAATCCTTCAAATACCAGTTTGTTTGCACAATGCACTTGTTAGTAAACAACCTCAAAAATGTAAATTTTCTCTATTCTTGGTGCTGCTGGAGCCAATAATGGGAGTCAGAAAAATTTTACTAATTAACAACAACACTGATTTTTTTTTTTTTGCATTCACAAACACAAAACCATTATCTGACATCCTGAAGATCACACCCATGTCACAATTGTGTCATTCCTTTGTTCTATTGGAGTGCATTGAGTCATCATACTTCCCTATTGGAAACTAAAATGATTGTATAAAATGACTCGCTTTGCCAAAAATGGATAAATTATATAACCTGGAAGAAAACACTAAAAAATACATTTCCCAGGTGTTTTAACCTCAACTGTGTGATTTAACAAAGAATAAAAAAATTTAGTTTTTCAATTGGCCAAAATCGTCCACGAGGGAGTCAAGTGTGACAACTGGCCATATGGAGGAAATTATTTATATATATATAAAATAAAAAAAAACTCCAGACCTTTGGGGTGTGTCATTACATCTGCATTAACAAAGACAAAATTATATATATAAAAAGAGAGTGAAGTGGACAAAAATGTCCCACAGGAGGCCCGGAGGGTTAAAATCAAACTAAAAGAAAACAAGAACATAACATGGAGGATTAAAGCAGAGTCAAAGAAAATGTGCAGTCGTGTGATGTAATGTACATTGACCACCAGCCTGAATACAGCTCAGGTGCATATTTTGTAAACTTTTCTGTTAATAAAAGAAAATAAGAGCACCCTTAATATAATGTACCGGTCAAACATAAAAATAAGCACCACACACTTAAAATGTTATTCTTTTATTTACTGGGCAAATGAGCATTACCAGTCATATACTCAGACTTTCAACCCTTTCCAGCTGAAGCATTTTGGTAAAATGGCATATTTTACATAGATACTGCTTGTACAGGACAGTATAAGCATCCATATGACATGCAAAAGAGACTTAGTCCGTTCAAAGACAGGCTTCTAGTAATGTCAAGTCATTGCCCACCATTCCAAGGCCCCCCAAAAGGGTTGGCTTTTCATGAAATGACACTCTTGTCATCAGTTTTCTCCATCAATCTCTCACACTCCTGTGTAGACAAAATATGAGTAAAGACCTCATGTCAAAATATAGGTTATCTCACACGAGTTCCGTTCATATAAAATTGTTCTATTTACACTGCTGGCATTACATGTTTGAATTATTCATGCCGTTTTAATTGTAAGGAATATAATTTCATATTGCAGAGGACATAACCGGCCCTATAGTACCCTAATCCTGGTTAATTCCCCACATGATCGTCTAGAAATATGAAAATGTCTATTTTTGATTATAAACAGACAAATGTTTGAAGGTCTAACGCTAAGAGTTTCTGTCATCCAATATTTGTTTCATTTACCAAAACTGCAGGACGGTGTCAGAGCATTGTGATTTTCCTGCCCTCATTATTTACACAGGTAAGGTAGTCGATCCTGCACATGAAACGCTCAACATATAAGAAAGGAGTCAGACCAAGCCAATCAAAATCCAACACAGATAACGCCTCAGTTCAGGAACCGCATAACAAAATCCATTTACTCCAAAGAGATCCTTGTTCAACGCATGAATAGCAGACAGAGAAATCACAGTTTACCTCCCGCCACAAGACACAGACATGTCAGCGCAGATGTCTCTCAAAAGTCAATGGTTACCGATGTCTATATCCTGTGCTGGCCTGCAGTCCATAATATGGGACACCATTACAGCCAAAGTGCTTTTGCTTTCATCCAGTAAACACCAAGCTGCCTGTTTGTTAGGCACTTCTACCTTGTACCCACACCTCCTATATGGGTGTACAGTTTAGGTTTACATTTACATTTACTGGCTATACTTTACTGGAAACATTATTCACCAATTTGTATTTACCAGTGATCAGTTTCTGACCATAACATTAACGGCTGGATATATTTGGTTCATGAACACGACAACTTCAGAATTATTAATACTCTGTCAACATAGTGTGCTGAGAACCATTTAAATAACACTCTGTAAATGGAGGTCGAGTGGTGGTCGTTTTCCACTGAAGAACAGATTTAAGGGGGCTGAGTTGCAACAGATGGGCTACAGTCTCTTACTATAAAACAACAAGGTGCATCTATATGAGGTGTTTGCAATCCTGGGGGTAGAACAAGGTAGGTGTACCTGATAGACCGACATGTAAATGTTTGTTTCACAGCATGTTTTCCATGTAGATTATACTCGATATTCAGTGTGTTAGCGCCAGATACGGCCACTGAGAAGGCAAGGATAAGAAAACACTATAGCAGCAGAGCCACACTGTAGAGGGGTTCGGTTTCAAAAGAATGACGACAGAAATGTTGTAACAGACTGAAACTTAAAACCCAGAAAAAAGCAAAGTCTGCTGCAGGTACACTAATAAATCTGTAAACGGATAACCAGTAACAGAACTTCTCCATGCAAAACACGGATCTCTAGGGGTTGGTTTAGTGGTTACGGTTCAAGTATTTCTGTAAAAATACCACAGGTTAGGACCCACAATCTGTAGTGTCAAGTAAGAAATCGATGAAACCATCCAGCAAAATATCACAGTAGAGATATTCGCAAAACTAAGACTAACACTGACATTGTCACAAAGTAAAATGTATCTCCATAAAAATGAAAAAAGTCACAAAAATGCTGCAGGTTGAATGTTAAAGTACCAAAATACCATTAAAACAATTATAAAAGACAGAATTTTTTTAAAAATGCTGTCATGAAACTAATGTTAGACTGTAAGGAAATATAAAAAAAAAAAAATAAGAAAAGAAAAAGCAATAAAGTGACCTTTCTCAGAAGAGACACAGTTTAAAATGAATGTTTAACACTGTAGTTGTATTGGAGGTTGTTCGTATTCAGGTTTCTTTCTTTTTTTTATTCTGCAGCTGCTCTCACTCCTCCTCATCTGCTTCCCCTGTTTTCAGCACAGAATCCTCCCCGAGGATCTTGCACAGCTCGTTCAGACGCTGCTGCATTTTGGGAATTCCAGCGAGCTGAGACTCCAGACGCTGCTTTTCCTCGGTCAGGGAGAGACGAGTGGCTGTGTCCAGCTGCTCGAACAGCCAACCCCCCTCGCCATCAAACTGCAGCAGGTGGGTGTGGTACTTCCTGAGGGCAAGAACAAACACGGCGAAATCAAAAGAAGCAGACTGAGAGCTACTACTCGAAGGATAAACATCTCATTTAGACACTTTAACCTTTACCCAAATGAAGTGGACTATAGAATGTGGTAACATCTATTTAACTAATTGAAATAATGATAATAAAAAAAAGGTAGATCAGAATTAAAAACAGGATTAGTTGTGTTGCAGTCCGAATTTAAGCCCGCCAAACTTGATTTGGCTAACTGAAATATATTTCTTTCAATCACAAGACATGCTTTTATATTACAGTAAACGATAGAATTATGAGTGTCTTTAATGAGAGTAATGTCTGCGAGAAATAACACTACAGTATATGATAAGAATGACAGTAAAATCTTTACTTATTAGAACAAATAGATGCTTACTGTGCAGACAAAAGGCTTTAGATGCCATTGGTTTTTCCTTCATTTTTCTTCTAGTTATGTGTTGCCTTTTACAACATGTTAAAACTGTTAAAAACACATGGACCAATAATAATGGTGCAAAATCACTCCTTATCTGATAAAGTTACCCTTTTGGGGATACAGTGTTTTGTCATAGTAGTAACAGTACATGTAAAAGTACATTTTAAACTGATGTAAAATACAAAATCATGACAGTTGTTTTACATTGAAAAACATTGTCAGTATCGCTGGCTGCTCATTTGTGGATGTTCCTTGCAACTGCGACGTGCATGAGCCTCACCACAGAGAAGGCCTATGGGTAATTGACAGCAGGGAGATCCCAGCATCCTTTGCTGCCTGGAATATTTTACCCTCCACGTCAATACTGACAGCGCTCGTGCACTCATCCAGCAGGGCGTACTTCGGCCTAAAGAGGGGGTCAGAGTTTAGGAACGATATTCAAATGTTGACCCAGCTGTCCACTTACTAACACAACGTGTTACCTGTGGTAGAACATGCGAGCCATTCCCATCCGTTGCTTCTCTCCTCCAGACAGCACGTCTTTCCAGTCCACCTCTGCCTCCCAGCCTGCAAACAGAAAAAAAAAGTCAAAACTGGAACAGGGCCAGATATTTTAGAAAAGAATGGAATTAGATGATGGTAAAAAAGGGCTACACTTTTTAAATTACTCAATAAAAGTGTAATACCATACATAATTTTTTAATGTCAAAGCATTTTACAAGATAGACCTTTGGATCCCTTTGCACCAGGGAGGAGGCTGTGAAGATATCCCTCACTTTTAAATACAGACTTTCAAATATCTTATTTTCAACACATTCAGCAGCCTGTGCTGAGAGTAATTAAAAGAGAACTACGGATAAATCAACCAGCTGGAAGTACTGGGACTTCTCTCATGGTTAAATGTGCTGCTGCCACATAAGTCCAACTGAGGTTAAATGTGTTTGAGCCATGAGACTCAAATCGAGGATAAATGTGCTTGAATCACAGTTTAGTACAGGCCGTGTAAATGGTGCAATATGAGAAAGAAATTCAAATCTTTGAAAAAAAATGCCAATCTTTGTGATTGTTCATAGCTGGGCTCATAACTGGGCTTACTGAGCACAGAGCTTGTTACAGTAACAGAACATTAAGTGACCACGGATTCATGCAAATTAAAGTTATTAAAGGTACAACTAATATATGAACGACACAAAATGAGTAATTGGCTGAGTGCTTGTGTTGTGCACATGGCTGGATTTTCACCTTACATTGGCTACACTTGTGTAAAAGAATTTAAAAGAGTTACATTGAGTTATTACATTCTCATTTAAAAAATAAATGTATGTTTGTGTGATGAATTATTATTATTATTATTAGTAGTAGTAGTAGTAGAAGTACTATTATTATGATTTTACATGACTAATCTGTTGGTCCAAGTCCTTAAAAAGTGAAAAAAAAACACGCACCTGTGGTGTCAATCCATTAAAGCTATGAAGCCGCATTGGTTTGTATGAGTCGCAGGACATCTTACATGTAGTGTAACCTGGAAAAATCCTTTGTAGTAATATTCTCAAGCACTTTGACCACACTGTGAGTGTATGTAATATGAATGGTATGTTTCTAATCTCCATTAAGAACTGTGACAATCTGTGGGTTTTTTTTTTTTTTTTTTTTGCAATAATTCCCGTTATCTGAAAATCTGGATTATGGCGATTATTTTCGCCGAATTACCTTCAGCTTGAAAGCACTCATTCTCAACCATGTATGCACACACGCATACACACACGGCCCCTTTCATAGACTTTCACCCTGAACAACCTCATTACGCTGCAGTGTCATTATAAAAGGCTTGCTTGTGCCACAATAACAAAGGTCTTGTTTCCAATTACCAGCACACAAGCCTCCATTACAGATCAGAAAGCTTTTTCAAGTGGAGAGGTGTTGAGTAAACACTGGTCAGCCGCAGCGCATGTACCTCCTTCACGAGCCACAATGTGATTCAGGTTGACGATGTCCAGGATGCCTTCCAGGTCTTTGTCCCTGAAGCCTTTCTCGTGCATGTCCTCCATAGAGTCGGGGTAGATGACCTGGTCCCGCAGCGTCCCGACAGACATGTAAGGCCTGAACACAAACAGCACAGAGTGAAATTAACATAAAAAACACAAAATACAAATAAATAAATAGATAGATAGATAGATAGATAGATAGATAGATAGATAGATAGATAGATAGATAGATAGATAGATAGATAGATAGATATGAGGGTCTTTGAGAACAAGCAACACAGTGTTGCTTGTCATCAAGTAAAACATATTTTAAAGCATTAACAACAGAGTGCTGTATATCAGTAAAAACATAAATGATGATCGCTGACACTCAAAAAATGTTCGTAAGAAACATTACAAACAAAAAATTACACATAAGCTCAATCTACATGCAGAAATAAAACACTAAAAGAAAGAAATATGGTGTAAAAATCAATCCTAACACTGAAGTGATACCACAGAATTCAGAGGGCTTACAGCTTTTAATACAGAGTGTGATGGCTGTTCTACCATCAGCTGAGATATTCTATTATGTCTATGAGGTTGTATAATTGCATAATTTTGTCATTTTTGCTCACAGAAACAAAGGAAAAACTCTAAAGTGCAGACTTTAGTGCCTCAAAACAGAATGCAAATTAAGTAAATTATACATTTATTACATAACTACATAATCAATTACATCAGTAATTACAGCATTATAACCAAAGGACAACAACAATTCTTTGCTAAAGAGCTGTAAGAGGACTACAACTGTTCTTAGATCATTCCTTTGGAATGCCTTATTCTTGTAAGTGCTCCCTCTTTCTCTTCCAGTTTCTCATCAAATATTCATCGCTCTCCAGGGTTCTGTGTGTGAGACTGCTGGATGTGGTAAATATTTCACAAGTGACGGCTCTGGTTTCCTGCCCTCAGCAGCATCGCACAGTTTCACTGACTGCCCCCGTGGACCACACTGCCACAATGGGACGCAATTAATGCCACAATGTGATATTCCAAGCAATTTTGTTCCCTTTTTAGTGATCCACAAATCACTCATCATTCATACAGAGTAAGGAGCAATGTTTTTTAAATGTTTTGCAAAATAAAAAATAAATTAATGCTGTGATGAGTCATGACATGATGAGTAATATGTGTTCAGTATTAACCCCTTAAATTCTAAGTGCCTCTATGTGTATCTGTATTTGTGTATTCCCTCACTGAATTCATTTCTTGTTGAAAATGAAGTCTAAATAATTACTACATTATATTGAAAATGACTGTATTCAATAATAATAATGATAATAATATATTTACTACTACAAAATAATAGTAACAGTGTTGACAATGGGATACCGTACATGTGCCTTTGTGTGTCCACTCACCTCTGAGGGATGTAGAACATGTGTTGTGGAGCAGGTTTGTACAGTAGGCCACCGTACACAGGCCACAGGCCACTGAGGATTCGAAACAGAGAGCTTTTACCACAGCCGTTAGGTCCCGTGATGAGTAAGTGCATGCCCTCCTCTACCTGTATGACACAAACACACAACCACGTACACATACATGCACACACACACACACACACACACACACACACACACACACACACACATACAGCATGAACACATAACCATACAAAGCAGACAGGTGTTACAAGTATATGGTTACAGTACCTCCCAGTCCTCATTCAACAAATATTTACTAAGCAAATAAAAACAAAAATCCATAATATATCCATATAATAGCAATTATGAAAAACTACAGATGACATTTTAACCCTTTAATGTGTCAAGTGTCCATAGTAACAAGGACCAGCTCACAGAAACAAATAGTTATATTTGAAAGGATGGATCCATATTACATCCGTGTTTGGAAAAAGATTAGGAGATACTTTAATGAGGTCAGATTATTCAAGTTGATACAGAATCTAAATCCAGTTATTCCTAAATACCTAAATATAGAACTGATTGTACAAACATATAAGCAAGTTTGGGGGATGAAGCTGACCATGTCAGTGAAGTGCTTTTTATAGTAAAGGTTAACCTCACCTTGAAATTCAGGCTGGACACAACCACATCCCCATTTGGTGTGATGATGGGCACATTCTCACAAACTATGCCTTTATCCACATCAATGACTTTCCCTAAACACACAGAAACAAATTAACCAAAATTAACCAAAACTTATTCAGGACATGATTTTTCAATAAAATCTTTTAATCTCTGAGATCTTTTGTGGTTTTTGAAACTATTTTGGTTTAAAGCACGGAAGAATAGATGGGAATAAAAGGTCTATTTTATTTATAAAAACAGCCATTGGTAAAAAAAATGGATGTGAAACTAAAGAGTGGGGAGGGGAAGAGGTAATGAGAATGAAACCATGACAACTGAGACAGTTACTGTCTCTAGAGGCCCAGTCCACCTACTGCAGTTCCTGTAACAGTCCAGGCTTTTGTCACACTAGCACTTCTCTGAGAGCCAGTTTGCAATAAATTGCATCCTAAATGTTTACATTGCAAATATTTGTTACAAGAGTTAAACAAAGCATAAGTTCTTCTCATGTTTAGCAGGCTAAAAATCCTCCACAAGGGGACAGCAGTAGTTCTTAGCTTGTGATCATTGCTAAGGGCTGTGCTTCATGTCAGTGACACTGCTTATCCCAATTTTCTGAACAAGTCAAAATGCAACATTTCATTCACTGCACTGCACTATATCAAATAAATAAATTGTCAGTTTGTCATACATGAACACAGCACAGCACACTGCTGTCACAATTCCAAGCCCTACTACAATATATATAATACGATTTTCTGTTGATTTTCAAAGCCCTCTGTTTTGAAATTTACCAACAGCTGCAATGAAAATGTCAGAACCCACTGATTGTTCGGGGGAATCAAGACATCAAATGTTTACATAAGTCTCAGGCCTAGTAATCGAAAGTTTCGCCCTCTATTGGAGGTAAAATATCACACTAATAACACAAAGATAAATACACAAAATTTCTCAACTTGCCATTTATTGAATAATGACTTCACTATAAATATAAACACAGCAGCATCAAAATTCTTAGTGCAAGCAAGTAGCATGGGCCAATGTTGCACAGCAACAATAATTCTGGGTAAATTGGCGTAGTGCACTTGGGTATCGGGCGATGCCAATACATTAAAAAATGCCAAATATCGGTTGACCTCTACTCCAAACATACCCAAATAAGGCGTCAGAGTGTATTGGTGGACTATTTGTGCACTGCCGTCAAGGACTGGGTTTCGAAACACTGTTTTTATAAGAGGCAGTGTACAACATCATACCTGTGATGATTCACCTACAGCTTGTGCCAAACTCACAATGTGAATGAAAAATGTGCCTGAATCAATCAACATTGCAGTTTTGTTAATGTCAGCAATTTACACAGCAAGATGCATGTTGCTAAAAAGGCATGCCTGACTCTGGAGTGATAACAGGTTCAGATTTGATCCTACACATACTCTCATTCTTCATCTGTGTAAATGTCTTTTTTGTTTACTATATAATGCATCCATTCCTTTTTTGCTAAGTATGGTTAATGGTTAAAAGCAGCTATGACTCTAAAACTCTAAAACCCAAGCTCCTGTGTTTGTGGGGCATCCACCACTTGAATCTGTGTCGCCACATTTCCAGTTAATGTCATACCTTTGATCTCCAGAGGCCCATCAATGTGCAGCTCATGTCGACCCCCACTCTTCTTGTCCCCAGCCTCCGCTGTTGTGGAAACGGAGGTGCGCTTGTAAATGCCCCTCTGCACCTCGTCAAACACCAGGAACATGTTGTGGACACGAGCCGTGTAACCCGCCAACTCTGTGACCTGCAGAGAATCCACAGGAGGGGTTGTTGGGAACTCATGTATGTATGAAGGATATGCAGGGATATAACCAAGCTGAAGTGACAATAAAAGACTACAGTAAAGAAAAAAATGGGCTGATCCAGTCAGGGTCTCCTTACAATGCAGAATATTTTTAATGATGAATGCAGCTGTTCAATGCTCTAGTAGCAGTGACTGTACCAATGATATACTCCGAAAAGCCTATTGTGTCATTTACCATGATAATGACATCACATGTTTATATTTCCCACCTCACAAGCAAGGCCAGGTCAGTTCCACTCTACATTCACTGGAGCCTGGGCTTAGGACAGCATTGCCCAACAAGCGGTATTTATTAAGGGTTGAGTGAGCAGGCATTAGTGCAAAATTACATAACCTTGAGTAAAGAAGTTGTGCAAAAATGCAGCGTCCTTCCATGAATGGAATCCTCTCACATGTGTTCACTAAGTCTACTGTTTGGAAGATCTACGTGATCCAATAGCCTCTTCTATATCGTTTTCTTCTGCTTTAATATTTAAAGCAAGACAAAACTTGCACCGTAAAAAAACGAAGGTAAAGGTTGATGTTGACTTCTTCTGTTTTTTAAACAATCAGATGAACTTTAGGTCATTTTTGTAGATATAAGAACATAAGCAAGTCACTGCTGCGATCTATCAAGCTATAAACCTCCACTACTTGATATATGCAGTTGTAAACAAAATTATTCATACAATATTATTCAACAAGCAAGTTTCTTCTTGACTGGAAATGACACATGTGTCTCCCAGAAGATAATAAGATGATGTACAAGAGGAATCACTGTGGAAAAAATATTTCTTAGCTTTTTTTTTATATTTGAACAAAAAATGGTATGTCCAACATTAGACATACCTTTTGAAAACTGTCACAGTCTATGATACCAGTGTAGACATGCAGAAAGCTCATCAGCAATTATAGGAAGTGTTTGATTGCTGAAGTGTTCGACTGATTATTGAGAAGGGTGTAAATAATATTTTGCTTGTAACTAAGCCAAAATAACTAAGCCTGAATAAGTATGAATACTTTTGTTTACAACTGTACATAGATTTGTAGCTTTATCAACTAGATTTGAAGTAAAGGAAATATGATAAAAAAATATATATATCAGTTCACGCTGACCTTCAACAATAGGAATATTCACAGAACATGGGAGACTTGCTATCTTCAGGAAGAACAACTGTCACCAAGCAAGGAGGCTGCTTCCATGGCGATGAGCGCTGTGGACCCATGCCTTCAGGGAACCACTGACTAGGCTGACCTGCTTATAAGTTGGTTGTTACACAGTTGTTGTGTTTTATTTACACACAACTAGACCTAAATTAGATCGCGCACTGAAATGTGAAGCATTGACAGCAATTTTTATTCTTTCAATATTAGCAATAATTAAGCTGTAATATTTTATGTTCACATTCTTATCAAGTCAGTTTAATACACTGCTTCTTTCAGTATGTCAACAGCATAATGCACAAGGTAAAATAAATGTATTTTTATTAGTAGTAGTACTAGTAGCAGTAGAATTAGAACAAGTAGTAGTAATAGTTGTAGTAGTATTTTGACCAGTTTTAGATATATTCCACAGTCTAACCTTATGGTATTATGGTAATGTTAAAATAGATTCCTCTGTATATTTTGGTCAGCCTTAATATTGGGTTAAACATGCTTGTGTGATCGATTGATTGATTGGATAATGAATGAGAAAACCTGTATTTGCCAGTCTGAGTGCCTATTTAATTTAGGTGTGTTGATAACACACTTTTGATGTACAAATGATATTTAAAAATTAATATTTGGTAACCGAGAAAGCAATTGTATCTTGAAAACAATTTACAAGTCATCCTCATACTGAGAAAAAGACAAAATATGAAAATAATCAGATTGAGCCAGTCCCGGGATGTAACAGGACTGAGATAGAAACTTTTGAGACACTCTGAGTTACGGAGTAACTTAAAAAAGTGACTTAAAACCCGTGGGTGGATAATACGCCAGCGGTTTAAGGCAGTAATGGTGGCAGGTTAAGCGGTTCGTGGGCTCTCTGTAACAGTGTTTCAGCAGGACATCTGCACATAAGCATCTGTGACACAGGCCTGACTGCTGCTCCCTACTCAACAGATGGTAGATTAAATCACCCAGTAAGGCTAAGCCATCGTAGGGGCGGGCCCGAGTCAAAACACAGCTCTAAAGTCATCGATTTCAGGCCAGTGCTGCGACACCCAGCTTTCACTGTCTTCGGGCCAGGTGCCAGGACTAGAGGGAAGAAGAAACATGTGTGACCTCGGAGCTGTGATGTCACGTTCCTCGCTGCTTGTGACAGTGTGAAGTTTGTAAAAACCTATCATTAGCTGCGCTGTGATCTTGGCACATTAACTCCAGAACAGGAATTTATCTGGCCTCCAGCACAAAGAAAACCAAACATGCAAGTAAAGGCCTGTTTAGCACTTTACTGATTCATACTTTTCATAACTCCAGGCATGCTGTCTGTGCACAGGGCATAAAACGAGTGTGTTTTACTCTAGCAGTTACACTGTGGATACTCTGGTGACATTCCATCTATCTATTTGTCTGTCCTTCTCTTTGTTTATCCATCTATCTATCAATATCACTGAATTAATTGAGAGAAAATGTTTTATTTTAATTGTAGAATCAATCCATTTTATTGATGAGGAAACTGAAGACATAGTAGTATGATATACATTCAATGGATCACTTCTCCAGTACTGACTGTAATTCATAACTATGGCACATTTTAAAACTAAAACGTTAATTATGCTGTTACAGTGAGAAGGAGCAAAACCAATGGTCTGTCCATTTGTCTACAGACTTATCATGTCAAAGTGCATTTTTAATATAATTGTTATAATTAGTTACTTGATATTGGATCTAAAATAGTATCCAATTCTAACATTAATTCTGGTTACAGCTTAAACAGGAAAGTAAATACTTGAGGCAGACTGCTGTCAACTTTTAAAAGGTGATGTGAGAGATACTAATACTTTATGGGCTACTAAAGACAATCAGTCAATTCTTGCGGCCAGAAGAGGACAAGGATGAGGTTCTATATGGTCTAAACTTGGCCTAACACCTGAAAACATAGTATGCCTGAGGCTTTCTTATCTATGCTTATAATAAAAATACATTTTATTTTTGGGCACCTTTCAAGAACCCAAGGTCCACCTAACAGAGAGAAAGGAGAGAAAAATGCTGGTCTTTACATACACTTACACAGCATATGTAGGAGTATTTGGGTTTTACCTCTTTGTAGGAGGACATGATCCTCTCAATGGCGTCGGCCCCAGAGGCCAGGAGGTTACGTGCTGTCGTGAAGGCTTCTGTTCTCTCGCTTACCAATACCTGAGTTTGACCATCAGCAAGTTCTGTAAGGAAGAGATCGGGTTTCAGCCAACAACCTATTTTTGCACAAGCAAACACATGGTATTGCTCTAGTGATGCTGTTATCCTACAGTTCAGTCTTTTGATTTCAGGAGAATTCCTGTGTGTATATGACTAACAAGGCCACTTGTGAGGACCCCATAATTATCTGTTTCTTTTAAGACGTCTGGGAAGAGGACTGAATGTAAATGATGGCTGGGACAACAATAGCATTTGAAACTGCAATGCCTAAAGCCTCCTGAGTGTCTTTTATCATGTATTTTGCAAAGGTAGAGATCTTTGCAAACGGCTTCCAATCATTTTAAATTCAAACGAAAGTCCATCTCCCCAAGCCATAAACTATCACAATAAAACTTAATGGCCAGTTCGTCTGCATATGTGGGCTAAATACCATTCAATCAGCCTTAAGGAGTTTTTAAACCAAAGTATTTTTATTTCAGATGGAAATTGGTAGACATGTGGTGATATTCAATCACAAGGCACTGTGCAACATGATATGGCTATTGTAGAAACACTAGATGTGGTCACAGCACTTTAGTCAAACAAACGACAGTTTTACAAAAGATTTTTAGATAAACAGGGCAGCTCTGGTTTCTCAAGGTCCAACCGTGCTACACATTTGCTGGAGTCTATCATACTCAAATCTAGAGGAAACCAAAGGCATGACACTCAAAACGATGGTCAAAAATGTAAATCCAGAAAATAAATTATGGCAAACAGCCATCAGAAATGTATTTTTTTTAAAACAACAAGAAAACACTTCATAATCAATTACTTCAGTGAGGCAACAGTAATTTTACTTTGGATATTCTGAGGCTGACATGCACTAGCAAGTAGGTGTGTGATGTTGTGTGTGGTGCTTAATATCCAAAAAGCGGGCCTTAACCGTTACACTATATGGACAAAAAAGGATTGGGACCATGTAGACAATGCCATGCTTCCTAATTTGTGGACACTTCTGAGAAAGAACCTTTTCTATTCCAGCATGACTGTGTCTCAGCACACAAAACAAGCTTCATAAAGACATGGTTGGATGTGTTCGGTGTAGAAGAATTTGACTTTGACTGGCTCATACAGTGCCTTGACCTCATCCAAAACATTTAGGATGAACTGGGACAGAGAATGCCAGTCAGGCCTTCTCGTCCAACATCAGAAAGCCCAAAATATTGTGGAAAGCCTTCCAAAAAGGGCAGAAGCTGATATAGCTGCAAATGCCGGACCAACTCCATATTACATTTTATGTATTTGAATGCAGCACCATTACAGTCCTGTTGATGTAATGGTCTCAATACTTTTGTCCATACATTGTATCTATCTATTTTTTTGCACATATTTCATTTAAGTGAATCCACTTATTGACCAGTGTGTGACAATTTGTGTGAAAATATTAAACATTTCAAAAGACAAAAAGCTCTTTACCATTGTCAGCAAAGCCAGTAGCAGTGATGATTGGCACGGCGACCATCACAAGGCCACTCCCACTCCACACGTACTTCATGAGGAACTGCTCGATCATGATGTACCAAAGGCGCTTGGACAGAATGAGATTCATTTGCTCAGCCAGGGCCTTGTAACACTTCTGCAGCTGCCTCATCTCCACCTGATTCACAAAAATATTTAAATAAATAATTTGACACACTCAACATTTGAATAGCTGGCCATTCCTGCTCTGTAGACTCCACCTGCCCATATCTCCCTACAATAATCATCATTCACCCACTAATATAAACTACATTTGTTTTACTATTCTCATCATTTTCTGTTTAGAGTTGTGATTCACGGAATTCAGACTGGATCAAATATGGATTTTTACCGCACAATTCAAATGCCATTTTCTGTTGCCAAAAACAACATTCTCCAACTTATTTATCAAACGTATTAATTTATTAACTGCCAAATGTAACAGTCAACACCGTTCAGGGGTTGGGGTCTGCTAGTGACACCGCTGAGTTTCCCTGAGCAAGGTACCGTGCCCACACATCGTGCAGAGTAAGAATTTTGTGCTGTTCACATTGTGTGCTGTGGTGTGTTCACATATGACAAATGTTCACATCACTATTTATTAGGTATAGTAGAGCAGGAAAAAGAAAAACGTGGTTTCCTGAAGCCCATGGTGTCATGGACTGAAAATGGGTGCCACACATTTTTTAGCATAATTCCCCTATGCACCCACCTTGTGTCCTCTATAGAAAGCGATCTCCTCCGCATTGGTGATGATCCTGGAGTGCACGTACCGCAGGTACCCTTTTCTGTGCGCTTCTTCAGAAACAAGTTTTCCAAATTTAGGAGAGCAGGCTCTCAGCACCTTGGCCGTGGCGAAGACCACGAGTCCGGCCAGCAGCGTGGGGCCGGTGGCGTTGGCTCCCCGGGAACGGGCGGTCTGGATGAGGGTGTAGGAGGTGAGGATCACGTCCAGAATGGGCTTGGTGAGGTTGGAGTACAGATGTGCCACTGACTGAGAGAACATCATTACGTCTTCAGTCAAGGACTGGTCCGGGTTGGCCAGTCGGCCGTCCATGTTGCTGACTTTGTAGTAGGTCTGTTCGGTGAAATAGGTCCTGTACGCGTGCTCGACCAGGCGCGTGCGGAAGGCCAGGGCCAGCTTGCCCTCCAGGTAGCGGATCACGCTGTTGACGAAGGTGGCCGGGATTGCCACCAGGAGCCACTTCAGCAGCTTGACAGCAAAGCTGCGAGGCCTCTTCTCCACGATGGTCTTTACGATCTGGCCGTCCAGGCCGGCCACATAGATGGAGAGGAAAGTGCGGGAGACCAGGGCGGCCGAGTGCAGGCAGAGCAGGGCGAGTTCCCTGGTCAGGAGCTTGGGGAACACGATTTTCACCAGGGCGAGGATCTGCCGTGCGAACTGCGCGTTCACACCGGGCGCAGACGGAGAAGCAGCCGTGTGCGCGCAGGACAGCCCGTTTGCCTCCGCGCCCCCAGCCGCGTGGGCCCCGGTCCTGGCCCTTTTCCCCAAATACCTAACGAGTAGAGGGTAGAGGCTCTTCGCTCCGTATGCAGCGGCCACCAGAACCACGGCCCGCCTCGCTGCACCGCTCCGGCTCCACCGCACCCGGGACGCGGCGTGCAGTATGCTGGTCATGGTCGCTGTTTGAGAATCTTTTTTTTCTGTACTAACAGGTCCTCAATACTCAAGCCGCATCCATTGGGTCGTGCTAAAGGCCACCCACCGCACAGATTCTGCATCCATCAAACCCGCAAAGATATAAAAACACCGGCCGCACCGCCAGCATCAGATCCGTCTTTTCTGCTTCAGACGACACGCCCACGCACACTGCGATTGGCTCCCTCTCTTGAAGTGGCCAAGCCCCCGGTTTGGTTGCGGCACTGAAAAAAGGCGCAGTGTTTTGAAATTGATTCGAATCGGCACAAAAAAATTTATTACAATAATATAATACTGTTTTTTTCAGGTCAACCTATGCTATATGTACACATCAGTCGAATATTACAAACATATAGCCACTGTTTGATTTCAGAATAATATATGTTTTGTGTGTGAATTTATATTCAAAATGGTATCAAATGCAACAGGAATAGTTCGAATGTGGATAAAACATGTATAAAATGTGTTACATCAGTACAATGATTGCCCAGAGAAGTAAACTGAATCAAAGCAATCATGTTTGTGTAAAAGTTCATAGTGCTTTGAACTTGATTCGAAAGGGCACATAAAATATCACTCAGTCGAATAAAAGATATTGTTAATGTAAGCTTGATGTATACATACATCGAACAATGACATATTACAAAATTACAGTCATTGTTTAATGTCAGGTCAAGGTATGCTTGATGTGTATATAAATCAAACAATTATATAAAACTGCCATATTTTTTGTTTTCCACATTGAAAACAACGATACTTCCCATGTTTCACATGAGTAAAATGTGTTGCATCACTACAGTTCTTGCCCACAGTAAAATTAATCTAAGCAACTATGATTCATTCATAAGCAACTACTTGACAATGTTTTAATCATTAACAAGTTTTACTATTTGTTTATGTTTTGTTAATGTGGAACTGATTTGCACAATTTGAATCACGAAAAGTCAAAGCACAGCCTTTCAGTCCGTTACATGTAAAGTAAGTAAACTTAAAGACAAAAGAAGACTAATTCCCACATTTTATTCAATACATTTCAAAAGAGGACCCAGATTGTCTTTCAGGGGGCGTGACCAAAATATGCAACAGTATTATCATTGGCCGCGCCCCCTCGAAGATGATTGGCTGCTGCGGTGACACGATGGTGCACGATTTTTGCTCCCAGTGTACTGAACATCAGAACAAATACACCACACAGGGACAGGGGGGTTAAACATATTCAGCTCCTCACCCCACACTAAAAAACTGACCGTGATCTTAACGCTCCGGGTTCAAGACTACCTCTATCAATACAGGGCATGTGTTAAGTTAAAAGTATATTACAATAGTTAAATAGAGTAATAAATAATTGTTACCTGCATTGGGTACTTTACTCATAACTGAATTAGTATTCATGTACGTTACATTAGTTCATATATTTTTTGCCAGTATTTATTTCACTAAAAATAACGAGCTGAGTCAGAGCCTCGGTTGATCCTTTGCATTGAAAATTATGATCAACTGAATGCTACTGATTCAGATTTGTACATCAGTGTCATATGAATGTCAAGACAAAGGTATGTTTCCAAATTTCTGGTCCCAGTTTTGAAAAGAAGCTTTGCTATACAAGCATGACTGTGGCCTATGGACTCAGATATGTGCCAAATATTTCAAACAAAATCTTCCTAGTATCAAAAAAAAAATAAGACTTTGAAACGTAATTCAAGAGGTTAACATTTTGACAACATACTTTTTTGCTGACATCTCGCTCTCTTTCATTCTCGCATGTGAGGCATTCAATTTCGCTGCTAGTTTTTCAGTTTCGCTGTTGGCCTTTCGGGCATAAGTCTATGTATCTGAATGCAATATCATAAAGTCCCTGTTGGTGTAATGGTCAGGTGTCCCAAAACATTTGTGTGTGTATGTATTGTAACCCCCTGCTCATACTTTTCATTTTCTCGCAGATTTTTCAGAGAACCGAACTAAACAGACACAAAGAAAGGCGTTATGTGATAGTAAAAACTTCAGTGTACACTGTACAGTACGGGTTTACCTTTCTAAATGAATTGGCCTCGGTGGTATTTAGCTACGTACATATGTCACGTGCCTGTCGCTCGCGGTCATTCTCCGCTTGCTGCCAGAACCGTTAGCCTGTTAGTTAACTTTAACCTAAGCTGCTGACAGAAAACGGGAGAAAAACCTTTTACACGAAGATTAAAACTGGAAATTCGTATTACTTACTTAAATAGTAGAAACTACAGTGCAATCGTGCTAACCTTAAGTCGAATACAGAGGTTAAACATCTTACCGTATCTGTTTAAGTACTTGTTCGAGATGAATTGGGTAGGCGGCCCACGGTAAGATGTAAACAATTAATTTAGGATGACAGAAAGTGAACTAACTGTAACTACAAGACACACTATTAGTAAGGTTTATTCACAAATTCTACACACCGATAGGAACTCAGTAGGACTGTACTAGGTAGTAACGTATGGTTATTTTACATATCGACTTCAGTGTTTCTAAAGAGCTGTGACTAAAACTAGAACCGACATAGGGCAAAATAATCCATCTCAATAATCATCCCAGAATCTTAGCATATTATACCAACAAACACTACCACATTATTAACTGCATCATGATCATACACCATCTTTTATTGGAGCTGGGTTAGAGCATTGAGCCTATAGAACAGATGCATATAAAAAATATTTACTTCAAAAATCAACTGAGAATGGTGTCATATTATACCAGCTTGGACTGTCAGATCTGCATCATCACCTAACTCACCATGCATCATCATCTTTTTGCAGGAGTCGGTTTACGAAGAGTAGTGATTTGAAAAAACAAAAGGTGACTTACAGAGATCCCTTTCTTACTACTCATTATGATTAGATGGTGTTAACTGTGGTCACTGTGTCTGTAATGTGTACCATTTGCTTTCAAGGAGTTCTTTGAAAAGAAAAGGAGGCAGAAAAGGATGAATTACCTGTTTCCACCAGCATCTCCGAAGGGAAGCAACACTGGAAACATAGATCTGCTCACAATGTTTATTGTCAACCAAGTTGCATTAAAGAAAGAACACACTGGTAATTGCATTATGAAACATTATAGATTATGAATAGAAATGCGGTCTTCACATTTGTTGTTTGCCTGATATTTTCAAATAAATGATTTTCCATTTTAGGTAAACCTAAAATAACTCCCCTGATCAGTTCGAAAAGAACTTATAAATCTTTGGGTCAGGACTCATTAGAATTGCCAATGAGTCCTTGCTCACCATCACGCTTGAGCTTGGTACAAAGTGAGCCCCATTACAGGTACCCATTTTCTATGATTGTTCCAATCCCACTTCAAGCTTAGACAAACAACAGACCAGGCTGAGACTTTGTCCTTTTGTATTTTACAGTGTTCCAACAGCGGATTTGAAAAAAAGGAAACATAGTCTCAAGGTAGTGAGGACAAAACAGCCATTTAAATACATTATTTGAACCAAGATAACAAGTTTGTTTTGAAATTTTTAAAAGTAATCTGTGTTTTCCTTTGTGATTTTTTTATTATATTCCAGTCATATAAGTAACAAATGATTCAAATATATAAAACACATTCTTCTTTTTCTTCTTCATTCTTCTTCTTCTTATGCTTTAAGTTGTCACCTCTGCTGGAAATCAACCAGTCTGACAACAGTGCTTCAGACTACAAGCACAGACACCATCGCTATCAGAGCAGTGCTGGTTCATTCTCTTCACCCTCACCAACTCCCTCAGATACCTTTCAGCCCCGATCAACAGCATACAGCTCTCAGGAGCCTTTTTGCACCTCTCTGGTAAATGACAACAAATTTCCAAAACTCAGTCAGTTTTATGTGATTTGTAGGTAACACTACTATTGGTATATTTTTAACTTACTTCTGTATGCAAGTGTATAATTGACCAAAATTTAGTCAGTCCTTGCAGAATACATGGTTCAAGATTAGGTGAATTGCCAAAACTCACTGAGTGCACTTGCACAGTCGCGAGTGGTACTTACTTACCCAGGTGTGCAAGGCGGTAGATCATCAACAAAGATGGAGGAAGCTGTTTCATGTAGTAGGATATAAATATTAAACTTGTAAATAAGTTTGTGAAACTGAATATTGATTTACTTAAAAGTAGTATTCATTATATTTTTTAAACGAATTTGTCCACCCTAAAATATGCAGGAGTTGCACATAAGAAACAAGCATTGAAAAATGACAAGTAGGTTTAACATTTTTATTTTTTAAAAATCCAGTAAGCTTGGCTTTCCTATAGGTAAAACAGGTCAAATGTGACATTCAAATTTTTTATTTATGAAAATTACCAGATGTTTATCTGACAACGTTTTCTACCAAAGTATGTTTCTCCTATTGTTTAATATTTTTTCTCCAAGCCTCTAGGGGTGTGTGAGTATGATCCCTGCCCACTTTGTCCAACACAGCAAGCTCAGATCAGCCCCATGGCTGGAGAGCAGTTTGTGAGCACCTTGCATGGGTAACTAAAGCCATATATTAAAGGATTCTTTATACTTCTTCTAACTTTAAAAAGAACATCCCGCTTGTTTGTAAGACATTTGGATTACTCATAGTTAAGATTTAATCTGGACTTTCATAGTGTTTAAATGTGAACTGTGACATTTCAGAGAAACTTGTGAAGAGGAAGTGAGCCAGAACTGTACACTGCAGTGGGACCAGAAACCTGATGGGTTAAATGCCTCTAAAAGCTACATCACAGAAAGGTGTCATATAGTATGGTTATAAATATGTTGCCTGATGTCTCAGACAGTATTTTACATATGGGTTTAGGCTAAAATGTGTTTTTTAAATCATTAATGGTAGTAAAGTGCATCCTTATTATTATTCTCAGAAGTCATGTAGGATGCAGGCTGTGTTGGGTAGTAAATAAAATAGCTTTCATTAGCCATTTTTTGATCATACTCCCTGTTTCATATGATGGAAACATGTTGTCTGGAGAAAGTGTCTTTAGTTTTTGTCTACTTTATTTTCTCATGCAAATTAACCAAATAATTACAATTATTTGTTCCTTATGGGTCATCTTATCACATGTATTGGGCACCATCTCATACCACTGAGGTACAACAACTCAGAAAACAATGGGCCTTCCATATACTCGACTGATGAATACCCACAAAACCCTATAGAAAGGAAAGTTCAACAAGAAGAGACAGTCTCTTTAGGATTCAACAGTGAAGAATATAGAGGTCAAGGTACTAACCTAGCCCATCAGTTGTTTCTTTAGACACTGTATAGATGTTGGTTTTTATGAACCATAGTGTAAATACCACAGTATCTCAGAATTGTTTCCTAATTTGTATTGCAGATATATTTAACGATAGAACGATCCGGATTCGTCTTCAGAAAGAGACACCCCCTCCGTGGACAAGAGCACAGTTAGTATCCTTTTCTATTTTATCAGTTAAAGCCATTTTCCTATTGGTTGTGTGAGTAATGATTCATGACCTGTATTTCCAACAGTGAATTCAGTGAATTACATAACATGGACCCTAGTGTGGATTTCTTACCTCAGGTAAAATGAGCCAAAATTATTAACATTTTCATTTTCAATCATGTTATTTGACAAACACCACTGATGTCAGTGTAACAGTTTTATTTTTTCTGGCTCTGATATATCTCCTGTAGAACATCTGATCATTTATTGTTAAAAGGCAAAAAAATACATTGAATTACAAATCAGGTTGTTTTTTTCCACTGAAAACCACCGCACAGTGCTGAACAATAAGTTTATCAGGAAATGCTGCCACCCCATGGTGTACTGCATTTCCTGTTGAAATGTGGTGCTTTAAAATGTTGATTGATGTTTTGTCTTCTGTCTATTGTTTCAAAGCAGGGCTCTGGATATGCTGACTACAGACAATGTAAGTTCCATGCTATTATCTTGGTAGGGTTCTTGACTGTGAATAAAGCCTAAATTAAATATTTTGCCACAGGTAGAACACACAGCAGTTTCTCTGAGAATGACTGTAAAGTACCGGTAAGGCATTCTCCAGGAGACACTGTAAGTATCTAAGAAAGTTTTAGAGTATTTTATTGATTTTTTATATATTTGCTGAATGCCAAAATGCTAAATCATATACATTTGATGCTTGTTCACTTCTGGAATGAAATTTTGTGCCCATATGAAAACCACACATTTTTGTCTATAAAATAAAACTTGCACGCTTTTCATATCATTTGAAAGTGCAAACTGGGTTTTACATTGTATAAATTATAGGTGAATGTTTCCAGAGATAGTTGTGTATGACGATGAAAATATGTGTATTGTTTAGGGTAATCTATTAAATTAAATTAATGCTGAATTTCTGTCTTTAATCCTTTATTAGGGTAAAATTATAACCCACTACATCTTATACACTATTTAAAAGTACCTGCATTTATTCAACAAGAGTACATGGAGTCTCCTGCTTCTCACCTGCAGATACAACAATGTGAAAATATTCCAGCAAGAAGTCAAAATTGTTCATTGGAGAAAAATGCTACTACACGAGGCATGTCCTTCAGTCAGAAGGTAATAAGAGGAGGTAAAGCCCACAGAAGGGATTGAAATCTTAAGATGGGTTGGTTATGGACAAGAGTGTAGGGAGGATAAATTTGTTCCTTCTTGTGTACAGACCGACACACTAAGTGTCTTAATACATGAGGAAACATCTACCAGGACTCAAGACATGGGAACACAGACTGCAGCTGTTTCCACTTCAACATCTCAAGATGCTTCAGTACAGTGTTGCCTTTTGAAAGCAGAAAGGAGGCTGAGTACTTCCACTGAGCACAAAGCTTCTATTCACCATGGCAGAACATGTACGAGTAAGAAATCTTCCACCACTAGGAGGCAGACTGGTGAAAGCAATGAGAATCTTGCGAATGTTACTCAGTGTGCTCTATCAGAAATCCATAAAGTGAAGTGGAACACACCCAGGAACGCCACAACCATGGAGGCCACACAGCAGGCTACAGAAGCAATCACAGGACAGCGAAGTTCATGCAAATCTGAGAGCCGAGAGTGTGCAAATAAACAATCCTTTCCTGTACTGCACTTCTCCCACGCCTATGCCCTAGGTATTAATAAATAACCAATTGTTAACTCGTATGAAATACATTTTGCAGGCTATTTTTATTATTGTGATGGACTGAAGCATGTATACTCATTATTACAGTATATGTTTCTTCAGGTTGTTCATGCCAACTTGCCCAAGACTAAAAATAGCTCAATTTATGCAAACTTTGCTTGTTTATTCTTTGCAGAATCAAACGAGCATCCGTCATGGAATAAGGTGGTGGGAGGAGAAAGGTGTGAAGGTCACGAGGAGAGTGTGAATCAAAACCCTGCTGAAAATGCCTGGAGCACAGAGAAACACGGCGGAGAGAAAAGTGTTAACTGGGTCTCTGGAGAAAATGAAACTCTTCAGGAAATTGCAGACATTTTGCTGATGCTTAAGCAGAAGAATAAGCAGCGATGAAAGGAGAAGAAGATATGACTCAGACCTGCTTTGTATGTTGTAAGTTAGCATCTGTTGCTGAGCTACCTGTTCAGATAGCTGAGTTCCACTGAAAATGTAATGCAATAATTTTTTTCAGTATCATATCATTATCATTTTTCATGGAAATATATTACATAAACAAAATTTGATCTTTCTTTCTTGTCTGTATTTAGTATGTTGTATTAATGGAGAACAGATGTACACATTTGAACCATATAAATTTAATGCAGTATATTTTAGTGTTGCCATTGAAATGTCACTTTGGCTTCTTACTGCACAATACACTTTGTTAAAAAAAAACAAAATCTTCATTGAACAGTGGACAGTTATTATTTTTATTACTTTTTTTCTCAAATTTCATGAATATATTAAGTTTTATAGAATAGAAATCTAGCAAAACATATACAGCAACAATAATCAAATTTACTGTACAACACTATCCATATATTTGTATTCACTAGTTCTCTTCGACTGTAGAAACACTGCATTGTAGATAATAAAGGTAATAATTTAACATAGAAAATAAAACACACACACACCCATTCACTAGAAACATTAGATGTGTCACTTCAAAGTAACCCCATCACTTGCTGACTTGGGAGCATCCTCCACAGTCAAGTACATTCTAAAAACAATTACCTGGCACACCATAATCTGTTTAATAAAGCTCTGTTATACACAGAGCTATGGTAAACTGGCATGAATGTATTTCACTCAACCCTCTTCTTCCTCGTTTTAATGCCATAATCAGAGTGGCTATGAACATACCTGATTAAAATCACACCCTAAGACTCTTGCTCTGTTGTGTGCTTCTCTCTCCTTTTAGGGCAAGCTCAGCGTGCTTCAGTGTTAAACATGAAAACACAATCATGAATCGGTTTGCACTAACAGTGAACAAAAGAAAAAACACATAATACGCACGGCCCGATATGTCGAATCACACACCACCGGCCAGCAAAACAGCAAATTAGCATTTCAAAAAGCACTTGTGTTAGTTCACTTGATATTGTTGCTTTTACAATACCTATCAACTGCTTTGTTACACACACAGCCACGACATGTCAGCTTGGCACAAATCTATATGTACCAGACTACCAAGGTGTACTCACAGTAGTACAATATAAAACATAACATTGGATATTACGCTACTCGTCAAAACAAGTATTCCACTCTGTTACACGGACAAGAGCTATGCGATGCAGTGCTATTTGTACACAAGGCTATGAAGGAAGACAAACTTAAATCAGGTCAAAAGACAAAGGTAAACTTGGGTTTGAGTAATACCGAAAATAACAGAATGGGTAAAACAAAGCTGATTTGGGACGTCTTTGAATGTGAATAGGGAATTTTTAAATGTTTGACCTAACTAAAACTTACTCTAGGCTCCAAACACACCAGTACACTCTAATACCTTGTAATACCTAGTTTTAAGGAAGGGGCTAAGTATTTCATTGTTGAACTGCTGCCAAAAGGAAAAGAACAGGACAGTTCAAGCTACAAACTATACTTGGTATGCTACAAGTTTGAAATGATATTTGCAAATGACATTTTTTCAAGATGTGCTTACACAGCTTACCTTAAGAAAAATCAGTACATTTTCAGTGAACATTGCACTTCTGAATTGTATCTGTGGTTTACATTTGAATGATGTTTTTCACAGATAATACTCCTTAATCAATTTCTTGATTAAGGAGTATTATTTTGCTATACTATTCAGATGTACTTACACAATTAGTTACATACCTAGTTACATAAATGAATTACATTTAATATTGATGTACATTCTGTACGCACAGGTTTAGGTCTGCACATCCAACTTTTTTCCACTTGGTTTAGTATCAGGAAATGACAAAAAAAAAAAAAAAAGCAAATAAGGAAATATTTAGTTTTCTTGCAAAACAAGACTGTAAACAAAATAGCTCAAATTCAAATCATAATCTAAAAATTTCAGCTTACAAACTCAAATGTGATACGGATCCACCGTTTCCACAGAATTTGTCCTCTTGGTTTAATGAGCTAGGAAGTAATTCATATCCGAGGTGATAACTATGACAAGTTAACTAAAGGTTGTGGTGTAATCCGACAGTATGTTTACGATCTCCAGGCATACGTGATTCTCATTTTTGATTGCAGGAGACATCTCGTGTAATGTAAATGAGATCTAAACTGGTGGTGTAATATCTGACGGTATATAATAGATGTACCATAACTCAACCAGTGATGATGGCTTGATGAGAGTGTATGTTTGAGTGTGCTCTTCCCGGCACGTCCATTTTCCCTTCGATCATGGTGGACAGCTGTATGCATAAGATGCAACCTGACTGGTACAAACAGACCTGGTGTCAGGGTGGGGTGAAGCTAAAGACCGATTTGTTCTCTCTCCTTATCGTCAGCCCTGTATGGAACCTGAGAGAGGATTCACAGGGATGTTCTTTGAGCCATGTTGCAGGTTTACTCCACATCTGAGGCATCGTTGTCTGATAGGTGGTAATTTGACCCTTTGACCCTGATATACTCCACCTGCCGGCCCTCGTCTGAGTCTGAGGCACCACAGGAGCACAGGCGGTTCTCAAAAAGCGACTCAATCTCCTCCAGCCGCCGGCCTTTGGTCTCAGGGAGACAGCCATAAATGAAGAAGAAGCCCAGCAGAGCCAGGCTGGAGTACAGAAAGAATGCACCTGGAAGATAATGGAAAAATCTCACTTTACACTGAGATCAGAAGACTTCGAAGCCTAAACTAACCCGCAACCCATTGGCCTCCTCCAGACTTCAAAATCTTCAAAAGGATGTCATTATGGAACAAAAACTATTTTATAGTGTCAAATCACATAAACAAAATAAATAGTCTGAAAATCAAACATGAAAATTTGGTAGTGCTTTCTGCCAGTTGATGACAAAAATGTAACTATAGAATTCCACAAGATAAGGAGATATATAAAGCTATACATTCTACAATTTAGGACAATTTGTGACATTTGATGCCCAATTAAAAAGCAAATGACATTCATTTACAGTAACTGAGGCAATTCCCACAATATTAGATTGAGGGAAACAGTCATGTTGATTATGCACAATGTACAATGTGCTACAGCACACCAAAAATGTTCAAATCTGAACACAAATTAAGTCCAATAATTGGCACTTTAATACATTATCTTATCCAACCATCTCTCAGTGACACAACATCTCATTTGTGCACCAATTAAAGTGTACAGAAAAGGGCAAGTATAAGCAAAAGCATAGGGATTGTCTATGATGTCGTGTAATGCTATAACATTACCATAGTAGGTGAGGTACTGGGCTAAGTGTAGGAATGTCAGAGACACCAGCACATTGAAGGTCCAGTTGACTCCAGCTGAGCAGGCATTGCCGGTGCTCCTGGCCCAGAGAGGATAGATCTCGGAGTTTACGGTCCATGGCATTGGACCCAGGCCTGAAAAGATCATGACCAGCATGTTCAACATTTAATCTGAGAGATGAGAATGAACACTGTCATTATTCATTACTGTAATCTCACAGTTTCCTGATGAAATACATAATATTAGGAATCCCATTCACATTCTGTATCTGTATTACGTTGGAGTCTGCATGTTTTCATTTATTCAGAAGATCTCTTCCTCTAATTAGGAAAGCAAATTTCATATGTTTATGATATTCTGTGATATGCAAAGCTGTTATACCCAGAGAAAACAACCGCTTTTAAAGGCTGAATATGTTCTTTGAGCCTTTTTGAAGCACCCTGTAGGTCATAGTCAGAAGTGAATACTTCGATTTCTGAACATCGTCCTCTTACCTGGAGCAAAGAAAGCCAAGTACAGGATGAGTCCTAGGAGGACTACCCAAGAGTATGAGGTTGGGCAGAAATTATACGCCCAGAGATTGTTCTCTGCGTGCTGGGTTGAATTGGAGCACCTGTAGCACAGCAGAAGAGCAGGTCAGTTTACCAGCTAGTACAAGTGTGCTGAATGTCTGACAAGATAGCCTAGTGAAGAGGAAAAGAAAAGGGAGATCTCTTAATAGGAACCGAAATACAACGATGCACCATTATGCACTAGTCAGAAGGCACATTTAAAAAATGTTTGACTCATGTATAATAGATTGTTGACTAGAAAAGAAAACGAATAAAAGCATAACAAATAACGTCGAACATCTGTGCATGTCTTTGTAGCTTAGCTTTGAGCTGTAGTGGGAAATTTCAAACAATGCGCATTACCTAACAAAAAGGGTTTATGCTTGCAGTGGCTCGGCCGCTGATTCTGACTCACCTGCCCCACGCTGCTCTCTCAGTAGAGGCCTGATTGACTGGGACACAGGAGGAGGCAAACACAGCAGTGCTGTTCTGCTGGTAACAGAATCCACAGCTCGGATCCAGCATACATGGCTCGCATGACCTGGAACAGAAGGGCAAAGAGTAACACAGCATGAGATTTGTTTGGTTTATCTTGTATATAATTCCCATAGGATCCACACTCTCTTTTTATCCCCCAAAATAAAATAAAAAAAGCTGTTATTGTGCCTTTCAACAAATTAGGTATTTAATTTCTTTCCTGATTGGATGCCTGGTTGTTTGCCTTATTTTAAAAAAAACCTGTAAACCGAATGTAAAGTCCTTTAGATTGAGTCAAATGTGGCATTCTAAAAAAATTGCTAATAAAACACTGGATCTGTATTCACAATCCACTCTGAGAGCAGTGCTGATTTTGAATTGTTTTTCAAACCATGACAGTCATAAATATGTAAGAGTCTTATGTCGGCTTTCTGCTTAGTAAAATCCAGCCTAGACCCCAAACAGGTCGCCCCTGAAAGCTGACTCATAAACTGCCAGAGTGATTTTTAAAAAAATAGGGTTTTTTTTGCATATTTTCAAAGATTTTCATGGTAAAAAGGTAAATGCAGTATTTTGTCGGGCAAATACCACTAGTTCAACATTACCAGCATCAAGTAAAATCTCAGAAGACATGTGCACTTGTGGTTTTGGGCAGCGGGTAAAATGGCTATATTTGCATTATACACACTGTGACCCCTGGTTACTGTAAAAAAGATGGATTTTTTTTTACACAGAAATGTTAGAAAAAAAAATACAATACTAAATGCGCAGTTATTTGCAAATGTATGCACTGGTTATGAGCAGGTCTTCTTTCTGAGGGGCAAAAATAAAAAAGAAAAAAAAATGTGGCTAAAAATTTTTTTTTATATGTAATTATCTTTAACCTCCTGGGGCTTAGCAGTACACATGTGTGGACAGCAGGTTTAAACTCTTATATCCACAATCGTGTTCACTGCTGAATTATGGGTGATATGGACACATGTTGGTAGAAGAGTCAGAAGAGTCTAACACACTACAGTCAATTGTTTAATTCATTCTATTACACAAAGGTGACTTTATTGTGTTTAATGGAATTTTTGGGAACAAGAATCCATACGTGAGGACATAATGTTTCTCTAAAAGTACATCAGATAAGAAATTATGCTTAGTTTTTAATTCTAATTAGGTTCCAATAAGCCCAAATAGCAAATTAGAAATTAAAATGCATGTAAAAAAAACAAGCTTGGGCTTCAGAAGGTTAAGTATGGACATATGCTCTTGTATTGTGTATCCTCAAACATTTTTTTTTCATTTTATGCTCATAATGCAGCACCTGAGCTGATGGTCAATGATTTAAAATAGCAGGAATATCTTCTGCATCAGAAGCTCTGTTCTAAATGCTGTCCTGCATATTCTTTTTTGCTTTAAATTCTTTTCTTTTCTTTAAAAGATAAAATAAATTTCAGACACTTTAATAATGTTTATATCTAAGTACTTTATTTCAAAAACAGGATTTTTTGCCTCTTTATGGACCCCTTTATATCATATTAACTGCATAATTGCTGTTCATTATTATTACCATCAGTGTTTATACTGCAGTTAAGCAGAAGGCAGTGTGTAGGTGAGATACACAGAGGGTGCTTTGGAGAACTGTGCATTAAAGAGAAAGCTCATGGGCGTGGATTGGTTGGCTGGTGTGATGGCCTTTCCACCTCCATCAAGGCTTAATGAAGTTGTGTTGTTTCTGCAGCTGGGTGTGCGAGGTGAACACGAGCACAGATAGGAGAGTAAATTGGAACAGAGACAGCAGTCGCTATCTACCAGATGACACGGCCCTGGGTCAGAGGGTCACATGCGCTGCAGAGGCCCTATTACAGCAGCATCAATGGAGCACACCGAGGCCACCCAACCTCGCTCCGGGAAGTGGTCATTAAGAACAACACTTTACAGAAGCCTGAGAGTGAAGAGCAAGATTCAGTTACATTCGGATAAGAGGTTGAGAGTACACAGGGAGACAGTGTAGCAAAATAAAATAAATCTATTAAACGCCATTTCATGACTGAAAAGTTGATTAACCTGAATATGTTTTGACACATAATTAATTCCTAAACAGTGCTGGAGGCCTCCCAGTGCTCTCATTCTATCCAGAAACCTCACTGCAGCACCAGCACACCTGATGCCACTTGTCAACTAATCAGCCACTGATTACCTGATTGAGCTTTGTTGTAAGTAAATTACCAGAAACAGTGAACTGAGAATATTTGTTGTCAAACTTCCATTTGGGCTATTTTTTCTGACATTTAGGGCTATTTTGTCTTGCTACAGTCTGCAGATAAATCACATGAACATTCTATATCGACAGGTTTCAGTCAACACCTCTGACATTTTTTGTGATCGCATGTATTTTCAAAAATGTAAATAACGTTTTTTCCTTAAGCAAAACAAGACAGCCATCAATGAAACGGGTAAAAAAATACTACTTCTTGTACTTGCAAGCATTAATGTGGTATGAAGTTTAGAATCCTCACTCCCTGTTTTCCCTAATTTACAAGAGAATATGTAAACACACACACACACACACACACACACACACACACACACACACACACACACACACACACACACACACACATATATATATAACTGCAGCTTTGGGTAACTACACACCAAACCTTCCAGCTACCCATGCACAAAGATGTACCATCATAGGACACTCACAAGTATGTGGTGCAGCTGGAGTTGGCGAGAGATGGGTGAAGGGTGACCGGAGGAGAGTGCTGGGCAGCGAGCAAGAAACCAAAGGCCAGGAGACAGAGACTTAAACAGGTGCCTGGGGAATGAAGAAAGAAAGAGAAAGAGAGAGTGCATGAGTACTGAATTAATCATAGCACTGTTCAGAAACTCAGACTGAGCAGCAATTATGCATGACAACCACATAAATGCTTTTTAAAGATCAAAGAGATTTTATATTATAAGATGTCTCTCAATCACAGTCCCAGAGATATGAAAGTTGTGAACATGCAGGATTAAGTACCATGGCCTGGTATATTACTGTATACCACACCACAGCACAGGAACTTCTAGGTTACCACTGGCATGTTCTGTTCATTATTGTACATTGTCACTGGTAAATTAACACATTTGCAAAAATAAAACATTATTGTAGGTACACGTTCGAATCCAGCTCTGTGTTCTCTTACCGATAATGCTGCCTAAAGTCAGTCTCCGCCTCCCCACCCTCTCCACCAGCCACACGCCCAGCAGGGTGAAGAGAAAGTTGGTGAAAGTAGTCAGCGAGGACAACCAGATGGCCAGCTTGTCATCCTGCACTCCTGACATCTGCAGAATGGTGGCGCTGTAGTACCTGCAAGACAGAGAACAGTGGCTGAAAAGTAGCATTCTCTAAGCATTCTTACTGGGAAATCTCCACTGGGGTAACTTCGCAACTGAGAAGAAAGTGAGGAGTTCTACCTAAAGTGTTAAATGGTGAGAAATGCTAATAGCTTTCTAAAAACGAGTTCTGCATTCTGGTGTTTTGCAAAACTGAGGAATGTAAACAAGTGTGAGAATGCACAGATTGAAAACATCTCATAAATGGGTGTTTCATGTCGTATGTGTTTCCCTAAAGAACTGAAAACGACAGTAACACTAGAAAATAAGGCACTTCAGATCACGATAATGTAAAATATTTATAAAAGATTTATACATAATGCATCAAACTTTCAGACTAATATATCCTTGCTTTAGATTCACTCAATTTCTGGGTGAGAACATCAGATTTACAAAATTTCCATTTTGTTCCAGTGAAGATGTGTTTCTTCTTTAGTTCTGCACTTGAGTTCTTAAAGAAGCAAGCAGTGTGTCAGTGATCTTTATATACAGCCAACCATGTGATGCTCAGGAAAGTGTACTGTGGCATAACTAATTTTATAATGCTATATTTCCAACCAGTACTAACGAGTAATAGAAACAAACACCCAACCAAACAGCATTAAGCTCAAAGGCATGTACAACTCCATAAATAATAGCATAAGCTCTTTTCTAATCACAGACACAGCCTGCAGTGGTGTTCCTCCTTTTCTCTGGCCAATCAGAGCCACTTCACCTGAGTGCCAGCCAATCAGATGGCAGCCCTGCAATCAAACCCAGGCACCTCCTTCATGATGATGTCATTTCATCCTCATTAATTAAAGGGCCCTCTCCATCACATCAAGCATGCACACTTCAGACTGATTACCCATTAGAACTGACAGCGGCTTAAAATATCCAGCCTATCAGAAACCAAACAAGAGTGGCTATGGCTTCAGCAGTCCTGTGCATTTACCAGTCATGACACACAAAGCCCAGGATGCTATGGGAACCAAAAGTGGGGTCTCAAGAGGACTGGTGGATTTCTTTGCAAGCTGATATTAGAGAAAAGATTCACAAAAACACAAACACAAACGGTCTATGCTCAAAAAAGGAATAATCATAATTGTATTACACTGACACAAGTGCCCTCTTTTACGCTCAAATCCTGTTAAGTCGCTTTCCATTTAAAATCTGCCTTACACTAAGGGAAACAAGCATTCAGATACATTTGCTTTTGTTATCTGTCCCTCCATTGTGCCATATATTCACTTAAAATGAACAATCACAATGCCTTTTAACTCTGTATCTAAATATGAACAAAAATATGTATGCATAAGCATTTGGAAAACATGAATAAAAACAGAAATGAATAACATTAGCAACTACAGCAGCTTCAAGACATTTATGGTAAAAAGAAATCTGCTTTTTGATGCATCGATTCAATTTTTGCTCATTCCTTTCTTAATACTGTCTTCAACTTCCCTTAGGTTATTTGAGTCCCTCTGATGGACTCGCAATTTCATACACCTCCATAAATTTTCAGTGGGAGTCAAGTCGGGTCAGGCAAACACCTTCAATTTCTATGTCTTCTACAGACTGTTTGATTTAAGCAGTCTTTTAGAATCACTACAAATCCCACTGAGTGACATGGATCTAATAAACTCAGGTATGACGTGCAGATTGTACGCTGTTGTGTATCGAGGTATGTAGATTTTGAGGATGATGAATAGTGAGCTACAATGCAAGTTAGAGTAGAAGAACAAAACGTCAGCATGAGCCAGTTGTGCGTTAACAGAATAAAATGACTCGTGCTCTGGCAGTTGTGCTTTTATTGTGCAAGGAAGATAATCCACAAGAATTTCTTCCAGTATTTCTTTGTTTTGCCTCCATACTGTTTTAGATTATGTCCAGGAGATAAATGCGTCATTTCATGTTGCATTTCTATTGACTATTCCGTACACATAGGTCATAGAAGCACGCACTTTGTGAGATGGTTGTCCTAAATTTCTGACACTGTCAGAAAATAACAGCAGGCAGACATTGGTCGCCAATGTGACAGCCATTTTTGAACGTGTCCCACAGAATGATGCGGAATCTCTGTTTAGGGAACCACAACCAAAGAAACACCGTCACAACCATCACAACTGTTTCATGATGGTCATATTTGTGTAGCACAACCCAGAATCATACAATGCATATCGGGCACTATAAACCAGTTATGTAGCCAGTTGTTTAGATTTATAGTCTAGCTCAGGCATCACCAAATGGCAGACCTCGGTCCGGATCTGGGCCGAGTGATGGTTCTGTCCAGACCAGTGACCAGTCTGCTAAATTCACGAGATTAAGTCATTTTCACTTTATTTTGGACGGTCGTGGCTATTGACGGCGCACGCTGCTATTCCAGTTTTTCGACAACAGCTTCACTCGTTACCTTATTATCACCTGTAGTAGTGTTGTGCGGGTCGCCATCAATTAATACCCTCCCCAAACCGGAATGACCAAAAACCCAAACCTGACCCAAGAAAAACACAAAAAAAGTTTACAACATGTCTTGATCAAAAAAGAAATGAGTTTTGTAAGTTGTTTTTTTTTTGGCCTGGGACTACTTTAATTTATGGTCAAATATTTAGTTGTGCACTGGAAATGAACACTAAATATTGTGGAATCCATATGAAAATGTGGACAAAGGAGAATATAAGACACAAGATGGACTTCAGTCCAGACCTTCTACTTGTACAAAATTTAATACCTGGACCTCGGTGACTTTTAATTGAATACCCCTGGTCTAGTTCAAATGTTCTTCTCATGTCTCCCAACAAACCTCTCCATTCATATTTCCTTTGATTACATGTAATTCCGGGCACTGCATGCTGGCAATGGTCTTTGGATGGAGTGATAACACCAGGTGCAATTTGTTGAATGCTTTGTACATTTTGTAGTTTGAACAATTACAAAACTCAAATAGAGAACTCAATGCCAAATGTTTAAATGATTTAGGCCAGCCGGTGGTAATCAAGAGTGTCCTGATGGTCAAAACAAAACAAATGATTTGTCAGCATGAAATGAAATTGAAATTTTTCTTGACAGGCGTGGAGGGCTGATTAGGGATGTACATCTCTAAATGAAATATTTGCAGGGAAGTCATCTCTTAACCCAAGCAAATGGTTTTTTTTTTATTAATGTTGTGTTGTATGCAGTTTCAGTTTCTCCAGAGAACCTGCTGTTGAAGACGTGTGGGGGTCTTAATGATCAATCAAGCGGTGTTGAATGTGTTTTGCACCCTGGTGACCACCATCTCAAAGTCTGAAAACTGCTCAAACTTTGATCCAGTTAATTGAAGTCCTTTCAGTACTTCTCCAGACAACTGCTACTGTACATGTTCTCTCTAATATTCTCTCCTGCAACAAAACATGAAGTGAAACCAGGTAGATTACATTCACACTGGCTTAAAAAGCCAAGCAAAACAAACTAAAAAGCACCATGCAGTTTTATTACAAGTGAAACAGTCACAGTTCTGAAAGCAAATAAGTGCAGTAAATCGCTCTCCCAGCATGCAAAATGAAGCATCGTGTGGAGAATTCTAATTTTCAGAGGAAACAAAAGTGTCTGATTTGAACCTCCTCCAGCGCAGAGCTCTGATTGAAAGACTGGTGGGTTTTAAAACATGTGCCCTGAGTTTTTCCTCACGCAGCCTGCTGTGTCTCTGTCTCGCTGGAAAATGAGCTTGATTAACAGAAGAGCTGCAGATCAGACATGCCTACACTCACCATTGCCCCGAACTCCGCCAGCAACAGGATGGGAAGTAAAAAACCATCATAAAGCAGCAATCAAGCTTTTTTGCTCTGTGATACAAACAAACACATTTAAAAGACCTACAAGTTTGACCATCACACAAGTACTGGCTACTAGGCATAAAAACTGACATTAACCTTATCAAAGATATTATATTAGTAATCGACAAAAACAAAATGCTGTAATGCAGCAGATATACATTAGGCTGCAGAGTGCTAGAATACTTCAACTGTAGAACATATAGGGATAAATGTATATATAAGAAAACCGCTGGACTGGGAACAGGCCTGCAAAAAACCTCAAAAAGTGCAAATGTATAAAAAGCTCCCCATAAATTAACCGCTGCTGAGAGGATTCTTTATTAATCACACAACAGAGAGGGTCTAAGTCTCATAAGGCAGAGTGCGACTCTTGCCCCAATTATTTCAATTAGAGAGGCTGTTAAAGCTGCCTGCGGGTGGAGAGGGCTCAGCTGTGTGACAGTGCATGTTTAAAGAGGCCACTCACTAAAGGGCTGCAGCTATAACTTCTACATACTATCTCACCGGTGATCCACTCTGTTTGCGTTTGTCAGCTTTAACTCATTGGTAAGAGTAAGAGAGTTAAACTTGTGAAACTTCGGCTTTCTGTGTACTCTCCTGTTTTCAATCATCACAAAAAAAGACACATGCCGCCCTTATTGTTGGATGCACCATGATAACAAAGCAACAGCACCCACTCACTCAGAGAGCAACTAGAGTCTCCATAGAAACACTTATCGATCTGTTTAATTAGAGGAGCCTTCACAGGCCGCTGCAAGTATTTTCCTATGTATTTATGACAAATAAAATCTACAACACCCATAATACATTTGGCTTTGTTGGATTTGTTAGATCAAACATGACAACAGCAATGAGAAATCACATTATTAATGAAGAAGATCAGATTACATGACAGATACCCCTTTCTTCTCAATGTTAAATGGTGAAAGACAGAGAGAAAATGAAGTGACTCTTAACATGGTGGGGTCAGTTCCAGACACACAATAGCTCTCTGAAGGGCTGTGACATAACACTCATTGCTCATAGCATGTATAATCGTCTGTAAGAGATACTCACTATCCACTTTATTAGAAATGTCTACCTTGCATACTTCTGTGATTTGAGCACTTCACTTTATAGATCCACTATTTGAGCGTGCAGTTAGAGACTGATGCCCATCTGTTCAGTTTATCCGAAGCCATCTAACTTTCAGAACTGTTTAGTTTCTGATTATAGATGTGATTTGTGCGGTGGACCATTCTCTGCACAGCGATGAGACTGATGTGATGACGGAACAATGTGTGTGTGCTGCTGGTGTGCAGCTGAGAGTGGTTCCACCACCCAAAACTACCAAACCAACAGCCCTACAGTTAATGAACAGATGGATTGAAGTCCCTAACTGTTGAGCTACAAGCTATGGGTATTTAATACATTGGCCAGTGAGTGCATTCATAAATGCATGGAGAGGAGAGAAAAAGTGTAGACAGGTTGGGATAAGCTAATACATACAGATGATTAAAAAAAACATGTTATGTACATGTTATGACCATTAACTTTATCAGTAGCTTAAGGAAAGATTTGAAAAGCAAACAAAGAGTGAACAGCAGTTTCTTTCCTAGGAATCACATCACTGAAATGAAATCAATTTTGAAACTAGCTCTTGCTGCTAATTTTACAAAAATGTAAAATATACATACTGCTGTCATTAATACTAGTACTAATAGAAAAACACACATTAATTGAATGATTTCACAATTCTAGTATTTTTTCTACACATTTAGAAAATTGGATAAAGATGCATTTTACATTTTAGGTTATTTTTATTTTCCTTAGTATTTTGTTTGATGATCAAATGAGTAAATTTGCACACATATTAAACAATAAAAATGGTTTAACCTAATATTAAAAGTTATACATTTTAACATACATAACCTTTCCAATATTCTTAAATATGTTACCAGAAACAAGGAACTTCTTTTAGACTAAATTGCAATTATTTGATTAAATATCAGTAAGTGTTCTGAGAGAACTGAATTAGTGATTAGTTTGCAGTTTAATGAATTTTCCTTCAGTGTTTGAGACCAACTTGTAACAGATAATAGAAGCAGTTCACAGTCTGTGAATCAGTAAAACTGCCTGCTGCTGTGTTTTCACTTCAATCTCAGCCCAAAGGCAAACTAGTAAGGCCAACATCACACTGGGTGTCTTTCAGAGGGAAAAATCTGGGGATAAGTAATTATCTTACATTGCATTCCTTCCTTTTGTGTAAAGGCTGTTTATTTCTCTTCATATTTCTTGTTTCAGAAATTCAATTTCGGAAGGCAAATCTACGGATAAATACATTTCTTTGCATTTTGCTCTTTCTCTTTGTGTACATGCTGTGTATGTCTTCATATTTCCTGCTTCAGAAATTTGCAGGCTAGTGAAATGATGGCTGACCAACAGAGCTCATAGGCAGAGTGTGTTGCCTTTAACTACCTTAGCGTCATATTTTGCAGCCTAGTAGGATGTCACATTTCTCGCTAGGAACTGGAGTTATTGATTGTTTTATCAATTTTATTGTACTAAGTTTCACTCATGTCCTGTTTTTTTTATTTCCAGGAACTATAGTTCTTAGTACAATCTCAGTGTTTTATTGTTGAAATTCTTTGGGCTTAAAAAGGAAATGATCGAAATTGTAATTTCCCCCTGATTCCTCCAAAGATTTTAATTTTATGTTATGTTTTACGCTTTGGTGGAAACCAATGTGAAGTGTCAGGAAGCCACTAGAAATAATTACTCGATAATGAATAGAATCAATAGTGACAGTTCTGGATTAAGAATCAATTCATATGTGGCAAATATACCTACAGGTGTGGGTTTTTCTCTGGTTTGTACTGTAAGAGCATATACAATGCAGGTCGTTATCATGTAAACTGCCGAAAAATCCCGCAGCATGCCTCTGAATGAAAGATCTTGATGCTGCAGTATCAAGTTGAATTGAGCAATCATGGCATTTCTAATGTGCTACAGTGCTTGCAGAATGTGCACTGATGGAGACCTATGGCTCGTGCATCAGAGAAAGCTGGAGACAGAGAATGAAAGAGCCAAAGTTTTGGGTTTAAAAGCCCTGATCCTGTTGCAGAAGGTCAGAGTGCAGTGAGCTGAGAGCCTGTAGCGACCCTCATCAAACCCCCTCCTGGAGAAAAAAACCCCAACTCACCGTCTAATTGGCTCTCTCAGAAGCCGACAGCTGAGCAGCTAAAAGCCATTGGTTATGGAGGAGTGTGAAAGATGATGTAAGAGTACATTAGAAATGTTCCAGCGCGTTCGGGGGAAGGGGATCTATCAGGACCAGAGAGAGTCCAAGAGACGAGAGCCGCCCTTTTCTGGGCAATTTTCACCATGGCAACGCTTTTTTAATAAGGCTCAGCCAGCAGACGTCCATGGATGTGGTCCATGAGGGCCCGCTGCCGGCTTCCTAAACCAGGCACAGCTCTCACAGCTTCAGAGCCTCGCCACTGGTCAGCAAATAAATGTAAATATACAAAAGCTGAAGACTGACTGCATCAATGCTGTGGTCTTCTTTATTTTAATAGCTGCAATGAATCAGTCACATCAGTACAAAGCAAATACACTACGCTTGCCCTCTTGAAAATAAAGAAGCCTGCTTTTTGTTTTTTTGTAGCTATGCCATTGAAGATTGACTTTTGGCTCCCTCAAGAATCTTTCAAAGAAATGGTTTCAATTACTGTTATTAAGTGCACATTCAAGAATATATCAAAATAATAACAAAAAAAGAATAAAGTCAATGTCTCTAGTAACTCTAAATGGCAAAGGATTACCAAGGCAAGACATTATCAAATGTATCCATCCATTTCTGTGCAGCCAAACACTCGTTTTGCTAGGCAGATACACAGACACACCTTCACACCTAGAAGCAACTTCACTCCATTTCACCTGTCATGCATGTCTTTGTACTATTGGAGGAACCCAAAGCACTCAGTGGAAGCCCATACAGACACAGGGTGAACATGTACACTCAATACAGAAAGCCAGGACCTTGGTGCCACCCACTGCACCACAGGGCCACTCTGGAGAAGGGACATTTCTGTGGCATTTTTGCAAGTATATATATTTTTTCTTTTTTGTGAGGACACATCAAAGGGATTGTTTAATTTTGTGAATCTAGAGAGAGGGTGTAAAATTCTGTGTCTTTGGTCACTATTGTGAAAATCAACAAAGCATGGCCAGCAATAATGTTTTATAAAATCTTTTATACATACAGTACTGTCCAAACGTTTTAGGAACCAATGTAAATTGTCTAAAGCCCTTTTTCTCATCATGTGGTGTGTCTTTCTGCTAGCAATATTAGAATACATTATCTCCTAAAAAAGCAGTATAAAGTATTAGGATTTGTTTTGTAGTTATTAGTAATTATTTTTTGAGCTGGTAAAAACACAAGTTTGGTTCTAGTTTTCTCCAGTAGTTGATTGGATTTGCGAAAATCCATCAGCTCCAGTTTTAATTTAATAAATGACACACTGACCATTTATATATATAAAACTGTAAAAAGCAAAAGTGTGCCAAGCACCCACAAAAGCACCCAATGTGCAAGCCATTATACAGACACTGTTATATTTCCTGGTAATGTATTCGATTCTGCTCCCACATCAGCCCTCTCAGTCATTTCCTGGGTATTGTCCTATGCCTTGTGTAGAAAAATTGCAGTATAAACTCTGACTTGCACTTTCCATTATTCCTGAGTAAAAGTGTATGTCTGAAAGAGTGTGAATTGTGTAGTTTTACAGACACTGGCTGCAGCTCATCTGATGCTGCACAATGTATCACCCCCCCTTTATCCCATCTCTCCATCAATGGAAAGTGACACGTGCTTTACAGAGCCCTGCCAAACCCAAAGACACACTATCATGTCATTGAAAATGGTCTAAGGAGAATGCTTACCTAAAGAAACCAGTCAGCAGTGGTTCTATATTGGTCCCTTTTCAGACACAGCCAGGGAATGATACCCAGCTTGTTACATCAAGTATTTCAAAATGTTTAAATTTACCAACAGAAAACTGAACAAACTGAAGTGCTATGACCACTAGCTTTACCTGTACCCCCAAACAGCCCTAAAACCTTCTGTATGATGAAAGTGCAGCTTTGGCAGCAGCCACCCGGGGAGAGTGTAATAGCCACCCTGCCTCCACAGCTCCTGAGACGGGTGTTATGTAAGAAAGGGCAGCAGCACTGGCCTGGGGCCAGAATGCGACAGACGGTCTCTACTCACAGCTGAAAGTGGAAAAGGGATGAAAAGCCATTCAGCATGTCACGCTCACACTCAAACTTCTTATTATAAGTGGAAGAGACAATGGAGATGTCAGACAGAGGGGCTGTAAGAGAGAATGAGGGCTAGAGCAGGGTTAAGACAGATGGCTGAGACTGATTAGTCGATTAAAAGTGCAACCTGGTGAAACAGCTTATCTCCACTGTAAAATGTCTAAAGTGTCTGCAGCAGAGATCTCTCACTCACAGAGATTCTCAGCAAAATCAAAAACAACAGATTAGCGATTTTTTTTCGTATTTGTCCATAGAAAAAAATAGGGAAAAGGGAAAGCCAAAAGAGTGCAGGAGCCCCATCGGGGCACAGTGAGGCTCTATGATTTGAGCACAAACACTGCAGGCATTGACCAATTTTTCTTTTCATTTCGGGCCAACGGAACCATGAGTTGCCGAAGTCCAGGATGAGCTACAGCACTGCAGACCAAGCAGTGGAGAATTTTCCCTGTGTCACCAATCAAGGGCCAATCTAACGGCCAGGAATTCGACTGCCTATGTCAGTAGTTCTGTTTGGTAAGAGAAGATGAGAATGAGTCTCTCAGGACATCATTAATAAATACCTGGAATACTGCAGGAGCACTGGCTAATCTGAAGGGCTGATCCGGTGTTTGTAGTGACCATTAGGGGTGATGAAGGCAGTCTTCCATTCATGCTACTTACAAATGGTGAGTTGTAAGCACTCCAAAGGTCTAATTTATTAGACACTATGGCTTGCTGGTGCAAGAGCACTGAGGTACTAGGATTTGTAGTAATCACCCCACCAAAGTATTACTGCTGCCCTGCAGTCAATAATGGGTTTGTGGCGATACAGACACAGATACAATTACTTGTCCTGAAATGTCAGTTTGGCTGTCGAGCGAGATAAAGGCTTCCAGATCCTGCACTGGACTGCGAGTGGTCAGTTTCTTGAGGGATTATCCGATGAATCAAAGGACAAACTATAGCCTATGGCAGAGTAAAAGACCCTTCTTATCCCTTGTCTGAAGTTGATTAGCATGCTTGCTGCCTCTTTCCCTTCCAATGGCCGGTCTAAGATATAAACATCAAATTTCTGTCATAAAGGGCAAGATGTCTTCATACAGAGGGGTTTGGCATCCCCAGATAAATGCACAAACACTCATCTTTTATGTATTGACATGAGGAATGTCACTTTGGAAAGTATAGTGGGGAAGTGGGCCTGTAGTGGGCCAAATAATAGAAAGCTTACATTAGAATAGCTCTGCTTTACTGTCACAATGTTCAGGTGTGGCTAGATGTGAGAAGTCTTGTGAAGAGAGGTAAGGGGGCATGGGAAGAAGGAGCACTGAATGGTAAGTTAGGTCTTTAAGACCTGAGCGAACGGTACTTGTCCTTCCAACAGTCGACTCCTGACCTCTTCACGTTGTACTAAGAGTGCCCAGGGAGGCAATTACAGCTCAAAGAAGATCCATTTCTGTTGGGTCCAATGTTGGCTCAGTCATGCTGTTGCATTGAGAACTGCAGCTTCCGTGGTCTAAGGCAGTGGTTCCCAACCTTTTTTTGCCTGAGACCCCCTTTTCAGCCAGAAAATATTGTAAGGCCCCCCTCCACATTTAATGATATCGCTCATACAAGTTTGCAGTAAGGATGCAAAAAAAATTGTTTTCAAATAAACTGTAGGTTTATTACAATATCTAGATATGTTTATGCACAAATAATATCCTAATGTAAGTTATAAAAGCAAAACATGAGTAGCATTTGGCCTTTAAACTGGAATAAAACCACAGTTCAGGTAACTGTCTTGGTATTT
>JBBMFX010000122.1:22925603-22937335 GCA_037832545.1 Rhabdalestes septentrionalis
TATGCCCAAAACACACCCATGACTAATTTACTCATTTAAGACAACCCATTTGAACTATGCGCCAGGCGCAACGTTCATTTTACCTACTAGCACTATAGCGCTTTGCGCTGGCCCCTCCCCCAAGGAATATGCGCTTCAGACTTCAGACAATGCACGATTGACCCTGAAAATCGGGCCCCAAATCTTGTTTTTAATCTAAAGTTGAGTCAGTCTTCATAAACAGTTGTCTGAACTGCTAATTACAAATAAACACATTTATAAGAACCTTTTAAAAAAGGTCTATGAAGTTGTCACTGAAAGCAACTCAAGAGCTTTGCTTCAAGCAATTACTACTTAGTAAGTAAGACACCACTGCATTTATACAATATCTCTGTTTTAATATTCCTTCACTATATATCCTGCCAGAAAAATGAGCTTTGGATGATCATGTTGTGTGAAAGTCAGATACCCTTGTCCTGCTATAGTAGGCAGTTGGCCACTTTAAATGGCTAAACACACACTCTCTGACAAAGAATCTGGCATGTGAGACTATGAAAATCTTAACATTCACTCAACATCCCCCCTGCCAGAATGCTGTTGTTTTTTTTTTACACTTCTAAATAAATTTAGAATGAAGACAACTGAGGCGGTGCGAGCAGTGATGCCTTGTAATCTTATTTTAGTAAAGCTTAGGGCAATTCTTTGTTTTTAAGGTCAAAACTAACCTGAGACATAAACTGAAAGGAGATCAAAGATTAGTAGCCTCCCAACATTTTTCCAACAAAGGCGCACCGAATGGTTCTTTAAAAAACATATCAAAATCTGACATACAGATAAATATTGCAACATTTGTACGATGTTATCAAGACTTGTATGTAACTGGCACAAGGATATTCCAATGAACTGTATTTGGGAGGCCTATTCATCTTCACTAGTTCAATCATTGTAAATAAATGCATTCGATTATGTACATTTTGAAATATACATTCAATTTATGTCCAATATAATATTCCATATGTGTTTTAAAGCTGGTGACACACAGGGTATGGCTCATCTCCACATTTATGTCCATGGGAATTATATCTGCCAGTTACTACAGGACTGTACAATTAAAATCTGATTTAAAAATAATTCTTCACACTATCAGAATTATTATTCCCTGAAAACTGTACACGAAATGTGTTCATGCACAGATGCACTTGACTGTATGCAAAAATAAATAATGAACAAATAATTGCAACATTGACCCTGTACACAGGCTGACTCGAAAAATACAACAAACTCAAACACAATGACAGTCTCGCAGTGTTGTATAGTAAACATTCTAGCATTGGCCTGAGGTGACAATTAGCTTGTGCTATTGAACAAAAGAAGACAATAACTAAGCAATCAGGCAGAGAGTCTAATGGCTGGGAGGAGATTAGAGTGGAGGAAGTGGTTTATATTCGAGGATGCCTGAGTGTATGTGTATGTGTGTGTGTGTGTGTGTGTGTGTGTGTGTGTGTGATTAGAGGGAAGCATTACCGCACTCTAATTACACTCCCACCGTTCTGCTTCATCCAGCATCTTCCACAGGCCTGAGCACACATCTGCGATAAGGAAACAAATCAGGCTTCCTCACTAAAAGCGGATGAGCTGCACTAAGTCTGTTCTTACAGGCCATTTAAAAGTACATTCTATTGAAGTCTAGAGCAATTATTATTACTGTGATTAATAAATTGTAATAGCAGTATTAACCCTTTGACCCTAGATTTACTATTCAGGCATAGAACTTTTTATTTAGTAAGTAGTATAAATGTCACTTGATTACTAACAATGTCTTATGTGCAATAGTCTACTACAATAGTTTGTGCAATAGTTTCTACTTACATTTCTTTCTACTTACATTTCTACTTATATTACTTTTTCATTTCTTAATGTTACCACTGGATTCTCTACTAGTGCAATAACTTACCCAAAACTACCATATGTGTTGTTAGATGTTTATGGTATTTAAACCAAGCATTGCTGTATAAAGCATAAGGTATTCATACTGAGTTTTTTTCTTTACTACAGATTTTATTTAAATGTAATTCAGACTTTCTATTATATTGTACTTGTTTGTGTGTCGATGTATTCATTACATAAGCAATTTCCTCCAAGATCAATAAAGTTTTCTGATTCTGATTTTGTTTTGGTAAACATGTAAATAAAGTACATAAAGGAATCGAGGTGTAGACCTTTTATACTTTTTATGTATAGATGCAGTCTTTAGTTCTGAAATTTTGCCATTTGTTTCAATATTAAGAAGTGACAAAACTGCAGCAAGTGTAAAGTGTTGTTATTGTTCTGGAAAGCAACACTACTAGGTGGTGAGAATAACATAATGGATGGTGTTATTGTACCCACTGTCACAATTTGAATGCTGGCTTGTGGTCAGTTAAGAATGTTCTATGTAATTCAGGCTTTTCAGTGCACCTGGTATCACAAAAGGACAAGCCCAGGAGGAGTGAGTGCATATTAGAGGGAGAGAATAGAATAAAAGAGCGAGAGAGAGAATGAGAGTTAATTAGAGAGAGAGAATAAGAGAATAAGAGAAAAAAACAGATAGATGGAATGAAAAAGAGAGGGTGTAAGAAAGAAAAAGAATGAGAGAGAGAAAGAGAGAGAGAGAGAGAGAGAGACAGAATAAGAGTGAGAGGGAAGGTGAGAGAGAAAGCAATAGAGAGAGAAAAAGAGTGAGAAAAAGTGAAAGAGAGAAAATCTGTCAGCACTCAGGAGCTGCTGTCAGATTGATGGGACTGTGTTATCCTCACCATCCAGTAATGATGAACTCGATAGACAGAGAGCAAATGCTAAATGTGTTATGAAAAGAATAAAGCAATGTGCCACAAGAGGCTGTTGATCATAATTCTGACACATTTATGGGGCAGCATTACTCACAAAGGCGAAGTAAGAAAGAGAGAAACAGACAGAGGACTGAAAGGTAGTGATGTAGCAATAAATATAAGATTGTATCTCAGTGTTTCAGACACAAGGCATCAGATAGTCTGCTTCTCAATCAGCTTTCCCGCGCTAGGGGATCTTGATCCTTTGATAACATTTATAGATTCCAGACGGAGAATAAAGAACGGCCCAGAGCAGACTCCTCTCAAACACACAGACACACACTCTGACATCAAACCTGTATGCTGCCCTGGAGACCTTTGCCTCATGACAGGAACAGAGGGATGTGTCTCTTGGACAGCGATGCTTGACAGGTGACAAGGTGATGACTCTCGTACGTAAGTTCAGGTGAGCCAGGCAAAGCAAAGGACTGTGGGTAAACAGCCATTCTTTTCTATGAAGAGTACAGATTGACACAGAGGATGCACTCTCAGTGATAACATACTGTCTACCTTTAAGTGTGGAAACTATTCTGAGACTCCATATTTTCATATCCAACTCACTACATACACAGAGTTACCAGGTTTTCAGTACTGACAGAAGTCCCCCCCCCCCCTCTGATTCTGACACAGAAGAGGTATGATTCAGTGATAGTGCTGGGTACTGGAATCACTCAATGGATACTTTTATTAGAAAGGCCTTGTTGGTACACCTCAGTGCAGTACAGTCAATAATGGTTGCTTTTTACATATAATTTGTCATTTATCCATTTCTGACACAGAACCACTGTTTTGTAGCCTGGCAATAACACCGGACTGAAGAAAAAAGCTCAGCAACATTGTCTTGCTTGATACACCATACCACAATATCACGCAGGCAGGGTTTAGATTCAGTAATCAAAATATTCTGTTCTGATGTGCTGTAACCTTGTTTCGGAATATGAGGTAAATCTCAGAACAAAAGGTAAATCTCAGAACATGAGGTAAATCTGACCAGATTTTTTGCACATCTATATGGCAAAAGTAATGCTGCACATCTTTAGAACTGCAAAGTTCACAGTAGGAAATTTAACTAGAACACCCCCTGAGGTCAGAGAAACCACAACAACAGCCACCTTAAATCCAAACTCCAAGTAGTGACATGCATATTTAATGCTGTTTATTAGAACTTCTGTCATATTTTTCAATCAGTCATATTTAATCAGCTGTACATATAGTTGTGTCCAGGGGTGGTTTTACAATGATACACTGCAACTATAACTTAGATAGGGTATAGTCAGACATGACATAGACATCTAAATAATGGTGTTGTACAACGTTAAAGACCCTGACTACCTCAATACTCTTTTCACAAAAAAAAAAATTGCATACTGAGCAGACAGATCTAAACAAACATAGAGCACCTTTCACCCACTCAGAAATTGGAGGAATTCTATGTTTACATTTACAGCATTTAGCAGATGCCTTTATCCAAAGCGACTTCTATTCCCTAACTACAGGGGACAGTCTCCCTGGAGCAACTTGGGGTTAAGTGTCTTGCTCAGGGACCCAGTGGTGGTGCTGGAGGTAGGATTCAAACCCAATCCACTGTCAACTGATATCACTGTGAATGAAGTGACACCCAAGCTGCCAACACAGTAGTCCGCCAGGTTCTGGCCAGAACCGGCCAGTCCGGACAGAACCTGGCAGACTACTGTGTTGGCAACTCGGGTGTCACTTCCTTCACAGTTCTGATGTTCCACTTCAGAGAAAAGTGGAATTTCAAGATGTGAATCCTTAAAAGTTTCTGCATAGCACTGCATTTTAATATTGAATTTAACTACTGAATATTAATATAGTAATGTTCCATTACTGACTCTGATATTGGTTCATCTCATTTGGTTCATCTCATGCAAAATGACTTCAATAAGCTAAAACAAATCCCTCCCTTAGAATTGGTGAATCACTTCAATGTTTCACACTAAGCTATAGATTCATGGCCATTCATATTGTGTAGGAAGTAGCTTAACAGATTTGTCTCCATCTCTTAGCTCCACCAGGCAAAACGACTGACTTATGACATGCTCAGTTTCTTCATCTAAATGTCATTCAATGGTTAGAACCACAATCTGAGAAATGAAGTGCATATTTGACTATTTATCTAAATGGTTTTGCCATTTTATTACATTTTACTCATGTACACTTCTTCAGTCTTTTAAAGAAAGGGGGTGAGCCAAATATGGTTGAGGGAATGGTTCAGCCTTTAGCTATGTTACTTGGGTTATGACATGACTTTTATTAGCTTAATACTGCAAGTCATTTTCCACTGATTTTCTTTTTGCAAAGTGCTTTGTCAAAAAGGGTGACAAATAAGTCCCTATGAAATGAATAATCACAGCATTGAGTGGATTCTAAAATTCCAAAATAAGGAAAAAACAATCAACGAGCAAACACATGGGTACTCTAGTTTTTTTGACCTGGTCTGTAAATTAATGTCAGCATTTTCCCTAGTTTTTCTTTTGGGTCAGGTGGTTGGCATTTCAAAACTATTTGTATTCTGTGTGTCGGGGGGTCATGAAATTGCTATTAGGCTGTTATGCCGCTAACCATGCATTTCTAGACAGATTGTCTAGAACACGTCTGTTCTAAAAAGCAATGAAATTGAATTGGACCGAACTGAATTATCACATAAGTAACACGAGAGTGCTCTTCTCGTGCGATTGGCTGGCACTCCTCGCACTGGGTGAAGACTTGAGAGTGTGTGACTGATCGAGTCTGTCTTTTCTGCCCTCTATGACAAGCCCTCTCACCTTCCACGGTGACAGCTCAGGCAGAGTGACACACACACACATACGCGCACACACACAATAATTCTTCCTTTCTCTTCAGTACAAACGCCTTTGCCTGCGCCACCAGGGGTTGCCTAGCAACGGCACACGTCCCAAATTTGTTTACAGCTTTTGAAAAGTAGTTCAGCGCGTAAGGTGGAGTAGAAAAATGAAGAGAGGTTATGAAAATGAAGCAGCCGATTAGACGCAGATCTGTCGTCTGCATAGGGGAAAACGGGCATGGGCATGCGACTGAAAATAGATCTCCTGTTTCTCTGGAGTTAACAAAAGCCTGTGTTCTGTCAGAGCCTGGTCCTCGGGGCGTGTGGTGTGTTTGAGTGTGTGAGAGAGCGGCATGGTGCCTACATGACCGTGTTGATGCCAGAGAGCTGCTGGAACATCTGGAGTCCACAGCCCACCATCAGAGCTCGCCGTGCTGGAGGGTAGGTCAGCATACGCCACAGCACTGGGCCGCCTGCAAAGACAAACACACACAGAGACACATACACACAGACATGAAAAAAATGAATGGAGGGGCCCAATTGTTCAAACACACTAAGAACTGTAGCAGAAAAAATCCATTTAACACACTTTTGGTGCTGACACTTTATAGTTGCATCATTCATTACTGGGCAAAAGTCACCCCTCATTTCTTGTTGGTGCATCTTATGCCTGCGGAAATCTTTCCTCTTTGGCATATTAAGAGAAACATTAAAGAAATGGGAACTTATGTTTTACTGCAGATAAAAGAGTTCCAACCACTCAGGATTTAGCACCATCAGTATACTGATCACCGCCTGATCATCTGGAATCATCTGCACCTGTTTCTTCACCGCTTCAGGACATAGGTTAGATGCCTGGTAAAATAAATATGTAGGTCACCGTGTGGCTTAACAAACAAAAGACACTTCTCTGAAATTGGTCAAGTTCAGAAACTGGACTGAAAATAAAAGCCTTTGAAAGTCCTTCTGGAGGCCCGGAGAAATGTTTCTCGACACTACATTAAAAATATAAGAAAGTCTTTGGAAGCAAAACATGAAGAAATTACAGTGTGAGAAACCATGACAATTTGTGATGAATGACCATGGTCTGAGACAAATGTTACTATTTATTTATGCTAATCCATTACAAAGCTTCATAGCTCCTGTGTAAAACTGAAGCAGCAAACTTTAGACACCAAACGCAGTTGATTTACTCTTTATGCTAATGTTAGTTGTTAATTAGGTTTAATTCCATGCCAACCTTCACCCAGCTGTGTTATTTACTTATGGCCTTTTCTTTATTGGCACATTACCAGGTAAAGAGATCATTTATTATCCCAGTGCTGAGGAGTGGTTTAAAATGTCTGTACACATCATTAATTGAGTGGGGTTCATTAAGGCACAGCTCAACTCATCTCAGAGCAGCTGGAGGACTGGAGAAGGCTCCAGCTGCACACTGCACTGCTTTCTATCTAATTGCTGAGAATGAATATAGTTTGGCAGAAAAGAAAAAGAATAGAAGAGAAAAGACATGAAAGGATTTACTTCTTGAGTTTCTCAGGGCTGCGGTGGAGCCAAACCATTTTAATTAAGGGAGAAAGGCACTCGAATGAAGGATTTCTGGATGAATTGTCCTCGGACTGAACCTTTTCAAACCATGAAATTCTGCAAACTTCAGGGCCTTCCTTCATAAAAAGACTACTCTGAACTTCCTTTGACAAAGAACACACTGTAAGGCTTCAAAAAGGTTTCAATGGTGATATATTAACAGATTATATATGAGAAATTATTGCTCAAATTTTAGTTTGCTCAGTTTTGCTTCAATGAATCAACAACCCCTCTGAAATATTTATCGACTGGGTTTAGTTTGGACTGGTGTTGTCTGAAATCTCTGTCTTATTACAACATGCAATGCCTAATTGTACATTGGCACAGTACAGAACATCTAAATGTTATTTTAAGGCTCAACTAGAAATACTTAAGTTTTTTAATAGCATGAGATTATAATTTATTATGGAGAAGATCTGTGATTTTAATGTAATATGAACCACCACTGTGTGATTCTAGCAGCGACAATGGTTGTGTTGTCTGTAATTGTGAACTACTTGTCTGTTTGTCTTTCTCACTTACTCACACATATTTAACAGGCTAAACATCTCTACAAGGGGGGCGCCACTGACTTTAGACGCATCATAAGAGCAATGTTTCTCATGCATGACATTGTGTGTCCTTGCTACAATATGACAGTAATAATTGTTCAGTGGTTTTAACCCAGTATGAATCTGCATTGTGGTGGTTTCTACAGGCAGACAGTAAAAACTGGCCATGAATGGTCTTCTATTATCAACTGAACCTGAAGCAAAACCTCCAGATAGACAGTTAATACAGCATGTTGATATTGTTACCGAGTGTCCTGTGGTGTCATGATCATAAAAACACCCAGGCAATGACATTTTAATATGGGTGAATTCAGGGGACGTTTAACAAATACTTTAATCCCACAAATCCCATTCCAGCTCCAATAGTGATTTGGTCTTTGAAATAACAGTGTTGCCTCAATGGGTAAAAGGTCTCAGACAAGACTACAGGCAACTCTTTGAAGAGCTATTGATCAGTGTCCAAAAACAAATCAGGTCAGACCTGTCTGTTGGAAGAGACTGCCTAAAAGGCACTGTGGTTCAGTGGGTGCCGTGCACTGTGAGTAACAGCTGTGAGTGGGCGTCCCGCGGACGGATCTGAGAACATCTTTAGCTTTCAGACCAGTCCTGTGAGATAGGGCTTCAGGACTTTAGAGCACATTAGAGATGTTTATTTATGAAAAGCTAGCCAAGACTGCTGAGTGAAATACGTATAAAAGAATATAAATGGAAAAAAAGTTCCTTCAGCATTAGGTAACATTTACGTAAAACTGAACTTGCATTACTTGGCTTGCCAGTGACCAGTGACCTCCTCCCCTCCATTTGATATTATTTTGAAACTGAAAATAAAACGTCTTTAATTTTACATTGTGATCAGAGTTTACTGATCCATTTGTGTTAGATTTAAGTGACAGGCCTCTAACCGCCCAAGGTATGAATAGATGGAAATACTTTTGATTTAAAGTTTAATGAAAGCCACAAACATCAACATTCCAAAGGGGGAGAACAAACAGTGTGAATCAGAAACAGAATGAGAAAACTTGACTGTTCCCAGAGAAAATTGCTTGTCACCGAGTTAAATAAATCCAGTAAGACTCAGAGAAGTCTCATTAGGAAATACATTGTGTTATTCACACAAAGGCTGGGTATGTATATTACAAATAAGTACCTTACAATTAAGTGTATTACTTTTAACACAAATGAAGATCAGTAGTAATTGTAATAATAATAATACCTATTATTTATAAGCACCTTACACAAATCTCAGGGTCACTTTACAGAAGTTTTCCAGAAATAAATGTTAAAGAATAGATACAATAAATTAAGAAGAGTTTAGGAGCAAATTATATTACAAAGAAATGTTTTAAGTCCTTTTTTTAAAGCAGACTTAAAAGCAGTAATAGATCAAATAAGTAAGTTCTTTATTTCACTCTGTCAGGCCTTCCATCATAGGCCATCCTATGAGGCATGAGTAGAAAGGACTTTACTACAGTGCAGCCAGTTCTAAACCCATGTGACTAACAGGGAAAAGGCTGTCTGGTCAGAGCGATTTGGTCACAGGCACCCGATCGTAGCTCATGGTGAATGATGATTGGCCAGTCCTTGGAGACAGGTGTGGCAGACCCTTATTTGATTACTGCTCCACAGCCCAGATTCATGAACTGCTGTGAACTCGACTGCCAGTGGAATGGCTCTTATAATGAAGCGCTAACTTCATTCCCGTAGACACACAATCTCTACTTCCTAACAGCTGCTTGAACATGTGCATGTCCCTTATCTTAATCTGATCAGAGCGGTCCTGAGGAGCATGCTCAGTAGGAGGAGATGAGGTGTCACCACCAAACTGCTCACGCTGAGAGGAAAATGCATCATGCTTTATACTAAAGTTAGCTTTCAGATCAAAGTGGCTGGTCTGAGGTCTGTGCAAAAGGCTGCCAGGGCAGTTTAACGAAAGTTTATTTAATCATAGGTGATAAAAATGATGTCACTACGCCAGCAATTCTAAAATTCATTAGCATTTATCAGTAATTACCCCGCATTCAATTACTGCTGCCATAATTACACCATTTCAACTATACGTTAAATTCACGTAATTAAAATAAAACAACTGATTAAAATAGACCACGATGGCACTGCATATTTCCACCCATTTGCAGCCATAAAATGCAATTTCACACTGTTCAGAAGGTCCTTCAGTTAAGCTGGGAACTTTTATTGTTCATTAATTCATTTTCTGTATCCGCTTATTTCTTACTAAAGTCCCTTACTTCTTAACTGAGTCGCTTTCTAGAGGCTGAGACTCACTTTGGGCAGGGCGCAAGCCCAATCCACACAGACACACACACCTTTTACTCATAAACTCATTCCTACGGTCAATTTAGAATCCCTAATTTACCTGATGCATGTGTCTTCGGACTGTGGAGAACTCGGAGACCCCAGAGACCCCAGAGGAAACCCTCCCCACCACGAGGAGAATATGCAAACTCCACACACACACACACAAGGCCAGGACCTGGATTCAAAACTCCAAACCTGGAAGTGTGAGACAGCAGTGCAACTGACTTCGGCAATGTGGGGCCCAACTTTTAATATTAAAAATAAAAAATTAAATAATAATAATAGCTAGTAATATAAAAAAAAAAACAACAACATTAATATGTATCAAAACTACGCCTACTATTACTATTCTTATTACTAATGCCACTACAACTAATAATTCACAGTATTTGTGTCACATGCACGACCAAGTGACACGTCAAGGTCAAGGGGAACGAGCGTGTCACGGTATATAAACAGGAAGTGGGAGCTTCCTCTTTGCTCTGTCATTGAGTCATTTGCCCAACTGTGAAGACCTCATCAAACCGTGAGTACTCAAACTTGTTGTGCATGATTGTGAATGCTAGTTCCTGGTGGGAACTCATCTCTGGGTTTAGAGCATTCACAGATCAAAACTGCGTGATTCACCTGTTCTCTAGCCACATCACGCTACACAGGCGAAATTCCTCATAGGTAAGTCATTTCTTTTCTACTATCTTGTGATAGAATGACAGAGCCACGTGTAATTAGCTCAGCAGAGTGGGAAGGTTTGATGGATTTGGTGCAACGGCAAGGGATTGAGATTGGACGTATCCGTGCTGAGGTCGACCATCTCACCCAGGTTGTAGTTCAATTCCAGTCTGCCAGCCTTGGAGCTACAGCCGTGGCACTTCAACCTCAACCTCGACCAGAACCTCCTACTCCTACTCCTCCTCAACCCTCATCTAGTTCACCACAACAACCCAAGATTGCACACCCAGAGAAGTGGAATGGTGTAAACGGGCGGTGCGATGTTTTTCTTACTAACCTGTCTCTCCTTTTTGAGTTTCAGCCGGACCGGTACTCCACCCACCGAGCTCGGATCGCACTGCTTGTCTCCCTTCTCACTGGGCAGGCAGCTGAGTGGGCAACAGCAGTCCTGAGGAGCGATATCGAGGAATGTTATGACTACCAGCAGTTCACCAAACTCCTCAGGGCCGTGTTCCATCATCCCGAAAGCGAAGTGGAGGTGGCCTCCAAGCTGTATCATCTGCGGCAGGGCAATCGTCCGGTGAGCAAGTACACCGCTGAATTTCGCACTCTCGCTGTCCAAGCGAAGTGGGGAGTTCCCGCTCTCCGGACAGCGTTTTACGAGGGGCTTTCCATCAAGATGAAGGATCAACTCCTCGGACGAGAGCTGCCGGAGACACTAGTAGAACTGATTCAGCTCTGCCAGAGAATCGACTCCCGGCTCAGCTCTCGACCCAAGACCGCCCCTCGTACCCTGCCGCCCACGCCTACCATGCCACCTTTCAGGGTCCGTTCCAACATCTCGGATCCTCCACCTCCGTTGGAGGCCCACGCCGATCAGGGTGAACCCATGCAGCTAGGGCGCGCCGCGCTGAGCCAGGCGGAGCGGACCCAACGCTATAAGGAGGGGCTCTGCGC
>JBBMFX010000122.1:22937435-22949703 GCA_037832545.1 Rhabdalestes septentrionalis
TGCACAGTTGTTCATAGAGTTTCAAGCACTGTGTTTAATAAATCTGTTTTCAATTCACCTATATTTGCCTGTTTTCAAATTTTTTTACCTATGGTATCGATTTAGTATCGATACCAAGGTATTAGATCCTAGTATCGTACCAAAGTCAAAATTGTGGTATCGAGCCATCCCTAGATGGCTCTTGGTATTATTCTCTGGGTAATAATAATGTACAACCTTGGCATTCATGAGGATGTTACTTCCACATGTACCACTTATCTAACTGCACGCCAAGTACACCACTCCATGGTAGATGTATTCCTTACACAACAACTTACACAAACTTTTTTTCCACCTGCACTGGAAATGTTTGAGCATTCAAATCTCATTGTACCTACAATGACAATAAAGGTATTCAATTCAATTCAATTTAAACTCTTAAATACTTTATCCTTTTAAAAAGCAAGAGTAGGAAGAGACATTAAGATCTAAGAACAGAGCTCTAAACATGAAGAGCATGAATGACAATTTGTTTTAGGGTTTATACGCCGCTTGAGTGTCCTAAATGACGAGCTCAAACACATTCAAGGTCTATGATTGTCCTTCATGCTGAAGAGCGTCAAGATGAAATAACATTCTGCTACTGACAGAACAAGGAAAATCCTCCTTTTCAGGGAAGCATAACAAGGACGATGCACACTAAACACGAGGACTGTTGTCCTTGGACACAGAATTTTAAAACACAGCTGTTAGATATTTCATCAGAAAAGGATCATTAAGGCTCCTATTTAATGTAGACTTTGATGTCATTTGAGCTTTGTAATCTGGCCACAATAGCCTAAAGATTATATTCCAATAACCCCAGTATAAAAAGCAGGAAAAAAAGAGAAGAAAATGCCATTTCCTTCTAGTTTCAAAGACATCACTGAACAGAAAATCGATGTCTGAATCGATCTGTTGGATCACACAGGCAGGGTTGTGTTGTGGAGCATGCTGAATGAGCGAGGGATTCACACAGCAGATCAGACACCGAGCGTGTGAGAGGCTGCTTAGAGAAAACTAAAGGAGAGCCAGCTTGTTGTTGTTCCATGCTGAGAAATGAATGGCCCATTTAAAGCCTCAATAAGATAAACCTAGAAAAACTGTAGTCATTCAGCACCTATACAGTTTCATTTTACAGACTTGGCTAAGAAAAAGTATTGCAAATGTATATATTAAAATTGAGATTTAATATTGATGAGTGTGGTTGCCAAGCCACATAATTTCCCGGTGCATTCATGGTCAGGGCGTCCTTACTGACACACTAGGCAGTTGCCTAGGGCGGAACTTTAGACAGGGCTGCCAACCTGGGCTGCCAATCCAAATTATAACTAACTCCCCTGATGCACCCCCATCACCACTGGGCTACAGTCTATCTGACAAAGCACAGTATGAATGGATCAGAGTGCTGCTTGTAGCTCCTGGATTTGCAGTGTAGAATAGGAGGGGAGACATGACACAACCACATTGGCTGGCTAGTAATCCAAAGATTTTAAGACTTTATTAAGTTTTAAAACAGACGTCAGGACCAGGTTTGTTGTCTAATGGGTAATTTTTGTGGCTATTTTTGACACATGCATAAATCACACGGCATTCATAATTAGGATGTATGGCTGCAGCTCATAGCAGGATGCAGGCTTGTTCACACTAGAGACAAACAAGATTACTTTCTGATATATCAGAAAGGACAGATTTGAATAGCAAAAAGCTGCATGAAACATGACCTTTTCAAATCTGATGCAAAAATGCATTCCTGGATATTCAACACATTTTGACTATTCAGACTATTCAGAACTGGTTCTGCCCATGAATTTAGGTTAATTAAGCAATAAGGCTCCATATTTACAACACAGTCATGGTGTCATTTATAGTTATTAAGCAACAGTACACATCAAGATCTAAAGCTCATAAATGCCCCTCCCCTGTCAGTGTGTCCATGTGTCAACCAATGTTAGAATGCAAAGCTAACCACACAAACAGGATTTAGTCACATGTAACTTTAAATCTGAAAACTGAGCACTAAGACAAAAAAAGATGAGAACCAAGGAAAGTTTCAAAATTGAGCAATGGGGCTTGGAATGTAGCCATTACAGTCAGTCTGTTGCACAAAGTAAAAAGGACACTGGTCACTCACAGTGGAGCTACAAGTCAGAATCAAAATGTCAGTGTCAGAGTGCTTTCTTAGACCGGGTAAGTCTAGCTCAGCCACAGCAAGAACTTGGCTTTCTGATCTGTCATTCATCTATAGTGAATAAAGCAAAGCACAGTGAAGTAATTTATTTAATAATCTCTTTCAGTACAAGAAAGTAGATTGTGTAAGTTTTTTTTCTGCTCAAAAGCTGATATTTGATGGCTCAGTGATGATTAATGATGATTCTCCAAAAAAACAAATCCAGTATGATGAAAAAGCACTGAAATGTGAAGTGAATGCCATTGATTATCTTAATACAATGCTGTATGCCAAGGGGTGTGATATATTAGGCAGTGAGTGAACAGTAAGCTCTTGAAGTTAATGGGCCAGAAGAATCTTGTAAAAGCTGTAAGACTCTGAGTGACTTTTACAAGGGAAAAACTGTAATATAAGATACATGAGTCAGAGAATTTCCAATATACGGGTGGGATTTTCAAGAGATGCAGTGGTCAGTGCCTACCAAATGTGCTCCATATAAGGACAAGTGAATAGTGTATGGGTTTGTCTTGCCACAGACTGGTCAGACTGCCCGTGCTGCCCCCTGTGTACCACTAAAAGCTCCTACAATGGTCATGTGAGTATCAGAACTACATTATGTATCAAGTAGTTGGCCTGTTCTGATGAGTCATGTTTTCTTATTCATCATTTTAATGGCTGTGTGTGTGTGTGTCACTCATTTGAGGAAGAGATGGCTCTGGGTAATATTCTCTAGGTAATAATAATGTACAAATAATGTACTTAATTTTAGGGTTAGGTCTCTCCTACCCATGCAAACTTCTACCTGGACCACATCCCAATCAATGAAAAAAAATATTCTTTGAAACCAAAAACTTTTAAGTGTTTATGTTTATGCAATTCGTTTTGAAAAAATAAAAATGTAGTTATGTTTAGAGTGGTAATAGTGGCAGAAACTAAAAAAGTTTTTACTTGGCCAAAAGCGTATCGGTCACCTGCAACAAAACAATGTCCCAGATCTCAGGCAGCATATTTGTGATGATTTCATTCATTAAACTTTATAAACTTTTACAGGCATCAAACACTTTGGGTGTTTGATTTAACGATGCTGTGAACGATTCTCCGGCAAGTTCACCTACAATGGCAAATTTCACTTCGAACCACCAGGAATTGCTTTGTTTATATTTTAACAGTTTATATATGCTAAAATTTTCTTTAACGGCAATGGTTGCCAGGCAACATAACCTTGGTACATTTCTGCAGAATTCAAGTGATATTTGTGGTCATTTGAAGCGTTTTACAATTCAGACATTCAGTCATTCACACTGCAGAGCTGGAACTACACTGAAGCAGGGGATGTTGTTGTGATCATTTATAAGTGAAATACACACTACTGTTGCATATTTTATACATTTATTTAGCCATGACTGATTGGTATGTCAAAATCAAATGATTTAAATAGTAAGTCACACTGAAAGTTCAGACATTCAAAAGGATTTACTTATTCTTTGTCTTCCAGCAGGCCATTTACTGCAATCAAAGATCATCTCTTGAAATATCGACTGCCTCTGCTTTTGTACTTTTTTGATAGCAAAACAATAGCTTTAAAATGAACAGGAACTGTCTGCTTCCAGTTTTAGCCACAATGTTTTACCATCATCAATATTCACCAACATACTTTCAAAATCTTTTCCATTGCACACAAACTGCCAAATCCTTATGTAAGAGTGGCAGGATTAATGAGAGGGATCTCCACAGCCCACAAACCATCATGTCATGTTTGTCAATATAATTAACTGCAACATCCTCATACAGACCAAAAGTCCAAAGAGAGATACATCAGGTGAACTGGAGATGCTAAACTGCCCCTAGGTGTGACTAGGTGTGAGTGTGTTTGTCTGTCAGCCCTGTGATGGAGTAGTGACCGGTCCAGCGTGTGTTCCTGCTTTATGCTGGGATAGGGCTCCAACACTGTCCTCAACCCTCAACCATGCATGAATAAACGAATGTTAACACAACCGGTAATTGATGCTACAGTGTTTAATAGCATGACAGTTTATGCCACAAGCTAATTAAATGACAGGACATCAAATACAACAGTATCTGTCATGTACATGCCAATGTTATGTTGCCAATAAGAAAATGTCATACAGTGTCAGATGTCACTCAGTAGATTTAGGCATGTAGTTTCCGTGGTGCTAATTGGTGTGCAAAAGCTTTTTTACTTGTTAGCTTCTTTAGTTCTGTAGCTCCAATTTAAAGTTAACTATGCAAACTTGCATTGCATTTCGGATAAATGAAAGATTTACATTTTTTCCCACAACACTATCACTCCAAAGCCATTAGGGCAGTTGAAATAGATGGTAAATGAACTGTGTCTGCTCTAACTGTACTCTGGTACACAGCAGTATGCTCTAACTTTACTTTATACACCGTAAATTGTCCTTCTCTATGACGGAAGACCTAATGTATAGTTTAAGCACAATACAACAGGATTTTGTTTAAAATAATTTTAGACCAATGTTCCATGTGGCACCAAATAGTTGCTACCATTATTATTACAAGTTATGGAGCTTTTTGGTGCAATACAACTAAAGTAGAGCACAGTAAAGTTCAGAAACTATAAGTGTGGAGAAAAATTTTCAAAACAAAAGGTAACCTTCTAGATCAAAGCTTAAGCGTGGCAAATACTGGGTGGACATTGCATGGCTAACTTCACAGCGCTGTGGGATGAATAATACTGCCCTGCCAAAAAGGCCCAGCTCCAATCATCCTGTATTAGCCTTTCATCTATGCAGCAAAGGATGCTCCCCAACAAGCACATCCAGCTTTAATTCAAAACGAATGACAGTTCATATGGGGGGGATGATGAATAGGGTTAATAATGTTTCATTATAACTCCTTTCTACAGGACAACCCATACATCAAGAGAGACAAAAAGCTTATTCACGGTATATACACACACAGTAAAAAATATTACTAAAAGATATGTTAACAAGACATACATATTTCCACTTCTCTGTCATGTGCAAAGAACACTGAGCTGGAGAGAAAATAATCATTTGAAACTGGATTAGCTGAAGTGACTCCTGCATCTTAATATTCAGTGACAGCATGTTCTAGCCTCAGTAAGAATAGCAATGTTGGCGGAAGGAAGGCAGATGTTTTCCGCATTAGAATGAATGGTTTAACACTCTGCAGGAGAAATAGCTTAGTAGACCTGGAAATGACTCAGTCAATTACACAGATAGAGGTGATGGAGCCTACACACACAAAAACACACACACACAGACTCATACAGAATGTGATGTTTGTGCAAATGGAGTATGAAACACATGGTAGGTGTGCTAACATCTGATAAATTAAAAGCACAAAACATACCATTCAGTGACCTCTCAGTCCAACATAATTTTAGAAGAGACCACCGCCATCAAGACAGACATGTTTCATTAATGGTTAAAGATTCTGTTTTGATGTTACCCTTCCCTCTGGGACAAAGATGCCCAAGTCTGGTCCTGGAGGACCAGTGTCCAACACAGTTTGATGACGTGCCAGCTCAAACACACTTGGTTTTGATTCACCAGTGTTCCAGGACCAAAACTGGGCACCCCTGATCTAGACCGACAAGCAAATCCAAACCATGCCATTGTACACCATGTTCTGCAAAAGTGGGTGAGTGCATGTGCAGATGTACAAAAAGAAAACAGAATAAGCCTGAATGTTTGATCTTTACAATGAAGTGGTCCTGTCGCTCTGATATTCTTTGGGGGGCATTTCATGGTGCTTCATAATCCACCTGAACAAACATTACATTCTGTATGAGTCTGTGTGTGTTTGTGTGATTATTTCAGATCCCCATATCTTTGTTGAGCTACACCTGTGAGTTTTTCACCAAAGAACTCTGATGTGTGTTTGCCTTAAGTGTAAGCAATTATGTTTTGAAACTGTCCTATAAAACGTCAGTCTCTATGTAGTTGTGGCCAGTGTGTTTTAGCTGGCACAGTCTGATCATATACCACACATCCACTGTAACCTCAGGAACTTATGATATTCAGTTTTTTAATCAGTATCGCACAAATGAATTAGTCTTGCGTTCACATCTTCCAGCCCTATTTACTCATGTCATTCCCACAGATCTGAATGCAGATGTAACTTTTATCACTGTTCCTATAGAAACTCTGGCCAGCTGAATACTCTTTGTAAATGAAGCTCCCGCCATCCATACTTTAACAGAGAAAACACATTCAAAGACATTTAGATTTTTTCATTATGGTATCAAGGTCATTTGGGCCTACTCATGTATTTTTATACATGCCATAATGGTATGAAGTCAGGCAGTATACCTTATTTTCCCACTCATTTATACAGCTTTTAACTGTAATTTGTGTTTGGAAGTAAATGGAGTGGACGGTACAGAGACAGGCTATCAAACACATGGGGTAATTAATTTAAGCCTGCTACAAAACACCACACCACATTTGCAAAATGAAAAATGCTATGAGCAGAAATTAAGGCTTTCGATATGTGAAGTCAAGTAAATGTTAAATTATTTCAAGAAACTGAAAAGAAGAACCAATCTACCAAATGTTCCTGGTCTCTGTGTAAAATAGGCACAAGTAAAAAGTCCATCAGCTGCCCCTGCCATTCTCCTAGGCTTCAGCTGTATTGGCCGACTTAATAAAATCTCAGGGACACATTTTTCCAAAATTTTTTACAATTTTCTGTACCAGTTTTTTGTTTCCTGGTTTATTTTAGTCTACATGGCTTATTATTCCATGAGTGTAGTTTTTACTAACTAACAGCAATAACACACCGTTGTTGCTGATCATGATGATCATGTTCACCAGGAGAGGGGTGGAGGGGGCCTTACTGTTTTACACACACACATACACCCCTACACAAGGAAGCCTGGAAAAGCTTTAGCCAGCTAAATGTAAGTGAGTGTGTAAGTCAGTGAGTGGGTGAGTAAACCAGCACCATGAGGTGCTTTACCTCGGAAAAAAAAAACCCCAAACAAAACAAAACAAAACAAAAAAACCCCAAAACAAAAACCCCAAAAGTAAACAAAGGAATAAGGTTGTTCAGAGAGCGCACACACACACACACACACACACACACACACACACACACACACACACACACACACACACACACACACACACACAAAGACTCACACACTCATATAGAAATGCCAGCTATAGATTCCCATTAATGCTACTGAAGTCTGCTCTCATCTGATTTCAACAGACCCCACACACCAGGAGTTTCATAAAATTCAAAAAGTCTGAATTATTAATTCACTGAGAGAATCATTAACACTGCCCACATCTCTGTGCTGCTCATGTTCCACTCTTCAGTCTGCAGAAGTGCAGGCTGACACATAAATACAAGGACCAGAATTAGATGTTGTGTTTATCATAAAATATAAATAGACTGCATCATTAATACACAATAGCCATGAAATGAATCAGAGCTGAGATAAGGACGGTTTACGACCCTGTGTAACGGAAATCTTCTTTAAATTATATTAGGCAAAATGAGGCACCCAGGCTATTACTGGAACAGGCAGCCGTTCTCAATCAGTACACAACCAATTTAAAGATGCTCTAACTTCATTCTGCAAATGGTCAACTAAGGACAGTCATTTACTTTGTGTATGTCACTGATGCTGGAGAAGTAATGATTCAGTTTTCATCAGCAAAGCCAAGCAAAGCAGCAGAACAGTCCTTCAATCTTTATGGCTTATACTACTCTTGCTTTCTCTCTCTCTTACTTTTTTCCTCCATTAGACTTTCCCTGTGTGTTCTGTTTTCAAGACTGCTTCACCAACCCTACAATCATACACTGTCTTCCCTTCAGCTTTTCCGCATAAAGCCATTTTTTTATGCTCTCCTAGCAATTTCTGCATCCAGCAGTTACAACTCGACCATGTCATCTAGACTGATGGCTGGCATGTAAAGTATAGGTTATTTTAGCAGTGTGTGAGTGTGTTTGTGTGTGTGTGTGTGTGTGTGTGTGTGTGTGTGTGTGTGAATGCAACTGTGTTAGGTTGAGTATATTGGGAAATATGCCACTCCATGTGCAGTGTGTCTCTGGGAGACACCAGTGGCATTATATTAAAGGACCCCAAAAAAAACATTTCTTTAAAATGAAAGATTCTAAATTTTATGTGCAATGTAAACATTGATTATGGTTCACGTCCCAGACCATATAGGTAAAATATACTGTTTTATGTTCATCTTGGTTGTGATGTCACAGTCATGGACACATTTACTTATTCATTAATTTACATATTCAGTCTATGGCAATACTTTATATTTACTTGTATTCTTTTATTCCTAAAACAGGGCCATGGTCTGTACTGGACAAGCACTAACTGTGCATGCAAGAGACCAGAGAGATCTTTGTATGCAAAGCTGTGCTGGACGTCGGAGTTCTGACCTTTTATGTAGGAAGCACAGACTGAGCAAGGAGCGATTTGTCACAGGCTGGGTGAAAAGCCCTTAATTCTGAGGGATAAAGAGAGTCAGGAAAATGGTTATGAATGGTTATGACTGTTCTTTGGGAAATAGAACCTCACATATGTTATAAGCCTGGCATACAGCTGCAGTTGGAGGCTCCCAGGGCACGTTTGACATGCAAAGGGTCGTGTTGTTTTTCACTCCAGTGTTGGCCTTGTTCAGAGCCAATGACTGCTGACATTACACCTCGGAAAGGTGAGGGCAGTGACAACGCTGCTATCTCCATGGTGTGACCTGTGTGTCTGCATTTTTTCTTTTTTTTCTGTTTTCAGGACAAAGTGGCCTGTCTATGTAGGAGAACCAGGGCTAACCTGCACTACCAGAATAGCGCTATGTTTTCTTTTTTAAACTAGAAAAGCAAAGATATTTCTCTTAGGATTCACCTTAAATTTTGAGTTAGGTTTAGATTCTTAGGTTCTAGAATCAAAAATTTTATTACATACTATATATGCTATTGAGACAAAACCACATTTTCACTATCTGCCCTTTTCAGTGTATTAATATTTCTTGACAAATGCACCTTTAGACATGCCTTCTAATTAACTAAAAAAAGAGATTTACTCCCATTCAGTGTTAAGAATGTTACTCCTCTAAAGTTAGCATTATGCAAATATTTTATATATATTTACATAAAGAACATGTTGTAAATATACACTGTTAGAAAAACGGAAATGTTTAGGTAAATGTAAGCAGAAATATGGCGCATCTAAATGTTTTCTCTGAGAAGGACAACCCATTTTCACATGAACTTAATCAGTTACAAGCAAAGTTTGAGCGCAAATTTCATCAATAAGTGTCTTTTCTATAGAAAACACCATTCAAACAAGCTTTTATGCAGTAAAAATTAATACAAATGTGACAAATCTTAAGTCAAACACTAAGTACTGCACAGATGTCACTGTGATGGGGGTGGTGTTTGTGCCCTGTTTAACACATTTATACCTGTACAGTAGCCTTTTTCTGACACTGAGGGAACAAATACATCAGAAACAGATAACTTTATAGATCCTGGAGCAAACTGCTTATGCTATGACTGCACGAACACACAGAGACATAGAGTCAAGTACAATATAATGCAAAACAAATCTAAATAAAATTAAATACAAATTCTACAGAAAACATATACAAAATACACTATGCTAGATACACAAACAATATTACAGAAAAATAATACTGAAGATATAGACTTACTCCTGAGTGATATAAATAGTGGTTAAGTGTATTTCTCTACATTGAGTAATTTGTTGCAGGAATACTGACTTCAGTTCATATCAGACACATTGGTAATTTTCAGTATTCATTATGCAAACTGCATTATCATAACCAGGGTCATGGGAGGTGCTAGAGTCTACCCCAGTCTTTAGAGAGCAAAAAGCAGAGAAACACCCTGGACAGGTCATCAGTCTATCACAGAATAGGCACAGAGACACACTCACACCTAATGGCACATTTATCATGTCCACTTCATCAAAATGCATCACTTTGGATTGTGAGAGGAAACTGTATTACCTGGTGTAAACACAGGCACAGAGAGAACAAACGACACACAGAAAAGGAACCTCAGTCATCCCTGCTGGGAGCATAGGACCCTCTAGCCATGAGGAGACTCACAAGGTTCCAAGTCCTGACAAGGTACAAAAACAACTGTGCATGTGTTTGTGTGTGTGTGTGTGCACATGTGTGTAGCACCCAAGTCTCCTGGCTTACAGCCTGCACCTCAATTACATGGTTGGGGTGAGAGACCTTTAGCGTACGCTGGCCTACACACAGGCAATCTTTCTTTTTTAGGGAAGCACACTCGAAATAAAGTCTCAATCTCACACAGATGACTCTATTTGCCAGACAGCTGTCAGAGCGCTAGTGGGCTGTGGGTGATGGATTTGGGCAAGTGAGAAACAAGAGATTACAAGCAATTACTGGTGTTCCTTATCAGTGACTTCCTATTGGACAGACCCATATCTGCTTGACGAGGCACAAAGCAACAAGGCAAGGGACAAGGAAACAGCATATCTTATTTTGTTATATCAACTCAAGCTGGTAAAGCAATGGACCCCTGCATCTACACAGCGCTTCTTCATGTCTTTCTCTGGCTACAAGCTGACTCGTAGTCACAGAAAAACTTCCAATATTAGATTGCATTTAGGGAAAAAAACACAGATACATTTCAGCTCAGTTAAAAGGCAAGAGCTGAAAGCTGGAAGACTCCATTAATAGTCCTGTAGCTCTGGTGCCTAACTAAAGGAATAAATTCACAAAACACATTTTGGCTGATCGTCTATATTTGATGTAAATTGTGTCATTTGTAAGAGTAAATTATATTACTCAATAAACTGTCGCTTTAAAGGATCATCTCAAGATCTTCAAGCTTAATCAACCTCTCCAGGCCACAGAAGCTTTGTAGTGGAGCTGATGCCATCCAATGCACATCCAAGGCTGTGGGTGGAGGTGAATATGGAGGTGACTACTCTATCACTCCAGAGACCAGGGCAAGCTTTTCCCTTTAGGGGGTCTCGACATCAGGCCTGATTACTGCCAAAGCCCATCCAATTTCCTTTATCCTCTTGACCTCCTGTATGACATTGCACTAGATTTTCTGAAACCTCTTCTGCATGATTATGTTTGTGAATTAATTTGTGGTTAAAATGTTATTCCATCGTGAAATTAATCACAAGAGGCTTTTTTTCGAGACCATTCCATATGACAAATGTAACATATGCAGTGGTTTTCAAACTGTTATTTGAGAAATGCAATGGAACAGTGGTTCCTAACGTCTGTCGTTCAGGCCCCCTGCATTTAACATATTTGTGTTTCCACCTTTTTACACACACAATCCACTAATTAACAAGAATTTTCAAGGGTTTGCTGGGTTGAGCCTCCAAATCTCAGAGGTAAGCAAGGGGACCAGCACTCCAGGGAAAAACTGCCTTTTGTTTCTATAGAGGGCAAAAGGGATCCATGAGGGTAAAAAACATTTGAAAGGCTTTAAGAAGCATGGCATAATGTAATGTCATTTACCAATTCAAGGGACCTTACTAGAACCTTTCTAGAACCTTAAATAATCCATTGAAAGTGACTTATTTTTAGAAGTGTGGTGGAAAATATGACCATACTGCTATTGTGATAAAACAATAAAGTAACTGTCCTCTTTGTACCCAATTTCATTTTATTCTAAAAGTTATTTGTAAATTTTGCACTGTTTTCCAGACACACCTGTCCATTTTACATATTCTCAGACTTCAAATATGCAATGATAAATTCTGTATATGGTTCAAATGTCTTTAAGATGAGATAAGATAATCCTTTATCCGTCCCATGGGTGGGAACGTATTGTAATGGTTTCGCTCACATTTAACCAAATGTATGTACGTGATAGAATCTTCCGTCATTTGAAAGAGATATGTTTTAGTATCATTTGAAAATGCAACATTGTGTGGGGTCTCAGCAGATGTTGTGGTCTATTTACTGAGGAAAATATCTTTAAGGTAATATCAGATAATCCTTTATCAGTCCCATGGGTGGGAACGTATTGTAATGGTTTCGCTCACATTTAACCAAATGTATGTACGTGATAGAATCTTCCGTC
>JBBMFX010000122.1:22951161-22962101 GCA_037832545.1 Rhabdalestes septentrionalis
TGTGTGTGTGTGTGTTTGTGTGTGTGTGTGTGTGTGTGTGTGTGTGTGTGTGTGTGTGTGTGTGTGTGTGTGTTTGTTAGTGACAAGTGTGAAATTGGTCACACAGTTCCAAAGAAACAAATAGTATGATCCATTCTGTTCACTTTAACCTCCACTTTGACTGCTGGGTCAAAGTTTCATACCGAAAAAGTACTTCTTAAATATTTTGTTTAGAGGTCAGTTTGACCCACAGCATAACATAAGCATTATGTGCTGAGTGAAAATGGTGATGATGATGATGATGACAAGATGATGATGATGATGATGACGACGATGATGATGATGATGATGATGATGATAAAAGCCTTTATTTGTCAGTACACTGTTACATGCAGCAAAATTGGACACCTTTGACCATACATATACACAAACATAACATTTGGGGAATAGACAGGTCAGTCAAGACGTAGCAGATACATGAGAAGAGAGGAGGAGAGAAATGCCGCTCTCAGACTGTCCGACAAGTAAAAAAAAAACAACACCTCAGCACAAAGCCTCCATTTCCCCTACAGGGAACAAACATAATTAGGAGGTTTGTTCTGCAGTTTTTAGTGCACAATTTATTTTCTACATTTGCATTCAAATTTTCGGAAGTTCACTGTGAAGAACATACTTATAAAGAACTTATTTAGAATGTACTTATTTGCAGTTTGAAAATGAGCAACACTGGGTTGCCTGGGTTGACTCAGCTTTTGCATGTGAATGTTTATTGAGAAGTTTCCTATTCTCATAATTACAGAACGAATATACTAGTTTTGCTGTAGATGCCAGATGGTTTGTACTTGTTAGCGATTACAATATGTTTTAAAAGAAATACCTGAACAATAACCTTAGAGTTCAAAGACCCATTTCATTCTTCTTAGGAGTAAGGGAAGTAACACAGGTTCAAGTTTAATGTAGTTCCAGAGTTCTACTGAATTCCACCCTTTATTCATTTGGAGCTTCATAAGCAGTTTCTAAAAAAAAGGTATTCACTGATGTCTTGACCTGAAAGTTTTCAGTCCACTGCCCATCTTGCAGCTCTTGGAATTACATTCTTTTGTAAAGGTTCCAAATCACATGGAACGGGTCTGCAGTTAAGGTGGTTAAGGTGTTCTTTCTTTGGAAACATGATGACGTGTCTTGTGGCCTGTGGTTGGGGATTTCCCCCTGCGATCGGAAGGCTGTGGGTTCAATTCCAAAGACAGTCAGTGGTACCACTGGAGTACCTTACAGCAAGTCAAGTCCAGTAGAACATTATTGTCATCCCAGCCATAAAACATTAAGTACACAGTGAGATGAAATGTCATCCTCCTGGACCATATGGGCAACATACAACACAACACAGCAGCAGCACACTCAGACAATCAATAATTAGGGGGAAAAATGAGGGGGTTGGATTATACATGTTATACATCTGTATACAATGCTGTATTATTATTGTCTCCCTGTAGTTTATGCTATTTTACAGTAATTAAGATATATAATAAAACAAACGAATACAAAAATGTACCGTCCTCACACACTGCTCACCTGGTGCCGTATTGCCATATAGTGTGAGAATGCAATGGTTAATATTGCATGATCTGAGTGAGAACTAAATTCCATTAATATAAATCCTGAAAAGATCACCTACAGAACGAGGAAGAGTTATACAGACTTATCGCCACAGTTAGGCAGGATTCCCTGTGGCGTTCGGTTCTGCATTTATAAGCGGAGTCTTTTGCTGCGTGTGCTATGATGACCCGTGATGGAGGCGTGCATGGGGTGAGAGGGGTTGTCCATGATACTGAGGAGCTTTTTCAACACTGGCCTCTGTCAGGGTCTCCTGTCTGACACCCAGGAGCTTGTTCAGCCATCAGATGACTTCACTGCACTTCCCCAGCATACAGCTGCAAATAACCCAACACACTCGACCACAGAGTGATAGCGCATGATCAGCATTTTCCTACACTCATTGAAAGTACTGAGCCTCCTCCACAGGAAAAGCTAATTGTACCAGTAGTCCTCAATGAGATGTTGCCTTAACAGTGGTATGATGTGAAATATGTTCATATTACTTTAAAAGTACACTAGTGGTAATTTTATATTTATTATTATATTTATAAAATTATATAAAATTACACTAGTGGTAAATCTACATGTATAAGTTTTTTTTAACTACTTTGTATTACATATCCTTACATGTCCCCCTCTGCTATTATTAGATTAAAAAAATCATATGTCTTGTAGATATAAAAGATGAAATGTAAAATTTCACTAGATGAAAACTAGAATTTGCTGACAAAAATGATACCAAGAGTTTACTTGCTAGTTCCACTTCAAATAATTACATAAATAAGTAGCCCTAGTCATTCTGAAAACAAAAAAAACAAAATCCACATGAACGGTTGGCTTATGGAATTAAAATGTTATAGCCCAATAAATAAAGTAATGCAAAAACGCTCTTAAATGACCCCGAGTTCAAAAGGTTCATGGCTTTGAAATGCCCATGGTTTCTTTCACTGTTCCAATGAACAGTTCTGACTCTGTACATTTCTTTACAATGTAGATTTTCATGCGAATATCTTTGAATAACCCTTTTTACACTAAAGAAGTTCAAGGATAAGTATATTGAATTTCCTTTCAATACATCCACTAGGATCTTCCTGATTGTTATGATCTTGATTATATCTGCTATTGTTGGCTTTCTATGTTTAATGGGTCTGAAACCTTTTGTGGTTCTGCTCTTTATAACTGCCCCTACATTCCCATTGGAATGATGTAATCCTTGTTGTTCATATATTGGAATACATTTGTGGTCTTTAATATCAGGCTCTTTGTTAAGTGATCGAGCTACTGTATCTGTCTTCTCTCTCTGATGTCCCTTTTCTTTGTCTTTGTCAGATTTTGTTTATCTGTTGTTTAATCTTGCTTTTATTTTTATTTCGCCCCTTACATTCATCTTCTTGATATCCAGTATTTCTTTGGTGGATTTTCTTCCAGTGATCGATAAATTCAGGTTGCCCGAAAATTTTTTGGTGACGAAATAATAAACAATACAACTAAATTAGGTCATCAGAAGTAATATGCCCAGAAGTGAGGAATAAGACATAAACCTCTGGAAATAATAAAGGGTCTATAATGGTCAATAGGGTTAATTTCAAGGGAATAAAGCCTTGGTTGAATGCAGGAATGTGCCAGTGGCCTAATCCCTGCCCTGCTCTCTCCTGGCCCACAAAGCTGCTTGGTTTTTGCTGCTCCAAAGACTGCTGGCAATGCTAATAGCACATTCCCTTGGCTCTTGTCCAAAAGCACTACTGAGATGAAACTAGGCTGAATGCAGTCAGGCACAAACACTAGGTTAACTAATAGTTGACAAAAATTCATGCAAAGTGCAAGGGTGCTGTGGCAAATAAGTGCTGGGTGTCCTAGTGATTTTTGGGTCAGTGATTATCTAGTGTCTTTGCCAGATTTACTCACACATGGCATTTACAAAATGAAAATGAAGACATAAGAACAGGGAGTGAATTTACATGCTTGTATAAGTTGAAAGTGCACCTAATGAGCTTAGCACTAAAAGTGAAGTATCAGTGGATGTAAACAAATCAGGGTGGCACTGGTGAGAGCCTTTTCTGGGCTAGATGGAACAGTCTTTTAGAAGTGTCTGTTGTGTTGTTGGTGTCCTCTGGGATCTGGCATGTGTGCAGAATGGAAATGGCCAAAGGCCTTTGTACGGGTTCCTTTGTGCAACTGCAGCCACAGGCTGAACCGGGACAGGCCGAAGATTTGAGAGGTAGACACTTGATCCCTCTGAGCTCAGGCAAACTCACCTCTGCCTGCATTCACCCCCCTTCGCTCCCTATCTCTTCTCCCTTTTACCCTTTCATTCTACCTCACTGTCTCCATTTTATTCAGTTCTCTCTTTCAGAATCCGCTGCATTTCTTCTGCATTTTGCTCGACATTTCCCTCTCTCTTTCTTTCAGAGTTTCTTCTCTCTTTCTTACCCTTCCCTTCTCGCAAACCGTCTGGTTCTTACCATTTTCATTTTGTTCTGCATTTCTACTGGATTAGTTTCCTTCTGGGGGCTTGTGCATTAGAGAAACTTCTTTCAACATTTTCCAAGTCAGGCCCCCCACCTCTCATACTCTGCACCCCAGCCGAATAGGTGACGGAGCATGAGTGGATGGCAAGGGGGAATTACTAGAGCTTAATCGGGGGATTATCGTGGTAAGTATGAAAACAGAAAAAGTGTTCTTGTGCCTTGCAAGGGTTCACCTCTCTTATTCCTCTCTTGACAGTCAGGTTTGTTTGTTTTGCTGTTGGAATTTGCTTGACACAGTTAGCTGTGTCGAAGATGGAGATACTGAAAAGCTGACCTTTGACTGGCACGGCACATATGAAGTGTCTTCTCGCAGGTTAAATCTTAAACCTCACATGAGAAGGTGGGTACTGTTCCTCTAAAGTGCATTTAAATGGAACACACTGCACTACAGATACAGCGAAGAAGACTCAGGTGTTTTGCATTTGTGCTCATTGCTGATTGCTCATATATTTCTTTTCACTGCGAATCCCATACTGGCACCTAAATGCTCTCTATTTACTTACGGTTCTCAGCATCAAAATGGTCAACCCAAATGAAGAGGATAACACAAAAATGACCAGCCAGCAGGTGCTGTGTACTCCTGATAAAGATGCCTCCAAAGTGCCCTGCTGTTCAAGTCTTAAGGTATGTGCGTGTGTGAGTGTGTGTATGTGTATGTGGGTGTGTAGAAAGGGGGGTGTTTTTCATTTTTTATAAACTAAAACGCCCCTGATTACTTTTTTTTAAACTGAAAGAGCAATGTAATTTCATTTTTGTAATTTAAGTTAAGAAGATTAGGGTTGGGCTTGGGATTATTCTTAAATATATCTTAAGTAATTATTTTCTTATCCATATTGCTTATGAGATATGTGTTTGTATTTTTTTCTGTCTGTGTGTCCTACACCACTATATGCCTCCTTCATCATTTTTTAATACTAATTAACCTCTCCCCTTTCTCACTCCTCTGGGAATCCTGTAGATGTTCATCATGTCCCTGTCTTTCGCCTACTTCTCAAAGGCTTTATCTGGCACCTATTTGAAGAGTACTCTCACTCAGATAGAGAGAAGATTTGACCTGTCCAGCTTTCTTGTTGGTGTTATTGATGGCAGCTTTGAGATGGGTAAAAGAAACAGTGTGGGGCAATATAAATAGATATCTGTGGATATTCATCAGTGATTTAACATGAGACATAATGTACAAAAACATACATGCTACTACTTCTAATAAGTACTACTAAGTACAACTACAATTTCTGATTGTTTAAATGTTACTGATCTACAGGTAACCTACTTTTCCTGGCTGTAGTTAGTCATTTCGGGGCAAAGCTACACAGACCCAGATTCATAGGATTCGGCTGTTTTCTAATGGCTATCGGTTCTGCCATAACAGGACTGCCACATTTCTTCATGGGACGGTACCGTTACATTCACACTGATCTGGCTTTTCTGGACTTGTCTGGAATTTCACTTGTTTTAATCGAGCAAAACCTCAGTGGAATTAAAGCATCCTTCATATGTGTTTCATTTTCACAGGTATAAATATGACACCGTGGTTCAAGGTGCAATGAATGAAAGTATCAGCATAGCAGCCTGTCAGGATCCCACAGTGCAAAGCAAGTACCGGGATATGCATCAAGAGATTTCTGGAAACTTCAGTACAGGTATAACACTGATGCTGTTGAGGGCCAAAGACTTTATTGCTTAAGTTTCTTGCGCAATGAGCAAACACAAATTAAACCTGCATATTTGTAACAGAATGTAATAGAAAGTCTTTGTCATTACAGACTCAGATTGTGTGAAGGAAACTGCCTCCAACATGTGGGTTTATATGTTTCTCGGAAATGCCCTGAGGGGGATTGGAGAAACACCAGTCACACCCCTTGGCATTTCATACATTGACGATTTTGCAAAAGCAGAGAACTCTGCGTTTTACATAGGCAAGTTACATTTTGATAATATTCTGCTCTGACTGCATGTACAGTGCAGACAACATAATGGAAACAACACCAAAATCTTGCTAATCTTGCTAAAACAACACTAATCTTGTTAATATTAATAACATCACATTTCATGAGAAAGTACAAAATAAAGCAACATAAACATCAAAAAGACATTCTGAAAGGTGCCAGATACCGGATTTCATCCACACTGACAAAATACCATACTATCAACATAGCTTGTTTGGGTGTTTTTTTAACAGCTTGTCTCCAGACTATCACGCTGCTGGGGCCAATGTTTGGCTTTCTGATGGGCTCAATGTGTGCCAAGCTGTACGTGGATTTTGGATTTGTTGATTCAGGTAAGCACTGCACCACCGGCTTTATATAATTCTAGTGTTTTCTGTGACTTTGAGTGTCTTTTAGTCTATCTGACAGTTTATCCATAATGTGGTCTATATTTATTGAATGTACAGGCAGGTTTTATCGTTTTTTATAGCTTGATTGTGTGTTACTTGTTTCTTTTGTAGACACTGTGACTATTACCCCAAAGGATGCTCGTTGGGTGGGGGCCTGGTGGCTTGGCTTTTTTGTATCAGCTGTCATCATGCTGTTGGCCGGCATCCCCTTCTGGTTCCTCCCTCGTTCTTTAGCCAAGCAGGAAAGAGATGAGGAGCACTGCAACCAGGAGCAACCCACTCATCCTGCTACCCCACCGATGAAGCTGATGGACATCGCGAAAGGCAAACAGATCTCTTCTTCTATTCTATTCACAGTGAATAAGCCACCCACTAACAACACCGCTGTTTGCTAAACTTTGCTTCATTATGTTTGCTAATGAGGTTATCAAGGTTAACATTTCATGTTTAAAACATCACTCAGTGACTTGGCTCAAACTACGCTGAGTTGTAAAATTATCCCAAATAAACTGGCCTCTGTGTACTTGGAATAAAACAGTCCCTCATATATTTATAGAAACTGCATGAGCAAGACTGGTTGAAATTAATTAATAACTTGACACAGTTTGAGGCAAGAGGGCATAACACAACATTCACCTGGCAGTTATAAGCCTGATCACTTTGGTCTTGTAATTTCAGTGCAAAACAACAGAAGCAAATTGTATACACTAAATGTGTCTTGATATATCAACTACATGTGGGCTAATAGGGAAATTGAGTACACAGACTCTGCTAGATGCTGTTTCTTGAAGTCGGTAGCTATGAACAATGTAATCTAGAACAGTGTCCATATAATTAAGCATGCCTCATTACATGTGGGTAAAAAACATGCTTTGTAAATGTGTGCTTTTCTTTTGTGCAGGGTTCATGCCTTCACTAAAGAAACTCTTAAGCACACCTGCCTACGTTCTGCTGCTCTGTGGGAGTGTCCTGAATTTTAACTCTTTAATCGGCCTGTTCACCTTCAAAGCCAAATACATGGAGCAGCAGTTTGGCCAGTCTGCTTCAAGAGCAAACTTTCTCATTGGTGAGTTATAGGCTAAATTTGAAGTATTACATTTTAGAAACCTTAATTCTCAAACAGATTAACTATAATAACACTTAAAGTACTGCGTACATCAAATGAAATGATATGCAAAGCTAGTTCTTGCCAGTAAGCATTTATTGGTTGAAAAAACACATGACAACATCAGTACAAATAAACCAAAAAAAAATGAATTTGATATTAGCTATACGTTCAATTTGGGGAAGCCAAATATTTACCATTTTCTATTAACCTAATTAAATGAATGTAGGTGTTGCTGGTAGAGTTGAACAAGTCCGTTCAATGAAGGGAGAAAACCCAAGAAATCAGGAACCAAGCTTGTGCTATTCTATTCTTCAGTTCTCCAACACATTCTTTTTTACCCAGATTTTAAAAAAAAGCAACATCAGGAGACTTGTTACACTTTAATCAGTTTATATTTATTAGTTTGTTTATTTGTATGTTTGATGTTATACTCTGGAATATCTTATGATTTTTGATATCTTATGATTAATGATCACCATATTTAATTTTTTTTTCTCACAGTCTGGTCCCATGCAGCTTCACTGTGTCACTTAAAACCAAGAATGAAAGATGACTGAGTCTCTAATCCAGCACAAATTAAGAACACTGACACCTCCTAGTTCTGCACTAAAGCTCTATGCTATCAAATGTTTGAGAAAAATATATGTACTGTACCCATGCAGGTGTAGTGAATTTGCCAGTGGTTGCTCTGGGGATCTTCCTGGGTGGTTTGTTGATGAAGAGGTATAAGCTGAGTGTGGTTTCTGGAGCTCAGCTCTCCTTACTCGCCTCCTTCTTGGCTTACCTGCTCATGCTGCTGAAGTTCAGCACTAAGTGTGACAACCTGCATATGGCTGGCCTCACCATGTCCTATAACGGGTACTGTATACTGCTATTGGGACCTCTTTGGTTAACAGAATCAGTTCCCCGTTCAGCTTATGTTTGGTGTCTGATGCGTGTTTCTAACTGACATCATATTTGCTTTAATCAGTTTTTAAGGCTAATCAATCCCAAACCATGAAATACAATTTACTTAAAATGTGCTTAACCCTATCTTGATTTACCTCTGAAAATACAGTAAACCCATTCATTTGGCCATTAATTTGTGAAACTGACCTTAAAATGACCTTAAAATTTGATTCAAGGCATGAGTATGAAACCCCATAATCTTAAATGTAAGGTTTTAATTCAGGAGATACTATTATTTAATGGGATACTATTATTTAATGGGAAAAATTGAAAAAGCTAGCAGAAAATTCAATAGTTTTACCCATTAATCTGCGTTAATTTTTCCCTGAATGAAGATAATTTTAAGGGCTAAAATTTTGTTTCATAGTGATGTCTGTGTTACATTTACTAAAAGCTACATCAGCTCTGTGACATATATAACAGTAGGGGTGGGCAATATGACAAAATGTTACCACTGTCAGGATAAATCACACCACAAGATGCTACAAGCTGCTTTTTTACGTGCCTTTCACTACTGAACCCTGACTTAACTGTCCTTAAAAAAGGGAGCGTGGGGCTCCTGAGAAATGTATAAGCACTGGCTCAGTCATCAGGACACAAATTCAATCTCTGGTGATTCAACAGCCATTTGTCCTACATGAGAGTACAACAGGCTTTGCACTCTCCTCCCTCTCCCCTATTCACTTAGGACATTTCTGTCACATGCAGGTTTTTGTTAGCTAACATAATTAAACTGGCAGTTTGTGTTCTCTTCCAAGGGTTCTGCGCTGTTAAATTACACGTTTTAGCTTATTTCAAAGAAGTGGCTTCACATGTCTTCGAGGACACGTGTGCTTGTTCTCTAGCTTTGGTAGCACTGTTATAATCTTTATGATGTGAAAATCATGATCATAAAAATGACATTTTTACCACATTACCCACCCCATACCAGTATGTCATACTATATGTCACATAAGTCACAGTTTGAGGCTGTTGTGTGATGATTTAGGTATGGAAAAATGTGTTTAAAGGGCATTGGGTTCCATCACCTCTTTGCTCCATAACAGATCCTCATAAACCCAGGATAAAAACAAACGATGTGAACTTTAGGCACCAGTCATATGTTGGCTGTAAAAGATAAAAGAGAAGTAGAATGTCAGAATTATTTGTATTTTTAAAGCACACTGCTAGCTGCTAATTCATAATCTGTACTTTCATCATACACAGGACTCCTCACATTTTTAATGATGAACAGTCACTGTTCTCACAATGTAACCAGAACTGCTCCTGTTCCGTGACTGAGTGGGATCCAGTGTGTTCTGATAATGGCATTACCTACATGTCCCCATGTTTGGCAGCATGTACAAGCTCCACTGGGCAGGGGAAAAACATGGTAAGTTTAGCACAAGATGTCTTTTATGAAGTTTTTAATGTTCTATTGATATATGAGGCTGTGGGGTTTAATGTAACAAAAAAGTAATTACTAATTTTGAATCATTCTTTGTTCCCCAGAATTGGACAGCTTGGTTTTGTTACTGCACCTTTAAGACTGATATATGTAAAAGATCTTGGTTCTGACTGTGTGCAGTGTACTGTGCCTAATTTAAAAAAGAGTCTAGGCCGAAACCCTTCTTCTTATAACTTTGTGTTTGTTTTCTTTACTGACAGTTTATGAATGAAAAACAAATATTTAGTTTATCATATGCAAAAGCATTTGAAAACTGATAAAAATCAGTCTACGGGAAACGTTTATATACAAAATTAAACAAAATAAACAAAATTATTTCCAGTGCTTCATACTGTAGCGCTGCCCTCAAGACTGCTGAAGGGGTGCTGTGATATTTGGCACCAAGGTATTAACAGTAGTATTAACAGTATATTATTTACTCTCCAATAAACTGCTAGATTTGGCCTTCAAGAACTGGAATAATTTGTCCAGCATACCCCAGAGATCTTGGGATTTTGGTGGCAATTTCAACCTAGAACTCCTTGGGGCAGGGTGCATTATCCTGCCTACAGGGAATGGCACAAAAGTGTGTGCATGGTCTAGAACAGTGTTGACGCATGTCACCAGCATGACTACCAGAACTCAAGGTCTTCCAGCAGAACCCCGCCCAGTGCATCACACTGCCTCCACCAACTTGCTCTCTCCCTATAGTGCATCCTAGTGCCATCTCTGCAAGCTGAATGGCGCTGTGTGTTCTGTTTGATACAGGTAGACATGAGGAAGCAAAGCTCCCTGAGCCTCGGGTGCACATGTAAAATAACTGTGATTCCAACCACTTTTCAATGTATAAGCTAAGCACTGTGAGAGGTTAACCGAGATTATGGAACCTACAACTCTTCAGATCCTGAACTGTTTAAGTGGATGTTTATTATGATTAAAAATTGAAAAGATGGAAACGGGCTTTTGAGGGAATAAAAATAAAAACCTTAACTTGTGAATCTGATACTGTCCAGCTTTACA
>JBBMFX010000122.1:22988318-23005234 GCA_037832545.1 Rhabdalestes septentrionalis
AGAGAGAGAGAGAGAGAGAGAGAGAGAGAGAGAGATAGAGAGAGAGAGAGAGAGAGATAGAGATAGAGGAATGTCTCACTTGCTTAGAGTGCAGTTTTCAGCTGAACTTGGTAACTTGGTCTTTTGATGTATGTTCTTTTGCTCCAACTCAGTCCTCAGTTACTCACACATAAACTTGAGAAAAATCAAAACAATTGAGTGTCATTTTAAATATATTTTACTGTTGTGGAAAGGAAAACACCCCAAAAACTTCTCTCTCAAAGAGCACTTGCACAGCCCCCAACCCCCACACACATCGTTTGTCCCTGGTCTCTTGTGGTTTTTCTGTCTCGGGTGATATGAGAAAACTCAATTCAGAGAGCAGTACCATCTCTGTTTAATCCTGATGCTAAAAATGATCCATTTTATTTCTTTACAACAATGTAGTACTGTTGTTGCATCTGTGCTGCTACCCTCTGTATCTGAAAGTCTGACAATTCCTGCTCAGCCAACATTCTGAAATCAAGGGCATTTACAAGGATTTTCACAATTGATTGTATTAGTCAAGTAATCTGATGTGTGATCTACATTTCTACATGTTAGTAAAAACCTATACCTTTGTCAAGTAGTAGAAACTACAGAATAATTTGATGCTCATGTCAACAAAACTGGTTCAGTGTTGCTAGAAACAGTTATTTCATTTTTTTTATATTTAAGTGTACAACATGATCTGTCTGGCTTTCATTTCTTGTAATAATAATAATAATAATAATAATAATAATAATAATAATAATAATAATAATAATAACAACAACAGCAACTACAACAATAAAGGCAGTATGATGTAACAGAATGTTTCACATTTTGATCCATCTTACTTTAACTGATACGGACATGCTACTCTACACACACACTATTATCTGGATAGGTAAGATTTATAAAGTTACCTTTCTTATGTTTTAGATGTTCCCTATAGCCTCTCTACGGCTCTATATCAAAACACAAATGCACACGTTTACATACAACCAACCCAGCCTCATCTCAGGCACACACCCACCGCCTATCCGCTCCTTGCCCTTTCTTAATTAGCTATTAAGAGGACGAGCTTGCAGCCCCTCTATGCAGTCTCTTAATCCCAGCCTATCTGTCCCAGTGATGTCTCAGCCCGCAGCACACCCACCTGCTTCTAATGCATCCACAGTCTGCCACACCGCTGGAACTAATAAGAGTTCTCGCTCTCTCCCTCTCCCTCTCAGTGTACCAAACGTCAGTTTACTATGATTAAAACGTAGCTTACGCCTATCTCTTGGAGTGTGTGAAACAAAACAGGCTTGAATGTGAGTGTGATAAAGTTTACTTCATTTGCTTTCAGTTGTTGAAAACTTGGAAAAGTGCTGTGTCAGAAGTGCACATAGCACTCCAGACATTCCAGTGATGGGAATTTCACTGGAAGGCATTTAAGCCATGCACATTGTCAATTTTAATGGGACTCCTTTGTTTTTACTGCCAAGCTGGCAAAAATCTGACAGAAAACAAACATGAAAGGAGCCATTGCACTGCCCACACAGCTGGGCACAGCATGGCACAACTTGGCAATGGTGCTATAGCTGTACATTTGAAACAAACTCAAACAGATGTGGGCTATTCCCATTAATGCTCCAGTTCCCACAATATTGTTCTTCTCACACAAAGGATAACAGAACAGTGCAATGAGCCGAAGTGGAATTCCACATTATGCAAGTGCTCTTGAAGACAGGGCATTTCATAACACTGAACAGGTTCACTACTGAGTTTCAGGTCCTCAGTTCTGCCCTTATTGTAATGCCCCACAAAATTAACTGCCTAAAGTCAAGCTAAAGCTAAACTCTAAAGTCAAGCATTATTTTGGATTAAGAACTTTTCTAGGTTTGGCACAAAAAGTTCTTCCAAGGCTTTGATTACACTGATAGCTTAAAAAACCTGAAAAACTTTGAACAACCCCCCACCCCCCCACCCTCAACTTAGCATACATATTTCATGTTGTGTTGGGGCGTATTTAAGGTGTTATACTTTTTATTTTAGATTTGTGTTTTTATTTGTGTTTCTTAAATGTTCAGATTTGTGTTCAGTTTCAAATTGTACCTACTGTTATAATGTTTGCGAAGTCATAAAAGAAGTGGTTCAGGATACATTTCACTGTGTGTTGTACTTGTATAACCATGAGTGTGACAAATAAAGAATCTTGAAACTTGAATCTTGAATTAGTGGGGTTTCTGTGTCGGATTTTCAATATCACTCTTAAAAATTCTTAAAGGAAAATATGTCAAATCAGCTGGGTGTGACAAAAATATAAAAGCCAGTTACTGTAAAAATGTGAGAACTAGCAAACTATTGTCGGGTTAATGGTTAAATTAACACAGGATACTAAAGAAACAACATAAAAAAAGAATGAATACTAAAAAAGACAGTTGTGCATTGTTATTTATCACGGGATGCAGGATAAATGATTTCCCATACTGAACACCAGCTCACACCTTAAATTCTTAATAAGGTCAGGACATTTAAAGATTGAGGCAATAATTCAAAGGTTTACAGGCTTGATTGGAAAAAGGGGGGACAGCGGGGTCAAAAAGCAGACCCATCACCTCCGGTTAATTCTACTGACAGTCAACTCCACTATCTGGTACACTTCTGGCCAATTCCACTCAATTATTACTTGTCTCAGCTTTCCAGTGTGGCTGGTTTCATTTGTTCCCCTTTTGAGTCTCGATTGCTTTCAGTGTTTCTCCTTCATGGTCTTATTGAGTTTTTCTTTTTGAGTCTGTTCCTCTCAGAGTTCCTTCTTCACTCTCTCAGAGAATTTTTGCTTTTGAGTCTTTGCTGCTCTCAGTGGTTGTTCCTTATGTTCTGAAACGTTTTCTTAGATTTTCTTGGGACGATTTAATTGCTTCAGCAATGGGAGCATTAATGCAATCAGGTAATGATTTATTGGATGGCTCTTCATCATGTCAGAAAATATATTTCCACTTCTCCACACTCCAATGTTGGGGACATTGGCAGAGCTATGATCTTCGAACTATGGAGCAGCCAGTGGCCTGGTGGTTAGGGAGTAGCCCCTGCAATCATCAAGCCATAGCTTTGAATCCCAAGACTGCTAGTGGCACCACTGAGGTTCCCTGTGTTACTGGCTGCCTGCTGCTTCACTTCCTGAATAAGTTAAATGCAGATAATTCATTTTGTGCAGCTCACACTGTGTGCTGTGGTTCACATATGACAAATGGACACTTTACACTTTCCTTGCTTTATCTTAAAGTGGGACACTGTCATTGCTGGTGACACTCATTAGCGGACTGCATCCACATTTCTGGAAAGTGTTGGGAACTGGTGTAAAAACTTTATATACACTGTCCATGAAAAGCCATACTTTTGTTTCACTATCAATGTTATTATTTCAGCTTCCTTTTAACTTTCAATTACATCTTGAAAGTGAAAAAAGCTATGTGCTAAATCACTGGGTGTTTCAAACTTCAGTTTGCCTTCCTCAGTTTGCCAAGATTTGCCTAAATGATGGTTTAACAGTTTGGTTAAAACAAATATTGTTTTCAAACTTTTGATCGGTAGTGTAAAAGGACTCCACTACGATGGGTTGGCGCTCTACTCAGGGTGAGCCCCTGCTTCACGCCCCTTGACTCTGGGACAGGCTCCGGTTACAGAAAACGAGTGAGTGAGTGTAAAAAGAATAGACTAGATTTAAACTGAATTGGATTGAAGATTGTGTAATGTCAGTGCAGAAGCAGAGTGCCAGGTTTGCTCCTCTTCACTCAGGCCACTAAGAATATTTCTTGGTTGGTGGCAGTTTTCATATTCATGTGTGAATAGTATTTATGAGTGATCTGGCAGGAAAATTCTAACTCTTCCACGGCTAAATCTAGAGAAAACAAGCACAACTGAAAAATGGCCCTTAAAAGAAAAATGAACTCCACCAACAAGCACTCCACATTCTCCTGAGCTGGGAAATAAACAAGCTGAGGGAGGAGAGGCGCTCCATGTGGATGACATAAACCATCAGAGTCACTCGGAAATGGCGTTCTAACCTGCAGCCTCATGACTCAGTGGGGCCTTCGAGGACCCCTGCTCCCTTCTCCAGCTCAGCTGCAGCGCTCACGATTAGTTCCAGTACAAAGAGCATTCATTAAAAACGTAGTAACAGCATGTTTTATTTTGGAGGTAGAAGTCGGAACGCAGGGACCAGAAAAATCGACTGAAAGTACGGCCTGAGATCTGGAAACAAGGCCGAGAGGAGAAAGGGAAAGTGCTATGTCATCTCCAAAGTGTGCTCCCTTGATGGCTGCCTTCACAGCGTCTAGAAAACTTTTTAATTACTGAGGCAAGATTAAGGTCCATGCTTTAACGGAATGGCTAATGAGAAATTGGACTTTGAAGGCTTCTTTTCTCTTGCTGACCTCTGGACGGCGTGGTGTTGATTGAGGGCTGGGGCTTAGGAAGGTGACTGGGCTCTTTCAGCAGCTAACAGCTGTCCACAAAAGGAAAGAGCAGCATTTCACAATGGAAAACAATTAGGCTTGTGAGACAATTCACAGGTCCTCACTGCCACCACTACACACTACAGAAACTATACACCTTGAAAAGGAAGCATGTCAGGCAGCAGAGCAGAAAAAATACATAAATAGAGCAGAGAACGCCATTTCAACTACATTGTTATTGGAGATGGGAAGGGTTAAACTTTTACAAGTCCATTTTTCAACCTCTCTGTATTCTTCAGAATTAAACATACTGTTTCTTGCTCCTGTGCCTGTAAGACTGATACATTCTTTTCAGATTGGCTGCTCTCTATTGGCCCTCATTCAAAAAGCAATCAGGACTCAAAAACTCAACATAGATGGGAGGGGATAAAGTCCTGTATGTAAACGTGTTGGTGCTTATGACATCAGTGGATTAAAAATTATTAAAAAATATACCAATCTGTTCCTTTTACTGACAGATAGGCGGATGTTTGAGAAAATTGGGAATTCCCCTTTAAATAGCACACATAAAAATAGACAATACAAAATAGCCAAAACAGATGAATGTATAGAGATCAATTATAGAGCACTTATTGTATCCACTGTATGTAGTTAAAGAATATGAAACCTCTTATAAAGTCATTTAAATATAGACAGTTAAAATGTACACCCTTAGCATTTATTTAATGGATGCAGAGAAATCAGGCATTGTTTATGTAAGACATAATGTTCGACTCACTGGAAAAGCACATAGCATGATCAAATGATTTCATGCTCTCTTATCTAAAATTCTTGCTTAACAATTCATAACACGTTGATGCAGGCTTTTACTTTCTCTCAATTCATCTCCACAAACGCAATTATGTAGCTGTTTTCTACACAGTCCCTTCGATCAATGTCTGTGTCTATTTATGCTCCAAATCTGAGTGTCCCTATGGGTTGTGTAATCTGTTAATAACATGCGTGTATATGCCATTAATGTTCAGGTGCAGATTCATCATAATATTCTGGTGTTTGTAAGGGATTACCATAATTGCCTTCATGCATGAGCTTATGTTCTTGGAGTGTAAACCCACGTAATCTTGCTCCAATCTGACACACATGCAAAAACAGAATGTGAAAAATTTAAACTTGATGAAATATATCGCTGCCGAATATACACTACCAGTCAAAAGTCTGGAAACACCCCATTCAATAGTTTTCTTAGTTTTATTATTTTCTATATGTTAGAGTAATATTGAAAACAAACAAAATGATGAAGGAACATCTGGAATTATATAGTAAACAAAAAAAGAGTTAAACAACCAGAGTATTTTTGTAATAAGGTAAACTGTTGTTTGTTTTTACTTAATTGGTTCTTGCCAAAATGTGGAGTAGAACTGTACTGGAATATGATCATTAACTGTGTACCAACCCGACCACTACACCTGTTAATTACAAATGAAGAACAGCTGTTACTTACAAACCATTAAAGGTCGATTCCAATCGATGAATCTGATTGAAAAAAATGCCAAGAGTGTGCAAAGATGTCATCAAAGCAATAGGTGGTGTTTTCAATATTCATCTACAGTTTATCCAATAATAAAAACAAAAAGAAATTGCTGAATGAGAATCCGAACTGACTGGTACTGTAAATGGAAATAAGTTAGGGAAAATATAAACCATGTATAATGTCTAATGTTATGTTTAAAAAAGGCATTGTTGAGTTCTTGAATCCTTTTACAGTGAATCATTAAGGAGTAGAAATGCTTTGTTCTGTGCCTTTATGAACATATAAAAAGCAATATCAGAATTCTCACATTTAATGAAGCTTACAGTTTCAGAAGTGTTTTGAAAACAGTGACGCATGAAAATGTAACTCAAAATTCAGGACACCCTAGGGCGAAAACCAATACTGAGGACCAAAAGATTACAACAAATACTTTTCATGTAAAGTGAGGATACTGAAATGACTGTGAAATGTAAGCTACGAAATGTACGACGAATCCAGTAGAGAACGGTTGTTCACCCAGGGCAATTAACTGTATGTTATTCTATGGACTCTGCCACTAATCTTTCATTTTTTTTCATTATCTCACTGAGACTAAGAGCACTGATGGCATAGGCATGTTAGCAGGAACTTTCCTTTGAACTTTTGCTACATTTTGAGAATTTTCAAAGTCATAGGTACTCTATGCTCTCTTGATGTGTCAGGAAAGACAGCATTTCCAGATCCTTTGTCTCTCAAAGAAAGCACAAAGTTCCACGCAGCCAAATCTGTTGCTGCTGAAACTGTATGAATATGTCTGTGCTACTCTTTCTTTTTGTGATTTCCACATTTAAAATTGGTATAGTTGGTTAAGTTGCTTAATTTTACTTTTTCCAGTTTTGGCAAAACTGTACAATTCTATTCATGATGTTATACGAGCATGCTGAACATCATAACATTAGGAACATTAGGTCTCCATAATTTTAATTGAAAGACTAGAGGCACGGACACTTGCTTGCTAATCTTCAATAATACAAATGCAGACTGTACATACGTGTGATAAAAGGAGTAAACTTTAGACAGAAGCAAGGCTATTTATAGAGGTTCTGGCAAAATCAGGGTGACAGGCATCCGGGAGGAGGTGTTAGCAAGAGCTGAAAACAAGTCGGGGGTGGTGACTATATGTGTTAGTGTCTATGTGTTTTTGAGAAAGAGAGAAAAGAGAAAGAGGGTGTAAATGTCTCGGTAAGTTTCAGTGCTGTCTAAGTGTGCTATAAATATTTTCCCTGACCCAATTCAAAGTATGTTTTTTTAGATGAATGAAATCAGTTCAGCTGCTTGTTACTATTTGGATTTTACAGTGCAATAATGTTATTTCATGGAATTCCACACTCTACCAAACATAAGAATCCCTTTCAGTGGTAAGCACTGCAACAGAAGTGCTGCAGGTAAAAGACTGAAGAACATGAGAGTACTCACACATTGAAGAGGTTGAGGCCGATGCGGTAGAGGCGCTTGCGCATGACGTCTGTGGAGAGGGTAGGGGACTTGCAGCTGGCAGGGTTCTCACAGTGGTAACGGGGTAGACTGAGCATCATGGTCTGCAAGGCTTCTTTGGATGAGGCTTCAGAGGCAGATCGGGCAGATGTAGAAGTGCTGCTGCTGCTCATCTGCTCTGAGCTATTGTCTGCCGGGTCTGACTCGCTGCGCTTGGCCTCAAGAATCTCCACATCAGGGGCCACTGGAGACCCCATCACTTCTGCAGGAGGCACTGCCTCCTGTAATATCTCTGCTTGGGGTACCACATCGGGTCCTGGAACCTCAGTCTTTTCCAGGATAAGATCCTGCAGATCTTCCGCAAGTTCCTCCTCACTTGGTGGTGGTGCCGGGAAGTCGCCTTCTGGCACTTCCCCAGGGTCCAGCTCTGGCGGTGGGGGAGCAGGCTCCTGGGGCGGCTGTGCAGGCTGTTCCTCATGTTTTACTTCTTCCACTGGGGACAGTTTTGTGCTCTCAGTCACTGCAGCCCCCTGCTGGACGCAGTTTCCGAGGGATACTGAGGTGGAAGATTCCATGACGGAGGAGGACATTCGGAAGTTCTGGCTATCAATCTGGACCGTCACATCCCGGAAGGCCATCATCAACTTGCTGGCACTCCGGGGCACATTCTCAAGGTTGTCTCCTTGGCCCATACCACTCTGGAAAGCAGACGGATCCATGTGACCGCCCTCTCCAATAGTCCCTGTTACTGCAGGCTTGCCACCCGCAGCACTGAAGGCTTCAGAGCTGAACTGGTAGGTGCCTCCTTCTTGCAATGAGCACATTGTCTTCAGGCTCCAGTTGCTAAGGGCATCATCAATGGACTTGGCCAGAGACTGCACCTGCTCAGTGAAAGAGTCCTCCAGGTCTGTGAGTGTGCCTCCCACGGTGGCAGGAAGGGAAGGGGAGCGGACCAGGGGAATACCTGCCATAGAGCAGCCTTCAGCCAGCGCCCGCTCAGCCGAAAAACCCTCTGCATTTTGCACTCGCACCTTCCTTAGGGATATACGACGAGGCAGACGACTTTCCAGCAGAGAGTTGCGAATCTTCTCAAAGTTCTTGCTGAGTTGGTACTGGCGGAAGGCTGTTTGAATCTTGCAGGCGGCACGACGCGAGATGAGATGGCCTCCATATTTGTGCTCTAGCATTTCGATCTGTGGGGAAATAAGGGGAAGAAAAAAAGAATAAGAGATAAGTCATGCAGGGTGATCCACAGGCATGCATGAGCAGCTGCAGACAAGATGAAGACTATGAGCAAGATGCAGGAAGTTGAATCAACAAGGAGAACTGAGCAGACTTTCCTAAGCACCGTCACATGCAAAACATTAACAAAAATCTCAGCTCTCTGTTCCACATTAAAAGGAAAACAAAACAAATTTGAAGTCAACACATGCTGTATTTGAATCTTGGGTGCATACACACAAGTATGTACGTAGGAAACTTAACAGCAATTAAAAACAGCTATAGAGAAAGGCAGAGAAACACTCTAGACAGATTACCCATCCATCGCAGGACACACAAGCCAATACATTCATGCACACACACATCTCCTATTCACCTGACATAGATGTCTTTGGACTGTAGGAGAGAAAGGAAGCACCTGGTGGAAACCCACACAGACACTGGGAGAAAATACACAAAGACCCTTCAGCTTTCCAGCCAAGAACTGAAGCTAGGACCCAGTTGCTATGAGACAACAGTGTTACCCTCTGTGCCAAGGTAAGGTAAATTACAATTAACAGTAACATTGGGCCATAAATACTCCCAAACACATTTCACCCACCCAGAAATACTATTTCAGAATCAGTCCATCAGTCCAAGCCTAAGGAGAAACAAGATCTAAAAAGGGTCGATGGATGTCCAATGCAGATTTCAAACAAAGCAAAAACAGCAAGCGATTTACGAGCTCTACATGATGACACAGACCCAACTGGGTCCTATTAGACAACATGAGTATTTTATCTAAGCATTGCGATCAGACCTTGGCTTTACAAAAATAAGGTCTCCATTTAACGTCACTTCTACACTGCTATGCATCATGCAACTCATCAATCTCACACGCGAAATAAAAGCTTTATTCCTTCATGAGAACACTCTTGCTGTGGATGTGATTTGCGGCTCAAAAAAATAAATGAAACTGTCTTCCATCTCTTTCCCCAAAATGATTGGCTTTGGAGCATCTCTGACACATAGGGAGCGAAAGAAATAGAGTGGCTGTCAGAATATCTTTCATTGGACTGGGCCTGCTGCTTTGTTAAGCAGAAATGACAGAGTATGCCACACAATATGCCATTTATGCACTTATATGGTTCCTGCCATTAAGGCTATATTTGAGCGAGTCATCTGCTCTAATCAGTCAGCTCTCTCTTTGAGTCATTACCGGCAGATGGACTTTAAAAGAAGAGAGGTCCTTACACTCATGAATAAGATGTCAGAATGTTGAAAAAGCAGCATTCTTTCAGGTATCCATCCCTAATTTGATGCTTTCATATTTTTCAATCAGGCTATAGAAATTGTAATGTGTGCATCAGACTTTGAAGGAAATGTAATTTATGTTCATTTGCTTGGCAACCATATGGTTCTGAGAGGAACACTGTCTTCTGGAGAGCAATGCTTCGCATCAAACGGAGAGAAGAAAAGAGATTAGACGTCTTCAAAATCTGCTGTTTTACTTCTTTAGGTGGGCATCCAACATATGTGCAGATATGTATTCTGAGTGAGTGGGTAGCCAAACAGAACACTAAAATCTTGCTTTAATGATCTCTATTAGGGGTTCCCAAACTTTTTGTGTTTACATACACCCTCAGACATGAAAACTCTGCTTACACAGATCATATGTAAGAAGCTTGGAAATGTGCAATAATTCTCTTTATATGTGTTTTTGGGGACTTCTGTAAGTAAAAGTTTAACTATTAAAACACTAGTGGGATAATTGTTAGATAATAGTAATCTTGAAAGTTAATTATAATATTTCAATGTAAAAATACTTAAAATGTCCAGACATCATAGCAGATACTAGCACATAACCCCATTTTATTTGTAAGCAAACTCATACATGATATATATATGTATGTTATGAATATATATCTTTTCAATCAGCACAATTATGATCAGTAGAACTAAGTGTAGTAACTACTGATGCTTGTAAAACGCAGACAGTACGAATACTGTAAACTACATTAATAAAGCATTTGTCAGCATGTCACAATGTTAGTCAAATACTAATAAATACTAATGTTAGTAAATTTTTGGGGAGATCGCCTAAAGCCATCAGTATGATAGTTATATAATAAACTGCATTTACATAAGGGAGTAAAATTTAAAAGATACATTTGCATACATTAGTTATTTCTTAATGATCAATATCACACTGTTAGGTAATGTTTTCAAATGACCTGGAAAGTGCTTTGATTTAAAAGATCTGTCTCTGAAGTAGCACTTGATTTATAACCACCTCCTTACCCTGTAATCAAAAATACTGTAATCATTACAAGGACATAATCATTACTTCTGTAAATTGTTTATATTATAAATTGTGTATACAATATATTATATATTTTGTATATGCATTTACAAAATGCACAGAATACAGTGAAATGATAAATACTGTTAAAAATGCTTCTATGGCCTACATTAAAGTTTAGATCACTCTGGAGGTGTGAACAGAGCACAGTTCTTGATTTGTAATTACAGCAAGAAATCAAAAGACAAAGGCACATATGCCTAGGTGAGAGAGTCTGCGATGGTAAATGACAAAATGCTTAACTGCCACAAATCATGTACAGCATGGCAACATCATCTGCTGAACCCTTAAACACGTTGCGGCACAAAGCAGCTCTACAAGCACGGAAGCGTAATGCTAATCAGTAAGCACTAATCACAGCAGGCTGTGAACTAATAACTCACTATGAACATTATCCAAGGCACATCAATGGAACGATACTAACTCATGTACACCGGAAGCTGTATTCATGCCTGAATGTCAGTTAGGCATGAAAAATATGTTTTATATACTTCAAATGTCTCCATGCATACCAGTAGGGGTGTGCATACCCCACTTTTTGAACCATGGAGGTACACCATGAGCCAACCTACACACAGTCCTGAAATCCAGGCCTAGCACTAAAATGTTCTGTCAGGCAGAGGCACAGGCTTTCACCTGCTAATCTGCCCGTTGTCAGTTGATGGACATGAGCAGAGATTAATCCACGTTAAGGCCCACCAGACTTGCACAGCGTGGTAACGAGTCCACTGTGGTCTGTTGGAGTGACCTTTGCAAAACTGCATCAGGTATGAAGACCTAAAGAGAACTAAGAAAGCCTCAGAAGCGGCATCTTATCTGCACAATGTATATTTCAGCCCCACTCTGGTAAGAAAGGAGAGGCACGTCTGGGGAATGCTAAGGCCTGTGTGAATGGGGTGTGTGCTTTGAGACTTGGTGCGTCTCCTTTCACAGAGAAAGGCTTGAGTCGCGCACGTTATCCCTCCTGACTGGCACAACCTGCCATGAATATTCATCGTCTTTATCAGAAATGTTCTGTGGCACAGACTCAGCCTGACAAGTCTTCAAAACTTCTGGGGGAAAACACGTAAAGTACAAACCTTAAATAGGGTGAAGTAATGGTAATAACCAGAGGCTGTGTGCGAGTGCCAAGCCCCTGGTATGAATGCACAGCGGGCCTGAACGCTGGATGGGGTCTCAGTGAGGGGCGGGGGTTTGTTGATTAGCCAAGGCATATTAGGTTATTTGTTTTTCTGCTCCACAGGAGCTGCCAGACAAAACAGTGGCTATAATTCTGAAACATATATCTCTTTGACATTCACCACTTGTCTGCCTGGAACTCCAGGAACGGGAAGTGAGATAGTGTGAGACGTCAGCTGTCATGAGACTTATCTAAACACTGGAACGGCTAGGACAGAACAAGAGGTAAAGACAGAGGTTACTTCAGGAACATCTTTGCATATTAGGCAAAGAAAGTTACAGAGATTGACAAGAAAGCAAAAGGGTAAGGGTGAGCAGAGTGAGAGAGAGAAACAGAGAGAGAGAGTGAGGGAGAGGGAGAGAGAGAGAGAGAAAGTTGTCCTGCTGTGAATCCACCCATTAGCAGCCTGTCAGTTCTACTACTGATCACATCACAAAGCGCTGACAAAGGCAGAGATTATTATGGAAACGACATGCCAGTGGAGGGAGAGGGAGTATAACTGTGAGGGGCAGCAATGATCAAGTCCTCGGTCCAAGGTTCGTCTGCCACCCTCACAGCAGAGTGTGACTTATCACGCACAACCAAATGAGAAGCATACCATGTCCAACAGGCAACAAGGTTGTGGGGGTGCGAGGTAATGTGACAATGAATAAACATCAAGCTTTAATCCTACAACAGTCCCCATGAATACTTTTTACCAGTTTACTTGTGTCCAATTCCACCCATTGGCTAGGACTCCCTCAATCACAAAATACCACCAACACTGGAAGGGTAAAGTCTCGCACATGTGTCCCAACACTAATTGCCAATGGGTGGAATTGGATACCTCGCTAACAGATGCCTGTGCTGGCTAGCATTCTACTGAGTAGATGACTGGGGAAGGGGAAGCCATCCTAACCACTTACATAATAATATAATTAATTATGTAATTATGCAAAACACAAATGTAATGAATTAAATATGTAATTACTTTTTTCTTTCCTACCAATATTGGTATTGAAAGTTGCTAATGGCTGATACACACTTGTTGTCTCCTACCAAAGTTGCAATCATGAATTTGAAGACCCTTTGTCACTGATCTTCTTTCTCTACAAGGAATGTACTTACATTTAATGATTACAGAGTAATTGTAGTAACAATATAGGGGTGGACAATTAATCTTCTTTTTTACTGAAATTACAATTAAAAGTAGAGTAATTTTGAAATAAAGCTGTAGTTAAAATTTTAGCCACAGTCAAACACCCTAGTACTGAGTAAATGATAGAACAACCTCAGTAAATTGGCTGTCTGGCATGCTACTTTCAGCCCTCAAGTCTAAAATTAGCAGTAGTAAAATTAGGCCTGGACCTCAGGTTATATAAAACGTTAGCAATTTACAATCACACTCAGCCTCGTTATATATATGTATGTGTACTACTTTGATAATCTGAGGGCTTTGGGTATGATAGTGGGTCTTGTCTGCGATCAAGTTCTTAAACTCTTTGAATCCCTAGAAGTGCACTTTTTCAGTAAAAGTCTCTTAGTGCTCCGAGATACATCAATTCTTCATCCAGTTTGAAAGGAAATAACGTTATTATTGTGTTGGCGGAAAATGGAAAAGATTTCCGATAGGAAAGGTCAGGCCAGGTAGAGTTCTCTTCACAGATTTAATCTCTTTTTTTCCCCTCTCTGTTTAGCCGAAATTGTTTTCCAGCTAAATGAAGTACAGATGCCATCTCTTCATCTTTCTCTCTAGTTTTTATTTTTTTCCGTGCCACTCTCCAGGGACGTTCTGACTCTCCCAAAGTGCTTTACATTTCTCTCCGCAAATGTCACCATACTAGCGGACTCGAATACCCTACTCTCACTCAACTCTTGTCTGCACACTGGCCGCGATGCCTAAGCAAATGGTTGCGGAGCAAATACGACATTCACGCAGGAGTGAACCGATCCTGCTGGTTTTCTGTCACACATGTCCATTTTTGGTGCTTGACATTAATCCTTCATTTGCATTGATGTGTATCTCACGGATGCATGTATATTTATGAGCGATCAGCGTGAGACGGGATAATCAAAGGTCTCATTGGGAGGCTACATGGGCCTTGATTAGCATAAACAGGCAATCACGCAGAAGAAGTGCAGTTGTAGCTATCTGTGGAGCCATCAAAATGCAGTCGCTGAGACTGTCTAGAATTACAAATACTAGATTATCAGTATGTTCACATATACAAGTGAACTAGCCATGCTTGCAGTGGGTTAGGGTAAAGGAGACAAAGCATGGACATTAGCAACATAAAGTAGTTAAACCACATATACTTTGAAAGGCAGATTTCACATCTGAGAAAAATGCACAACCAGTGACCACAGATGACGAAAATATTTTGGGCAAAACATCTGACAGACTCTTACTGTGGGGAAGAGAAAACTAGATCTCTGGACTGCAAGAACATCATGAGAATTATGCATGAAGGGCAGGAGGAAAATTCAGGATAAGATCTATTTTCATCTCTCTCAGCACTCTGTCATCAAATTTGCTAATCCTCTCCTTTTATTAAACATCAGCAGACCAGAGACAGACAAAAATAAACAGGTCAAAATGTTCCCCCAGAGAATCTGTTGAGAGGTTGGTATTAATGTATTAGCCTGTCCAGGACAAGCTTGTCTCAGATCTTGTTAGTAGTCATTTTTGCTGTGGCTTTGTCAAAGAGAGTTAAGTGAGGACAAAGCCAAAATCACTCATGCCAATCAAGCTATGGCCAGTGCTCTTGAGGATGGAAAGGAATTATCCAGAAAACTCAGGGTTTTAAATAATCTGGACTGAAGCTAACTAAGGATGTGTGTATGCATAGTTTAGCTAGTTGACTAACTGACCACAAACGTAAGTAGTTGGCGCTGTGGCCAGCAGCTGAGTAGTCAAGGAAGATGTCTGTTGAAAAGGCAAGTAATCAGAACAAAAATCTAGTGTTGGTAATAGGACCCATTCTACTGCAAACTCCTGACCACAATAAAATACAGCCTCAAATACAAGGCCACCTAGGTTCTGTGTGCATCTGCATGTGTCTTGCTCAGTTCTGACACTAATCCACAGTGTCCAACACTTCCACTTCTTTTAGAACAGACCCTCGCTGAAGCTCAACACATCTCACTACAGACAGAAGATCAATCTGAACAAGCAGATAGACAGTCTTACACACACACACACACACACACACACACACACAAAGTCAGCTTTTACATATTGACAGAATTAAAATGAGCAAGGTCAAATAAACAAATAAACCCAACCCATTGTTTTCCTATTGCAACCCTACAACAATAATCATTGTTGCATTAAAAAAAATCAATATGATTCAAACTGACTATGTACTGTATATGATTCCAGCCTACTGATTTCTGTGCTTGTAATTTTTTTTGAATTTTTACATATTATAGTCATTCTACCTCCATTGTCAATTTTTCGTTGAAAAAAGACATTTACATTTAGAAATGCCCAATGGCAAATCTATCCTTTACTGAAAGAGTCCCCGTAAAACTGATGTTAACACACCAAACAAACTATTAGAATTTCTTCTGTTACAAAAACATTATTCAGATGTTTGACATTTATGGCCTGAACTGAGGGCTAGCGCTAATAGACTAGTTACTAATGAAAAAACTCATGTTATCACTGTATATGAAACTCAATGAACTTAGAGGTGCTAAAACTGCTCAGGAAATTTGTTAAATCTCGAGTGTGAAAAAAGTGGGCGTGGCAGACAATGTTTTGGTATTTTTTGACCAATGTCGTAGACGCAAACCTGGTGCAGTACAGTTGCAAAAACGAATGCATTACTGAAAAAGTATATGTGTTAGTATATCATTTACATTATGTATACATTGCCAACTTTACTATAATTCAGGAAAATGTCACTTTGCACATGCATTTAAGCATTTGTATACAGAACTGATAAGGCAGCAGTGTCATCCATAATTATCCAAAACAGGTTTGAAAATACCCACTTTTGTGCCACTTGTGTCTTCACCTGCGATTATTCTTATAGCCAAAATAAAATCTGGGTGAGAATGCACAAAAGTATGCATCCACCCAAACAAAGCAATCGTTTCCCTAAACCCAGGACCAATAAACAGTATCTAGAAAGGATATTCAGGCACATCTAACACCAAACTGCCAATGCACACTAGCATTTAATTCCGTCTTTTGTCTATTATTTATTCATTCCATGTTTTATTCAAAAAAATTGTTAATTAATATTATTATTTATTAACATAGTGAACAGATATTGAGTATTTCCCTGAATATATGAGAGCTGAAAGAAAGAAAAAGCAAAAACAGAGGAAGCATGCTTGGGAATGTATTAGCTCTTGAAGTGGTTCAGAGGTCAAGTAGCTTACACACTTTGTTTTAATTTTACAAGTAAAAATTTACAGGTCACGGCTTGGTTGATTTATGCCCGATCACACACACATAAAGTACACTAACCTCTTATGATGTAAGGGTACCATCAAGACGACCGTGTAAACTAATCAAAATCAAGCGCAGTAATAAAGTACACAATATGAACGTTCAGCACAAGTGAAGTGCAGGAAAAAATGTTGAGCCCCCTGTTACCATGACAACACAATCTCTCTCTATCTTTTTCTCATTCTATCTCTCTCTCTCTCTCTAACCCCCATCACTTTCTCTCTCTATCTGTCTCTCTGTCTCTCTCTACCCCCCATTTTTCTCTCAATATCTTTCTCTCTCTCCCC
>JBBMFX010000122.1:23027033-23039075 GCA_037832545.1 Rhabdalestes septentrionalis
GTGTGTGTGTGTGTGTGTGTGTGTGTGTGTGTGTGTGTGTGTGTGTGTGTGTGCGTGCGTGTGTGTGTGTGTGTGTGCTGAATGTAAGAAGCAGGCAAGTGTCACATTTCCTCACAAAGGCAACATTCTGGTTTAGAGGCACATAAAACACAATCAAATCAGCTGTGCGTGTGTGTGTGTGTGTATGTGTGTTTGTGAGAGTGTGTTTGTGACAGACAGAGATATATATATATATAGAAAACTGAAAACTCAGAACTAATTACAGGAAACAAATCATCTTAATATGTTTTTTTTTCTCTATTATTAATACTTTCATATTTAATTGCTTTAAGTAATGTTACATGATGCTTAGCTGCTTGTGTGCTTTGAAAGAGTTACATTCATCCAGTCATTTTGTGATAGAGTGATATTTTAGTTCTATTATGAAATTGAAATGCTTAGAAACCACCTCAGGGTTATGGTTACTGGTTAAACTGAAATGATTACTGGTCAAATAGTCTTTATATAAAGTGCATATTATTTAGACAGTTTATGCATTAAAAGTCGTGTGTGTTGATTTGACAAATTCATGTCTAAACAGCATTAAACACTTTGCTCCTGCAGAATCAGTTTTAAAGTGAGCGCTCAGACTAAATTACAAGATGATGCTCTTCCAACTGCTTATTAATAAATTGTAAGATATTGGCCTTTTAAATACTTTTTGACAAAATACTCCAATACAACATGCAGCAACATATTTACTGCGCAGTTACTGTCAACACTATTAAAAAAACAAGTATGTGTAAAATGTTACCTTTAGAAAGTAGTATCATTCTTTGTATTGCATTTTGCAACAAGATCTAATTATAATGTTACCGAGGAAAATCAAAAGTCTGAATTTCATTCATCCCTCTATAGTTTTAAATCACATTTCGTTTTTTTTGCTAAAATACTGCGATGTGACTTCACCCTCGATATCAGCCTCTCAACAAAAGCTGAAAAAAGATGCCATCGCCATATTGAAGCTTTTTCTTTCTCAAACAGTGCAGAGCCTTCACCGAGGCTCGTCATGCATCGTGTGCGAGAAACAGGACTGGAGGCAGACGTGTGTGCGTTGTCAGAATGCCTTCTCTCCTTTCTTTCTTCAGCTCTCCTTCTCAAATCTCCCTTTCACACGCTCTTTTCATTCTGCTGCCTCTACCCTGGGGACTGGAACAAACGTGCTTATGTGGCTTGGCTCGCCTGCCATGTTTACTTCAAGGACACGTTTCCTCTCCACCATCTCAGACTGGGCAGAGGAGGACGATTCCTGCATAAGTGCTGTTTACCAGGTGGAGATGGACAGAGTGAGAAGATGAAAGACATGGACCTGTTTGCCTGGCCACACTGTTCTGGTCCGGTGAGGCCCAGAGCCTTATCTCTCCGGACACCACATATTAAAAAAATAAAAGAGCAGTAAAGTACCTTTGTCTATCCTCCTAGAATACAAGTCCATAATATTCAGCAACAAAGTGATAGAAAATCGCGTTGTAAACCACAATTAAAAGAAGTCTATGTAATGCGTCCATTTTTCATACATGATAAAAATGTGTCCATTTGTCATTCATGAAAGAAAACACATTTAAAAGGAGCCTATATAATGTGTCCATTTGTCATACGGTAAAACACCCCAGTACAACACAGTGTGAACAGCACAAAATTCATTCTCTGCATTTAACTCATTCACCAAGTGAGGCAGTCAGCTACCTGCGACGCAGCATGCTGGGAGCAGTGTGTGGTGACGGTACTTTGCTCAAGGGAACCTCAGTGGTGCCAATGGCAGTCCTGGGATACAAACTCACTGCCTTCCATTCATAGAGACATTACCCTAACCACCAGTCCACCAGCTGCACAGTTATACTGCAATGTACAGTCTGAACCCAAAAGGTACATATTGTACAAAAGTTTGCGGACACTTTCATCCTCTGTTTTTCCTGAAAGCAAGTTTACTAATGAGTAGAAGACTATACAATGGACTGCTGAGAGTTTTGGATTGCATCCAGTCACAAGAGCATTAGTGAGGCTAGGTACTGATGTCACATGTTTACCTCTGGATCACAAATGCCAAGAAAGCTCCCCTGCTCTGCAGAGGATGTGGAGATTAAGACTCATCTAGTCAGTGCTTAGCACTAGGCAATATGAAGATTATACAACCTGTATGTTTGCAACTGAACTCCTGCATCAGCAATAGATGCAACTTAAAGTAGCGCAAATCCCTAAGTATGAACATTCAGGGCCTGCTGTACTAAACCTTTCAGGTTTCAGGTGTAATGCATATCATGCATGAATTTGCCAGAAAACCCTAAATATGCAGTATGTGGATTATGTAGTGATTACATTATCCAGTAATATAATGCAGTGGCAGGAAAAATACATGAGAACCTTTTGGAATTTCATAGTTTTCTGCATTCATTTATGATAAAACATGAGGAGGAATTTTCGCCCTAGCAGAACTTCTATAGCTTTGGCATGTTCTTTGGACATCTGATGTGTATGGCTTTCTTCAAGTCTTTCCATAGCATCTCTGTTGCATTGAGGTCTGGTAACCGCTCCAGAGGGCAAATTGAGTTTTTCTGAAGTCATTCTGTTGTGGGCTCACTCTGGGGCATTGAGCATGTGCCAGAGATAAATAGGGGAAATACAATATGCACGTTCAATATTTTTGTCCTATAAATAATTTTCCAGGCCAGGTATTTTAGCCAAGAAAACAAGAAGTTCGACATTTTCTGGCTTAAAGATTAAACTCTGCCTAACTGGCCCACTCCCAGTTAACTAGTAACTGGCCTGCCTCATGTCTCTAATCTGGGAATATAGATAACTATTTATGACCAAATTACCAAAGGTAATTCATCAAATTACCAAATAATTACCAAAAAGATAATTATGCCCAGCCAGCTATGGAAGCTAAAAGGTTAAATTTACCATCATTTCAGCTCTCAAGACCAAGATGTGAGAAGATGCAGCACACATCGTATTGTATTGTGGCTACAATATGTGTGTGCACTCTGTGTAGTTTTCAACATGTATTGTTTTTTTCTGCTGAATGTTTTGAAGGGAAATATTTGTTTATTAAAAGTTCCACAGATGAAGAGAAAATGGGGCCATTTTAGAAATTGTACAATAATTATGTTTTGTGAATGTATCCTTTTGTAGTTATGTTGGGGTACTCTGTTGGTGGAGCTTTAAAAACTTCTACTTGGCTGTATGTCCGTCCTAGTATATAGAGTGTAACCATAGCACTTTCAGACAGGGTTAGAAATGTGAAATGGTTGATTTGGTTTGGGTCAGTACGGATATTATGTCAAAAAAGAAAGCTACATATTGCATGGATAGGTGGGTGGCGGAAGATAGGAACGTCTGAAAGAAATAAATCCATTTATGTTGGTGTGGAGAAGAGGTCACACCACCAAGGTGGGCATCCTTTGAAGCACCTTGCCTGGTGTTCGGGTCCAAAAGACTGGGATTTTATTTTCTCAGCATCCAGGGTTGGCAAAGACACATATCTAGCTTGATATGAAAGGTAATCAGAAACAAGGAGAATCAAAAGAGAATCCAAAAGAAAACTGTTAACACTAAAGAGTGTCAGTCCAAACAAAAGACAAGAGGTGAGAATAACAGTGGATGCATATTAAAATTATAGTTTTTCTGTCTATTAGTTTTTATATTCTTATGAACATCAAAAGAAATGTTTACTGAAAAACATTACTAATTAAATGAGGTATTACTTTTTGACTCTTTGATATTAAAAATCACTGAGCACCAAAGACAAATATGAAGCATGAACCTTCCCGAAAATTACCTGTGTGATCTCCACTTTAATATTCTGTCTGGTGTGGAAGCATCAGGCCTACCCATGCAATGCAATTATGATTGAAATCACAGGTTTAAAAATTTAAGCCAAAAAGAAATGGCTATTTTCTTCAAAGGACATAGAATGCTATGTACTGCACAGTGATGTGTTATGTGTGTGCTCTTAATAGACATTATTAATGGAAAATAATTATTACAAGCCACATGCAATTCCCAATGCTCTCCCTCTGGTACTACGCTGTAATTATGAACACGATGAGGGAGGAGATCAGCACTAGTGGGGAGTGAATAGAGCATATTAATGCTATGAACCAAAAACATTTCTATTGGATTTCTTCTCCATGAACATAGTAACTGTTAGGTTTACACTGTGCGAACAGTTCATTATGAATGGACCAATAGAAATTCTCCAATCTCATGACATCAATTTCCAAATTGTTAAGAACATTTTCCCTTCTTCTAAAACACCATCACAGCGGCAATCCATGATATGAGACTATTTATGTTGGGTTCAGATATTGTTTCTCATATCTATTGAAAATACCAGTTATTATGTGAACATGTCGAATGGACGAGTAGAAACGGTCCAAATTTGCTTAAAATACAATTTTTCCCTACTCAAATAGTGTTCTAAATTTCGAGACATGAGGTTTTGTAAGCATTTATTAGTCCCTTTATAACAAATCATGCAACAGTCTTTCAATAAATATGACGTCTTCAGTAATTTCAGAGGATTGTATCTTTGTGTGTTGCGATATAATTTTTAAACCTGACAAACTCAAAGCCTCAAAGTGAATGACCTGAACTGAAAGGCTTCAGATTTGGGCTTTATACTTAAAACAGGAATAGAGAGAAAATGAGGATCGCCTGAGGGCTGCCCAGAAATGGTTTGAAAATTGATAATGTAGACTCAAGTTTATCCACACAACAAACCTTTGATCTGTTGTTTGAGGACAATGAATGATCCATAACTTCAGTAAGGTGGACAGATAATAATAAAATAGCTCATTTTTAGTTGTTGTCTATGAATGTGGAGTTTTAATCATTCTGGGGTTAGTTGCGGTTCAGTTAAGTTTTAGACGGTTTGGATTCTAAAGTTCTGTGGGTCGATTTGGATTGTTTTGTGATTCAGAGGCAAACAAAGCATGATAGGTTTTTGAAGTTCAATTTTACAGAACATGCCCATTACAATCATGACATTTTTGTCGATTTTTGTGATATGTAAATAATGGTGATTAACAATTTAATTGTACTTTGTCTCCTCAGCCTATGCGACGATTAATACATAAACGTAAAATGTACAAATTGGCTGATAAGCTAACTCACATTCTGGCTGTTTACGGCAGTGACAAACTGAAGGCAGACATAGTGCAGGAAAAAAAAACAACTCTAAAGTTCATCAAATAAACAAACACAACTCACAGATGCCCTCTAAAGGTGTTCATAACAAACACCAGAAAACAAACATCACTCACTGTGTTGCTCCTCCTTAATGGCAATATAGTCCCAATTACAGGATTTGTCTTAATAAATTTGTTTTATGATTTCTTTCATTACAGTGTATTTGCATCAAACTGATCAAAATACAACAAGTCCACACTGTGTTTGTTGAAAAATAAACATATAATTTACAACTAACAAACTTACAAACCAGCAAAAAACAAGCAACTGCAGTCAGATAAAATAACTCTAATTAACTAAAATAATGATCAGCTGATTATGTAATCATTTTGACTGACATAACTTGGAAAGTATTCGAAGGGTAAAAAGCAAGGCTCAGGTAAAAGCAAGATTGTGTGTGTCATCTCTTAAAAGCTTTAAGGTGCTATTTATTTCTCCTGTCTATCTACCTGTCCATTTAACTCTAATGACATTAGGGAGATGGGTGCTGAAGAACCTGACGAACTGGGTAAGACATTTGTCACTACATATAATAATTATTTAATATATATATCAGAAATGTGTGTGTGTGTGTGTGTGTGTGTGTTTGTATGTTTGTATGTGTGTGTGTGTGTGTGTGAGAGAGAGAGAGAGAATGAGAGAGAGAGAAAGAGAGAAAGAGAGATAGAAAGGGAGTTTTCTTTTTTTTTCTTAGCAGTTTCCACTCAGATCAGTCATTTAAACTATTTAAACATTTATTTAAACACACCTACATACGTCACAAAAAATATTATTAGTTTCTGCCCGGCATTTTGTTTGGCATACATTTTGGTATCCTTATGTGACAGCAGGCAAAAAAACCAACACACAGAGCTAATTTCAGCAGGCCATGTTGACCCATAAAGCAGCGGTAATGTGCAATGTAAATAACCAGCAGAGCTCAGTATTGGCTGTAATCCTGATGGCACTGCGCTGTGTCAGCATTATGTGATTCTTTTTTGAGAGAGTGATACGCAAGATTTACATTCAAGGCCGCAGCATGAGTCTCTGCTGTGTGAGTGTGTGCGTATATGTGTGTGTGGTGGCGGGAGTGTGGCTGAAATGAGCCGTGTGTAGAGGAGATTGTGGGACAGTATGCACACACACACCTCTCTCTACAGAGAACAAACCGTTCCCTGGCCGCTACAGACTCATCACCACTTTCTGGCAAAGTCCTTCGGTGTGTTTCGGCCAACAGTGCTAACGTATCTGCAGTGCATACTGTTGGAACAGAAGGGGAGGCAAACAACGATGACTAACTGCTATTCACAGATGCCACTCTGATTTACAGCCTGAGAGCACTGACAACACAGTGCGGTCTCAGTCCTTATCCGGCATTCGGGCCTATATGTTTATATGTCTCGCTTGCTTTCGAAACTCTGAGGCCTGTATAATTAAACCGCAGTCATATGTAAATGTAGTCATGGTTGTGTTATTTGTTTATGCAGATAAGTTTTGTATTAGATCACATGGCTTGAAAATGTGATATTAAATAACTACATATTATAGCAAACTGTAAAATCTGCCAAGATGCTTCAGTGTAGTTAGTGAATAAGGGATAAGATAAACACTTCTTAAGGACGGAGTTCAAAAATCTATAATGAAAACAACAGCTTTGAGGTATGTCAGGTACAGCCTATAATAGAGCAAGATGAATAGATTTGTTACGGTCTTACATGACGAATTGCAACAGTGTGTCTCTTTATTGGATCTGGTGTGCAAACAAGTGTACAGCACAGCATTCATTAAATAAGAGTTCCCTTCCTGTCTGTTTTCTTTGAAAATTGTGTGGATGCCACTCCACTACACTGATATATTTATGCCACTTTTCCACAAAAAGTGTGCCATTTTCACACAAAAAATGTTTGCTTGTAACTGCTTTTTGAATGGTTAAAATGTTATCACAACATAGACAGAGGCCCATGTTTTTACTCTCCACGCAAAAAAAAAAACTATGATGGAAACACTGACAACTGGGAAGTCAAAATAAATACAAACACTACTGTTTGTTTGGGTTGAAGATACATTTCAGTGAGAGTTTTCTATGACAGTGGTCCCCAACCTTTTTATCACCGCGGACCGGTCAAAGCTTGACAATTTTTCTACAGACCGGGGTGGGGGGTACGTAGAATTTTCCTCATTGAAAAGAAACTTCCCAAAGACATCTGATTTTTTACTAATTTTGCTAGTTTGTGGGTTAAATTTGTAACCAAAAAAATCTGGTCATTTTTCAATATAATTTTTTTTAATAAATGATTGTTCAGACCCAAGATTGTTCAGACTCATATATAAATACAACGTAAATAATGAATTATTTCTAGGGCGGCCAGGTACCAATTCATCCACGGACCGGTACAGGTCTGCGGCCCGGGAGGTTGTGGACCAATGTTCTATGACACTAACAAATTTATCTTTAATGCTGTGAGAAGGTGTACCCAGACATTGTTAAGATGAGGTTTTCATCAAAAAAAAGTGCCAAGAAAAAAATGTAAAAACAGCATCAAAAGCGGCACAACAGAAAGAAAAACATCCTGCTGGTACAATTCCAGGGTTTTGGGACAACGGCCACCCAGAAACTGGGAAGAAATATTTCCGGGCTAAAACATCAATTTTGCTTTAGGTACAGCACCTTGTCTTTATAAATGATTAAATTACTCTCAACCGTAAAAAAGTATAATCCTCTGTGTACAGATGATGACACATCTACTGTAATCTTGAATCAAAGTGAACATGACTTGAATGGTTGGAATACATGAAAATATTTGATTTCTAACATTCCAGATCTCAATTCCATGGAAGGTTGGCAGCAGCACACCTGTGTGATGCTGCACACTGAAGTGTTCATGCAAAAAAAAAGCAGCTAATCCAAGTGAACTTAATATAGAGTGGAGTAAGTGTGGGCTGGCTCTGAGAAAAAGCTCTCACTCTCTATACGGCTGCACCTCATCCCCAGGAGACAGCAGCCAAGGGCTTATCGACTAGCTCTCCTCTTGCTCCCTGCATCCACCAGCAATGAGTAATCTCACAGCAGGCCATTAGAGTGAAGAGACAGGAGGGATGGAAGGGGAAAGCAGGAGAGAGTGTGCGGTGCAAAAGGCCGCAAACCCAGCCCTCTCCTTGCCTGCTTATACAAATACCAATACCTAGCATTAGTATTACAGGGCTCTAATCAGAGCTAGCATCACTCTGGTAATGGTCTACTATTCATTATTCTTCTGCATCATAACCTCCACCGAGGGACCCAATTTAAACCACAGAATAAAGAAATATTAGGATTTCTGGTGTTAGTTTACATCTTCCTCTGGCCTGCTCTGTGAGATGTAAGGGCTGGTTATTATGGAGTAATAAGACTGCATTGTGAATTGACCAGAAACTGATGCTGGGGGTGGCAGAGTGTAGGGGTATACAGACTTAATATAGGAGGGTATTTTTCTTTGCCTAGCTAATAAAGAGGATGGCCCTGTGAGAAAGCATGGGACTGAGGACAAAGGATATTTCAAATGTCGCAATCAGTGCTTCAAACAAACCCAGGGCTGCATATAGTAATGTAGTTAATATCCAGGTTTTGTGCAAGGGCAAACGTAGAAAGGAAGGTAGAAAGGTAAATAAAATACAAATTCAACATTTAAGAGGTATCTAGAATGATGAGCAGAGCTGTGGATTAGGGGTTGATGATCTGAATGGACAGACGTTTAATACAAAAACACAACATTGGCAATTAGCCAGCGTACTATTGTGATTTTGGCTAATCTATGTTGTAATTCACTAAGATAAACAGTTTGAGATAGGTAAGAGCACCCTAGCTGAATTTGAAATGCAAAATCATGTAGAACATAAACCTAAAATATAACTCTTGAAACATATTTAGGTGTTTGCACTTTTAAGTAATTACAGCAAATGTACCTACCTAATTTACCTACTGGAAGTAGTAATTGTAAACAATATTTGCAGCAATCATCCTTTAAACAAATTCAGTATTACATTGTCGCATATTTTATAAGTGTATAATTTATAGTATATATTTTACATTTTATTTAACAGTAAATGTGATAATACTGTTTGTTTTGTAAAATATAGTGCTTGATACCTTATACTATTACATCCATTACATTATATTCATTTGGCAGATGCTTTTATTACTGACAAATGTTTATCACTCTGGTCCACAATGTTTGTATAATATTTCAAAATTAACTGTAATTTGTATAATCTTTATTATAATTATGCAATCCTCTTTTCTTTTCTCTGGTTTAATGTCATGAGGTCATTAAACTAAAATGCCTACTTTTGATATTAGTGATATTTGAGATTTTTTTTTTCCTGGATAAAATAATAGCAAATAACAAGTGATACCTAACTCTTTATGTATTATATTTTGAATTTCCTTTGATAATGCCATGGGAGTCTTCAGTTTTTGATCGTTGTAAGTTGCTTTATAAGAAGCCGTTTGAAGTCCACTCACATCAACATTCCTCACACTTTTGTCTGTGATTGCTGTAGCGCCTCCAGCACAGTGCTGGGCCTCTGACGCCCCTTTGCACTGCTTGGAAGCCCATTCAGTTTCCAGGGTGCTTTCAGCTCCTCAGGCAAGATGAAAGCGCTTTACAAGAATGAAAGATTTATTCACATTCACATTTTGCAAGAGCGTGAGGCTTCTCGGGTATTGCCACTTCCCCAGTGACCCCCCTGAGCCTATACATTGGCAAAGTCATCAGAACGAGCCAAAAGGGCTGTCCGTTCTAGCCTTCACATTTTCCCGACAGAACTGGACAACACCTGGACACTGGCCATGGAAGCTTTGAATCACAGACAAAATTGAATGTATATATATATATATATATGCCTCATTGTTTTTATTTGAACTGTTCAGATCAATCTGAAACTGTCAGTAAATGAAACTTGCTGCCAGAACTAAACTTAGGGAAACATGCCATGAAGAGATATACACAGATGAAGACACAGCAAAGCTCAAATGTGTCCCAACTAGTGTATAATATCTAACATCTGGGTCAGCTGGTGGCTTAGTGGTCAGGGAGTTGCCTTTGCAGCCAGAAGGTTGTGGTTTCAAATCCCTACATTGCCAGTGTCATCAGCGAGTTACCCACATACTGTCCCCCGGGCACCCCTCGTTGGTGGGTTAAATGCTGAAAATATTTTTATGTTCTTCACACTGTGTGTTGTACTGTGCTGTATTCACACATGACTATAAATGCAACTTTAAAAGAGCTCATGGCGAATTAGCCATGTATGTAGAACACCATAATGAACAAGCTCAAATCTTATGAAGAGGAAGAGAATTTCTTTTTATTTCAAGGTGCATCTGGACTAATGAAAAGAGGAAAAAACACTATCGGACTGGTATTGGTATAAGCAGATACTCAAGGTTGTGGTACTTAGACAAAATAAGTATGTAACATACGATTACAAAGCTAGCTCTTGGACAAACGCCACTATTTTATGAGATTTAACCACTCGATTAAACAGCACCAAACTACACAATAAAACAAGTGACGCATCGAACTAAATTGAGCTAGATCTGGACAACATTTACACATAAAGTATATGAAGTTTAGATTAAAATGAATATACACAATTAACTCCCTTTTGACACTAACTGCATTAAACAATGTTCACATTTAAATGAGGTCAGTATATTCAGTGTGTAAATAGTGACCGAGCCCTGTAAATGTAAATGACTGTAAATGAAACTTCTAGCCCAAATTTCCCCTGTCCTGCTGCCTCTAGCTCGAGCAGCACCTCTTCTACAGACACTACGACCAAGTTCAGCACTTCCACACACTTTCCCGATTGGCAAAATGTTGAAATAAACGTATGTTTGTGCTTCGTGTTCACTCTCTCCTTGCATGGCCGAGCAGCTGCGCTCCAAAGTTGAACCGGGAGACGCGCGATCATCTTTTCCGAAAGGCAAATATTCCCCTTCAGAGTCAGAATCAGCAAAAAAAATTCACAAGGCATTATTTATTTGGCATTTTGTTGTTAATTGCTTCAAAAATATTTACGCATAATTTTTTTTCTGTGATTAATTAACCTAAATTAAATTCCCAGCCATAATATATATTTATTTATAGTGTGTGTGTGTGTGTGTGTGTGTGTGTGTGTGTGTGTGTGTGTGTTTGTATATGTATGTGTGTATGTGTGAATGTTTTCTGCAGAAATATATGTATTACTTCACTCTTATGAATGGTGGTTATCTTGCTATCAGGCTCATTTAGATGCTAAGCAGGTTGGTGGAATGATTAAAAGCTATGTGGCGGATAACTGAACAAATGTGTTCAAAAAGCTGTTAAATTCAGCTGTCACCTCCTTCTGGTTTGAATCATTTTACTTGAGCAGTGGCCAGGGCTAACTGGCTCTGGTCCTTGGATGCCATAAGCAGCATCTTGTGCTATTGGCTGAGAGGAAAGTCATTTGTGGAAAAGCCAGTCCTGATTGGCTGACATTCAGGCTTGTTTATGTCAGGGAAGACCGGGGAGGAAGGGCAAAAAGTGAGCAGATGCTTTCACTGATCAGAGCGTTACTCATTCGATGCACTAAACATCTAGACATGTCCTCATCTTTCTACCTCGTTCTGTCACACACACACACACACACACACACACACACACACACACACACACACACACATACCTACAGATTGACAAAGTGACGAGAATTTTACTTTAAACTTATGTAAAGAACTGAGAGAAATGTGCTTGTCCTCCAGATACCTTCCCTGCATCGTTCCCATGACAACAGCACAGCAGGTCTACAAGGTCACTTTGCTGGACAGAGGTA
>JBBMFX010000122.1:23039175-23050358 GCA_037832545.1 Rhabdalestes septentrionalis
ACACACACACACACACACACACACACACACACACACACACACACACACACACACACACACACACACACACAATGATCTGAAGATAATATATTAAAAATCCTAGCTGATATCAAATAAATCTCCATACACTATACACTTCATTCGGTAGGATATGTAAATACTATACACAAATCTAAAAGAGTGGCTCACCATGTCACAGCTATCTATTTGGTCATGATGCGGAATCAAAGGTTAAGCCGGCCTAAGTGTGACCTTTAATGTTTTTTAACCCAACAATCTCACTGTGCCAGTGACTAGTGCAGGTATGATCAGTAACGTGGTGAAAGAACAAAGACTTACAAAGACACCAGCTAGACAAACAAAGGTACAAAACAAGACACACACAGCTTGTCCTTATGAAGCTTTTAAAGGCCAATAAAGAACTGCCACATTGCTAACTGTTAACTGGACTCATTTAAGGATTCCTTTTATTTTTTAATGCAACATTATTGGCATTTAAGTGCTTCTGTGCACATTCGTTTTCATCAAACAGCAGATCTGATGAAAAATCAGTATCCTTCATCAAACTGCAGCTGATGCTTCAGTGTGTAACTCAACTCTTATTTCCCCAAAAAAGAAAAACAATGGCAGAAACCAAGTAGATGCATTAAAAACCATTATCTAACATTCATACACACACACGCGCACACAAACACCCTCATTAAACATTCTACCACAACCACATTTACATGGCAGAGCATAAATAAAATGAGTTCAGACAAATTACTGAAGTGTTCATTTGGTGAAATGACTGTGTCTTTACATGAATACGGTTCAAACTGGAATTGAAAAGAAATGGATGTGGAGGACTGTGTGAGGACAACATTGGCCAAATGGGGAAAAACAGTCAATTTGACAGACTGCCAAAATAAAACTATAGTGCAATCATCTCCAACTTCCATTTTTCCTCAGAAGCGGAATGGTGTTATGCCGTATTAAAAGAATATTTGTGTTTTTCAACCTGGGGTCAGAACCACAAAAGTTAAACATACAAAGGAGTTGTTCATTAGCATGATACTAAATGCAGTTCCGAAAATTCTCCAAAAAAAAAAAAGAAATTGCTGGCTACAGATTATTTGACGTAGTTTGCCATAGTAATTATCATCATTTTGCATTAATGTGCCATAAATTATACAATTTATATTTTGAAATTTGAACTAAATGAATCTAAACATTTAAAATGATTAAGCAAATAAGAAGGGGAGGTTTTTGTGAACTTTTGTGAATCCGACCCCCAGATTTCCATCCGCTGCATAATTCATCCCAATCAATTACCACAGACAATAACGTCCACGTGCTTAGAAAGCAAAGAGACAAAACAGAAACCCGAAACATTAAAGATTTCACTCACATACAAGAAGCCACTGCAGGGATGTACTTGTCTGTGGTAATCGAACGCAAGACACAAGCAAGCAGACTATGCTGATAAACACTGGAACACTCCTTTAAATTGCAAAGTGCAAAGAAAACCTGAAGCATGAGTGGTTCATTTTTCTTTAGTAAGAAAGAAATGAATTAATACCTCCTCCCTTTTTGAAGGGCGAATTCCAATGTCTTCAATATCTTGCTTCCTGTTTTCATTTTATTTGGAGAATGCCTGCACATTAGCACATCTGATGAGTGAACAAACCAAAACAAAATAATACAGTCTAGTCCGATGTCCAGTTTGCAGGCAGGGAATACCAGTAAGACAAGTGTGACCAGTGGAAAGATTCATGACCCTGCCTGTTTAAGGCTTGTGGCCTTCTAACTGCTCAACAAAATGTGTCCACCACAAGAAATACACAACTCAAAATAAACCAGATGGAAAATAAAATGGTCCTTTACAATGGACTAACATGATCTCCTTCACCCTTGTGTCTGTTGATATCATTTAGTTTAGAGCACTCTGTTGTGCAAATGGTACCAAAAACTGACAGTCAGAGTACTATTTTCTTTTTATCCAAATAGGTCTTTCAGATCATTATTGACAGACGTGCTCTGTTTCAGCATCGTTGCGTTCATGGTGGGATTGGCGCCAGGTTGAGAAAAGTTTTGAGGGTTAAAGAAAGGGTTAGCTTGCATTCCAAACCCACCTTGGACCCCCACCATCCCTACTGATGCTGCTGGCATGCCTACAGTCTGCGAGGGCTGGCCTGTACCAAACTGGCTGAGCCAGGGGGACTGTGCAGCGGTGACTGCGACTGGCTTGGACATTTGGTTCAAGCTGACTTTGGGTTTGCTAGCAGTGAAGAGAGAATCCAGGGCTGACATGTCTGTAGGCTTGCTGGGCTGGTTCTGGGTCTGGTTCTGTGTTATGGTGGCAAAATTCGGCGTACTGGTGGTGGTGGCCATACCCCCATACAGACCAGGGGCAGCTGGCCGCACACCCATTCCGCCCGTGTTGAATCCCATGTTAGAGTTGAAGCCATTGCTGACAGCACCCATGGTACTCATGCTAGTTATGGTGGGCGCACCAGAAAAACCAGACGAGTGAGCCCCAGTTTGCATGGGCACTGTCCGAGGCCCCGAATTCAGCGACAAGCTGTTAAGTGAGGTCATACTGTTCAACAGACTGCTGGTCAGGTCCTTTGTCTGGAAAAAAGTAAATATTCTATGGTCATACAAGCAGGTTTTCATCAAACAGTTATACCTGAAAAATGTTTTTATGCTTCGAATGGCTTGACAAGAAACAGCATTTATAACATGTATGAAACATGTATAAATGAACTGAAATAGTTTATGCTTGAAATATACATGACGTTCTCCATAGAAATGGGTCAAACAACATCATCTGATAAAGCCTGTGATCTCTCCACCCACTCAGCACTCACACATCCAAACCAAATAACAAATATGGCAAGCGTTCCCACTGTAAGCTGTCATAAAAGTATTTTGATCTTCTATAAAATTGTTATTCAAATTTTTTTTAATTTTATATAAAACGGATGGCTGCAATTAAAATTGCGCAGAGTTAATGAAATCAGCTACATCTCAGAAAAATTTATTATATCACAATATAAATCTTTACAAGTATCTTTGTTCATGAAGCAAAAATTATTTTCCCTGCAAAGTAACAATAATAACAACACATTTTTTACATTCTCCAACAGTATGCTTAGCTTGCGTCTGTGTGTATGTATGTGCGTGACAGAGAATGTGAGCCACCTGTGTAGTTGTTGTGACAGGTTTGATGCTCTGTGGTGCCAGAGGTTGCTGGCTCCTCAGTTTTGCAGCCTGTTCCTGCTCCTTAGCCAAACGCTGCTTCTCCTCCATTGTCAAAGAGACCTTTACGAACATAAAATTAGGATCATTTGTCTTCAAAGGAAACAGGACAATCTTTACTCTTTATGTGAAGCACATCAATTCCTTTCTCTTGGTTTCATGCTCAATACACTCCCATCCTAGTCTCTGTAAGCACTTGCCATATAAATAATGATCAACGTAATCTATTTCTGCATTGTGAACCTAAAACACATTTTTGTTGCTTTCAAGAATTTACGAGGAAGTCAAATATGATGTAAACTATTAATGTCTTAATGTTCTACATTTAGAAATACAGCTTAGAATTATCTATATTTCTATTAATCATTCTGGACACCATTTATTTATTATTATTTACATTTTGCTCATGTCCTACTAATTATCAGAAATTGTGACACTGCCCAGTGCAGAAATGTTTTACCATAATGAAAACACTGATTACAATTTTTAAATAGCCATTACAAACTTCTGTATTGTAATATAATTATAATTAAAAATAAACATATGTTCTACCTGGAAGTACAATTTAATCAGTCAAACTGGAGTAAGCAGGTAATCACAGACCTGTTTGAAAATCATAGTGGTAAAATATATGTTGCATTGTCTTTTTTGATGTCCCTGTGTTGTGCACCTATCAGATGTGGACTTACTCTAGAGAGCTGAGAAACAGCAGAGGACGAGCCGTTCTCTTTGCCATTCACACCTGAACTCACTGAGCTCCCACTAAAGATATCGTCAATCTGAAAAATAAAGAGACACGAATTTTTACACTGATCTAAAACTTTGGAACATTAGATAAACAGTAAAGCCAGAAAACACTCACATCTCGAACTTGACTGGGAGGATTGGGGCTGTTCCTCATGTCCTCTGAGGGGTTCATTTGGTTAGAGATGTTTAGGCTCCTAGGACACAAAGTATTTGTTTCACAGGTTCAGTCAGTAATATAGTACTTACGAATGAATGGATTTTACCCAATATCTATACCATGTTCAGCCAAAGATAACTTTTTTCCCTACGAACTTTGATTTATTGTTGAATGTTGGCTAAAATCTAAATATGTAAATACAATGATGGATATTGCAGACCAAACCTGTCTTAATGTATTGTTTCGCTTCTTTGTTACTGCTGCTACATCTATAAAACTTGAAATATTTGATTGTAAAAAACAAAAAAAACAAAAAAACAACTTCAAATTCAAAAAGTTTGGAAAGAGCAGTGTTAAAGCAGTTTGATGTCACAATTTAAACAGTGAAACAAACAAAGCTGATTACTCTGTTTGCAGTATTAATATCAGCATAATAATAAAATAAGGTCAAATGAACCCCAGTTACAAGTGCATATATTTGAAAGTAGTAGAAAATATGCTTTGTTACTGTTGTTTTCATTAGAATGGAGCCTGAGGGAAATGGCTGAATCAAGGATGTTGCCTTGGTGATGGTTCTGGCTACTCTTCTAAGTTTGAGAAGCCAAGCCTGAAAGAATTCACTCATCACTATCAGAGCCCCTCACCACCAGAGAGCTGTGACGGCGAGACCAATCTATTTCTAAAATTATTCTCTTTAACCTCACTTGTTTTCATTAAAAATAGTGGGTAATTCATTTTATTCAATATAAACTTACATTAAAAACCTGCAATAATTATTCAGGTGACTTTAACTTGCATTTTAGCTTGTGGTAAATGTATGGGCAGTGTTCCAATACAAGGCTACAGAGCAGAAGGATAATCATCCAGTTTCACCTGATGAATTAACACCTATATACTGAATATAAAATATGCATGTATACATTTACCAAATCATAGAAGCGTTTTCACAATTTGAAGTGCTCACAATCTGACACACACTGTGAGACCTTTGCAACATAAAAACTTGTTACTATGATTGGAGATACCAAGCTTGGCAAACCAATTGCAGTGATATATAGGCAGGTGACAACAGCCAGTGAAAAAGAGAATATAAAAAAGGCTGTTGAGCTACTGTTGCATATTTTATAGAATAGGAAACATAATATGTGAAGATGACTAAAAAATGGGAAAGAACTGACAGGCACCTTTGCTGTTCCTGCATGCTGTGAAGCTGCTCCAGTTTGGTCTTGTGCTCTGCTTCCATTCGAGTCAGCATCTCTCTGATCACGGCCATGAAAGAATTAAACTGAAACACAGTCATCCCAGGAATCAGAGTGTTTAAAATCAAGTGTACAAGTAAATATATATGCAACAGATTATTAAACTAACTGAAATTACCAATATTGTGAATAAGTGTTTACCTGACTGAGGTTAAGGTTGTTGTCGATACTAAGCGAGACCAAATGAGGCAGACTTTTCCCTGCAAGGTGCTCTTTTGGAATTCCTAATTTCTTATGGGTGAAAGTGCACTTATAGATGCCTGTAAGAAACAATAAATTAACTTCACTGCAGTTCCGCTTACAACTAAACAAATCAATACGCTACAAATGTGTATCTTGATCTATAATTCCAGACGTGTATCTGTGAGACACCTTTTGAAATTTCTCAGAATGGCTGCAACCAATTATTTTTGCAGGGCTGGATGCTTGACTGATGTTACACCAGATCATCATCTTATTATTATTAATATAATTATTATTATTACCCAGAACGCCCATGAGTACAGCTGGTTCCCGGGAAGGTATCTGCTGTAGGAAGGGCAGGATTTCATCAATGACAAACCACTTATCCAGATACTCCAGAATCTTCCCCAGACACACCAAAGAGTTTACCCTCACCTTTAGACAGAGAGACATCCAGAAAAATCAGAAATGCCGACCACAGTCATACCTAGCACTTGTATCCCTCCCGAGTGATCTGAACATAAGTGGATACTGAGACATGTAGCTATTTACATTAGGTATTTCTTGAACATGTCTCCAGCGACCATTTATGTACAGATTTCAGGACTGGAGGAATGACAAGAGTAAAGTTTAGACCACAATGACTGCTAATGCAACTTAAAAGCATTTGGAAGAAGTTTTTGTGGCTGCTGTAATGACACAGTTGATTAAGTTGCTGGAACCGCATAAAGATGATTCAGCTGAATTCCTGGTTGCATATATGGTTAATGTGGATGAATTGATCGAGACTGGCCAGATAATTACGGTGAATATAAGTATTGCAAAGATGGTCAATATCAACAAAATGAAGAGCTTTGAATTTAAAAAGGTTTCTCATAAATCTGAATTTCAAATAAAATGTATTTTGAATGGCATAAATCTGACGACGTTTGACAACTTACAGCCAAAGAGGAGGTCTGTAAACAGGCTGATTTGATGCGAGGGATTAGGGCATTCTTCATGGATGGGTAGTCAATTAGATTAGCAAATGTGGGGATGATATTCAGGCACAATTCCTGTGAACAAAATAGTTAATTATATTAAGTAACAGCAGGATTTTTCATACTTGAAACACAAACTGTAGTTTTGGTAACTAATCATTAACTTAATACTACTCTTCACATGAATACCTGGATTTGAGTGGATGGAGCCTCCAGTGCTCTGTATACCATGGGAAGCACACTGTTCTTGATGTCCTCAGGTGGTGTTTTGGTCAGAAGTAGGTCCATTTTTTGCAAAAATATCAGCAAAATCTGAACACATGAAAACAGAGCAGAAAAACAGGAGAGAGGTTTGTGTAAAAATGTGTGTAATTCTCAAACAGTTACACATAATTGCAAACTAGATAGAGTGAATACTCAATGTAACTATTAGGATTTTCATTTGGGCTACAGCAATGACAGGTTGTTGAATTTTATGCCAGTTAACAAAAAAGCCTGCAATGTTTCATTATGATCACATGACATATACACTGACTATAATACAATACAGAAAGCTAACGGGGAAATAAAATACAATGTAATACAATTAAATGTTGGTGTGGTGATAAGGACAGAGTGGTGATAAGATGAATAATGGTTAGTCGACTCATTGAGGGATTAGGTGATTATGGAAAAAAGTAATTGCAGCCCTAATCTGTATAGCACTACATTCAATGGAAAGGGAAATCCTTTAAGATTGGAGAGACATTCAAGTTAACCTGATCATAAATACTGGGAACTACTAGCAAAACACTGCACATTTCCCACTTGTGGGACTAATAAAGGTTTTATTTAACTGCAGCCCAGTAATGGGAACTATCAGGACAGGCTGAACGACATTTTTATAAAGGCCACTCACCATGTTGCTGGCCTGAAAGCATGAAAGACAGAAGTAGAAAAACAAGCTCAAGAAATATGTATCTAAAAACAAACAGCCAACGGTAAAAGTATGTGCGCGAGAATATGTTGTAATGTTTCAGAAGAATAACTGTGGTGTAAAAGATAGAAAACCCACCTTCTTGTAGCATTTTCCAAAAGGGACATTAATTTAAACAAAAGAATGGGCTGAAGTTATTAGAAATGTGAACATTTTGAACAAAGTATTATATACAGTATGTGCTTACAAATGCTTAAGTCATACGGAATACATGTATGACCCCGCATCCTTACACTGCATTTAAACCAGTATTGTGTGTATGTCAGCGTGATTCTGTTCTCTGTTATACCTGAATGGGCTCCTGTTGTTTGAATACAGGGGTGAGGTCTGGTAAAATCAGACGAATGTACTCGTCTTTTGTGCACTCCTCTGCTATAAGCAGCACGTTAGGCAAGACGAACGGCACCATGTCCGGATTTACAAATTCCGATGTGAGCGCTGGCAAGATACGGTACACCACCACCCTCTATAGAGCAGAAAATCCACATCAACAAGCTTATAGGTTTACTAAAAAACAATAGACAAATATTTACATACATGTTCTATACCAACAATGGGGATTTGAAGACAGTATATGAAGAACTACAGTTTACTAAAGCTTTGCCAAATTAAAAATAGGAATTGTTCATTATGCATCAGTAAAGTAAATTCCTACTAAGGTTACTTATCAGAATCAGCAACAAGAGACATTTTGTTTATTGGTTATTGAAATCAGCACAACTTTATTTTACAATGAATAGAAATATTGCTGACAAACCTTAATTTAGAGAAGCAGTATAAGCTAACCTTTTGGACTTAAATGGGATTTTCATTAGTGAGTCATCCCTTACAGTTTGGTCCAAGACCAAGCTTAACCATATCTACAAGAATTTCACATAATCACTTCTCCTTACCTTGGGCAGCTTGGGCAAGACTTTGGGGAGGCCTTTGTAGAACTGTGACTTCTGTAAGTTATCTCTCTGGAAGAGAGAGTCAAAATACTGCAGAGTCACAGCACCCACATCATCAAAAAAGGGGATCTAAAAAGCAAACACACACAGACACACAGACACACAGACACACAGACACACAGACACACAGACATTACACCTCCTGAATAGATGTACTTCCCTGCTGGAATTGTGTAACATAAGGCTGTCTGACAGTCCTAGACAGCCATGATTAAAAGTTTAGCACTTTCACTTCCATAAATAAACCCCTTTTCACTAAAAAGCAAGTAAAATTATAGTTGTTATAACAGGGCCTTCCAGCATCAAAAACAATTTACAAGTTAGAGTGTTTGATAAGAATGTGGCTAGAAAGCTTGATACTTAGCAGCATAGCTAGATGTACATCTAGACTAATTTGATTTATTGAGGGGACTACATTAGCTGCAAAAACATTGTATATACAACTAATAGATACAAATTTTATCTGTATGTGAACATACACACACAAATCAAGAGAACATTTTTAATATAAATATATTTGGTTTTTTATCCAAGTTTGATCAACTCTGCAAGGACAGCTTCAAGCCAATAGAAAACAAGCCTTCACCTTTGTCATCTGGTCAGCATCTGGTCTTACATTGGCTGTGACACTCAGCAGCATCTTCACATGCTCTCGCACCTCCTCTGGGATCTGATTCAGGACTCCTGGACTCAGACGACTCAACTAATCAAAAGGCAAAAAGAGACCTTTGCTGAATCTGAAATGTTTCATCAAATTATTCATGATGAACTACATACAAGGCAAATGCCATTTGCTTACACCCTTTCATTTCAGGGCCAATTATGATTAACTTAGTAATCAGGCATCTCCAAAGACCAGAGGGGCTTTTAAAGTAAATCCGAGATCAAAATGTAGTAGAAACAGGACAATAAAAAAAGCAAGTCAAAGCTGACTGGGCCAGGCAGACACGGAAGGTGGTGATATTGTCAGGAAAGCCAATTTTAGTACTCGTTTCAAAACAAACCGACTTCTTAAATAGAGATAGAAGCAATCTAATAGAGTATCAGTTATGCAGACAACAAGAAGAAAAAAATAGGAAAACAGGAAAATCTATTCCAAGTTTATGATTGATTTTATTATATTTGGCACATAATGTAGGCCTAAATCTGTTTCAAGGATAACACTTATGGCCATCACAAATATCAAAGTGTTTTAAAAGATAATATAAATATTCACTCACTCACCTGGTCTAGTTGTCTGCTAAAGCTCTTAAAGATGTCCTGCTTGTTGACCTGGAAGACTGGCTTCCCCTCATTGAAAACAGCATGAATAACCACACCCAGGGAGTACATATCAGAGGCAGAGTCACAGCTGACAGACAGGATATATTCCGGAGCCACATACTCTGGGTTCGGCAGACAAAGTGGAGGTAGATTGGGGTCCCACTCTTTACACACATACTTAGGCTATGGGACAAAAACAAACACATGCACAGTAAGCCATGGAACTTACATAACTGGCTACAAGATATGGTATATGATATATAGTGCCACCTGCATTACATTAATTTGATTATAATTATTTGTTAGACCATAGGAATTTACTGACACAAATAATTCACAGAAATGTACCTGGTACATAAAATGTTATTGAACATGTTGCCCACAGCACACAACACATTATTAAATATATCAGTTGCAACTGTAAACACTGTGAACATAAGAAACATATTGTACAGAGATACCGAGTATTTTATTCCTTTTTATTTTATTTTTCGGAGCTTTGTAGATAAATAGCTGCCTCTATGAGACACTGGGGGGCAGTGTTTGCTGTTTCTGACCTCAGCATCAGATGGGTTGCTAGAGGAGATACTAAAATCGAAGCCCATGATCTTCCAGGCTCCACTCTTATTCAGAATGATGTTCTCTGGACAAAGGTTACCATGCACCATCTTCACTCCACTGTGCAGGAAAGACAGGCCCTCGGAGATCTGGGGGAGAACAGGGGAAGAAAGAAACAAGCCCCCATGTGAGAAGTTACTTTGTGACATTTTCAGTATGAACACAATCTATTGTTGCGTTTCATATAGTGACCCTCTGCTATGTATTCAGAACATGTTGGAACTTCTACGATTTGTAATTATTTATTAATTATGTAACAGGCGAACTTAGAGTGGTATACCTACAAATCAATCTAGGCAGATGGGCAGAAGCATCAACATATTTGGGTGCCATCAGCATATTTGAGACACATAGTTGAGTATTTTTATTCAGCAATATATGAGACATTGAGATCAGGTATAACCAATTTTGTCATCAAACTAGCACAAACAGCAAAAATACCATTTCAAGAGTTTTTCGCCTTATAAGACGCTCCGGAAAATAAGACGCACCCAATTTTAAAGGAGGAAAATCTAGAAAAAAATTTTGTCCACTCTAGATACATTTCATTTACATTATAGCCCAGATCGGGCCCAAAAAATGACCCAAACCCATGCACTTGTGTCCGAAACCAGCCCGGCACGACAAATTGACTGTAATTATTTAAATTTTATACGTGGGCCGTTATAACACATGCTCTGAACTGTGGGTGCGTTTATAAACTGACACCCCGCCGTGCTGGAGCTCCAAACAACTCAAATGCTGCATCACGGCCCGGTCTGACCCGAGGGTGGTGGCAGGCAATATCGGGCCGGGTTCGGGTTTGAG
>JBBMFX010000122.1:23057356-23071152 GCA_037832545.1 Rhabdalestes septentrionalis
TTTTTTTTTCCCCTCATTGCTCAACTACTAAACTGAAAAGAGTAGATTACACACACACACACATTACAAGGCTAGGCGGTTGTAATGAATTTTATCATGTTACACAAACCTGGCTCGCCAGCCTACTCAGTTGATGTTTTCAAACATAATATTCATTTAAAATGTCCAAAAGTCTCGTCTCGTCTCATCACACCCCTAGTTGATTGTATTTTTACTTTGTTGGATCTGTAATAAGTTAGGTTCCTGTAGTAGGGTGTTAATAATCGACTTTGACTTTTATACATTTTAGTGATTTAAATTTGATAACACATGTGAGTAGAGGACATTTTAAAACTTATAATTGAAAACATATAATTGGAATGGCAAGGTATGGAAATAAGCCAGTAGACATTTCCTTGGCTAAAATGAGTACATAAAATTTATTATATTTTCCCAAACTCATATATACACCAAACTGATAAAATCAGAAGCTAATAGCCACACTCGTGGCCTGTAATGTCCATTGACATGTGCGCTGTATTATTTGCTTGCTTCGTGTATTATTGAGAGGCTTTGCTGTTTTCCTGCAGGAGCAGCACCACCCTCTGGCCATGGAAGTGAATGAGCTGTATGTCTTTTGCTACCTATGTGACGACTATGTGCTGAACGATAATGCCACGGGTGACCTGAAGCTTCTGCGCAGCACACTTAGTGCCATAAAAAGCCAGAGATATGAAGTTACCACGCGGAGTGGTCGCACGCTCCGCTCTGCTGCTGCCCCACTGGAGCAGCCGACGCACGGCAACACTAGGGAGCTGCAGCTGAGGGATGAGGATCGCATGTTCACAGCACTGTGGCACCGTCGCCGGGCCCTTATGGGTCGCATCTTCCGTGTCTGGTTCGAGCAGACGGAACGAGGGAGAAGGTGTCTGGAGGAGGCGCGGCAGCAGGAGGAAGAGGAGGAGAGGAAGAGGGAAGCACGGGAGAGGAGGCGCAAGCTGAAACGGCAGCACAGGGAGGAGCTGGAAAGTGCTCCACCCCGGAAGAGCCACCGCCTCCGCAGACAGAGCCAGAAAAAAGCTGCTGCTGCATCTAGAGCAGCTCAGGCACCAGTGAAACCCATTAAACGCAAGCCGGTTCCTCCCCCTGCTACAAGGACTCCTAAAAGCAAAGCGCCTCAGCAGAGGCCACGCGCCCAGGCTAAGGTCAAACAGACTCAAGCTCTGCCCCCAAAACCGTTGGGCGACTCTCCGGTCAAAAGGCGGCCCACTGTCACGCCAGGTGTGACGGGCTTGCGTAACCTCGGCAACACGTGCTACATGAACTCTATACTACAGGTTTTGAGTCATCTGCATGTGTTTAGGGAATGCTTTTTGAGACTTGATCTGAATCAAGCCCTGGAGCTGCTGGCCTCTGCCGTCAGCCGCAAGTTAGGGCTTTCAGCTCAGCACGGCACACAGCCCAAAGCCTCTGGACAGAGCTCGGGGCTCAGTGGGGGCGCATCCCGCTCGCGGAGCATGGAGCTCATCCAGCCAAAGGAGCCCAGCTCCAAACACATCTCTCTCTGTCACGAGTTACACACGTTGTTCCAGGTATATGATTCATACAGAGAAACACAATAGGGCGTGAGGTTTTTGCTGATGCTATTATTTTTCATATTCAAAGGGGGGTTTAAAAATGCATCTGAAGGTGGCGATTTTGCTGCATAAGTTTTGTAATGTTCACGTCAAGTACAGGTGTATTGTCATCCCAGCCATATTAATGAAATATTGTCCTCCTGGACCATACATGCAACATACAACACAACACTACAGCACACTGAGACAGATTATTTAGGGATGAAAAGGGGGAATGCATTATAATTAAGCATATTTATACTCTATTTTTCATGTATTACATTTTTTGTGGGATATTTTTTGTTGTATACAATATAACAGTATCGTGTAAATCCGATACTACGTAAAAGTGTGTCTAATCACATGTAATAAATAATTGGAATACATTTCGAAATACCTACAATAGGAATCTGATTCTGAAATTTCAGATAATAATACATTCAGTTGTTTTCAAAGGAATAAAGCGTTGACCCCCCCTGTTGTAAAATCAGATCTACACTCTTACAGTGTGCTGTTTTAAGCCACATTTCTGGGAATCTGAACAAATAAAAGGTAACACCCGTTAGATACTTAAATACAGCAAATCATGGTGGGCTTGCAAATGTGAAAAAAGTTTCTTAGATCTTTCTTGTTAATGGGATGTACATGAGGCTGTTGTATGTTGCACTGTAGATCCTGATCAGAGTATGTGTTTGTAGGTTATGTGGTCGGGAAAGTGGGCTTTGGTGTCGCCCTTTGCGATGCTGCACTCAGTGTGGCAGCTGATCCCGGCGTTCCGGGGCTACGGGCAGCAGGACGCTCAGGAGTTTCTGTGTGAGCTCCTGGACAAGGTGCAGCATGAGCTGGAAAGAACTGGAACGCTAACGCCTGCTACTGTTCCAGCAAATCAGAGACGCCTCATCAAACAGGTGCTCAGCGTGGTCAACACCATCTTCCACGGTCAGCTATTGAGTCAGGTAGGAATGATGGCTCACGCATTTTCACATTTACAGAAATCCAAAATTAAAATAATTAAACAGAAGTTTTCTAAACTTTATCTTTTTCTTTATTCATTCTTTCTAGGTGAGGTGTTTGGCTTGTGATCACCGGTCGAACACCGTGGAGCCGTTCTGGGATCTGTCGTTAGAATTTCCTGAGCGTTACCATAGTAACAGTAAGGATGCTGCCCAGGTTCCGTGTGGACTGACCGAGATGCTAGCCAAGTTTACTGAGACGGAGGCTTTAGAAGGAGCCATTTATGCCTGTGACCACTGCAACAGTGAGTCTCACACATACACAACATATTTAGTTTGTAAGATCACATTAGGAGTCATAATTATGCAATAACCAGGTAGTATGTGTAGGATTAGGTTAACTATGCAGTAATTAACAAATCACTGCTGCTGGTAAAATTATAGCTACTAATGTTATAGCACCTGAGTAGTCCTAATATTTTTATGGTTGTGTATCTGTTCCTCTTAAACAAATGAATTAAATAAATAAAAACGGGGATCTTCTGCCACAGATAAACGACGGCGTTTCTGTTCCAAGCAAGTGGTTCTAACAGAAGCTCAGAAGCAACTAATGGTCTATAAACTGCCTCATGTCCTACGACTGCACCTCAAGCGCTTCAGGTAAACACACATGCATGCACACTATTGTGAGAGTGCTGTGAGTTTTCATGTTTGCTTAATGTGTTTTTAAATGTGTATGTATAGGTGGTCTGGTCGTAACCATAGGGAGAAGATAGGTGTCCATGTCGAATTCGAGCAAGAGCTGAACATGGAGCCATACTGCTGCAAAGACTCCAACACATCCCCACGGCCCCAACACTTTCTCTACCAGCTGTCTGCTGTTGTGATGCATCATGGGAAGGGCTTTGGCTCTGGCCATTACACCGCTTTCTGTTACAACACAGAAGGAGGTAAGAGATTGCCTCTGTCAGATCCATTTAGAATGACGCCCTTCACTCCTTACCCAAATGTAGCAGACTTACATTATGAAATGTTTCAATTACCCATTCACACCTGCTCACTTCATGCACCATTCACACCTGCTCACTTCATGCATCATAAGTATTAGGCTCATGTCTGGATAAGTCCAAGCCACATAATGATAAACTAAAACATTGACTGTTATGCCTTTTTGCTTTCCTTTTGAATAGTACAGAAAAATAAGCAGCACAACAAATTGGTTGTGGTGAGCTGATTTGCATATTACTATCCATACAGTAATTTCAGTCTGACTGACTGGGGACACAGTTGATTACCAGGTCTAAACTCATCTCATTAGGATGCAGTCCACTTTTAACACTTAACAGTGATTGTTCCAGCTTTAGAAGTTGACCAGGAATTTGAATGTTTACATTTTTAGACCTTGAATCTGAGTTTTCAGAACAGTTTAATGTTGTCTTGTCTCTGGGATATATGTAGGATTACTTCATAGTACTAAAATAGTGGCATCTGAATGCAAGTTCAATCGTTGAGTGGTTTAGCAGGAAACTGCTTTCATTGTTAGTTATTACAACAGTGCTGTGAATGTATTTTTTAATTATTTTTTAAATAAATTAACATACTTTTGGTTCAGTCAAGATACTCAAACTGTACTAAAAGTAGTTTAATGATAGATTTTGTCCCTGGTTTTCTATTCATGGTACTGGGTTCATAATTTTATATTTACGAAGTACAGAGTTGAGTTTTAATGAAAAAATTATGACTAAGTGGCACTTAGTAGGAGGCAGGAGTTTGTGTATGACGGGCTATGTTGTATGTGTGGAATGTTTGCTAGTCCACAAGATAAGTGTTTGGTGTTTTTTTTACTTTATTAATCTCAGAGGGAATTTTATTCCAGAAATTCCAAAATCAATATGGCAAATTGTGTTTTGTTTATTTTGTTCAATTAAAATTGTACTGATACATAGTGATATTATATAATCATTTCTCCCTCTCCCTTTTTCTTCCTCAGGATTTTGGGTGCACTGTAATGACTCAAAGCTGAGTGTGTGCGCGGTGGAGGAGGTGTGTAGGGCGCAGGCCTACATTCTTTTTTACACCCAGAGAAACTCTCAGGACAAAGTCAAGGCCAGTGACCTCTGACCCCTGCTTAAGCAGCCAGTCAGCCACAGAGACATTGTATTGTACATTCTGTTGATATGACTTCATGACAGTTAGTGTGCGTGTGTATTTGTGGTAGCATTTCAGCGGTTCTGGAGACTGTGCGTTCTGTCATGTTCTTAATGCCTTACACAGATCTTTGGCAGCAGGCACTCTTGCAGTGATTGTAGGTGTGTAAGAATGACTATCAGTCGTTGCCAGAAGCATTATTGCAGTTTGTGGGAGAGAGACTGAGTGAGTCCAAGGTCTTTAGTTATTATTTTTTTAGGTTTTAAATTTGGTGCAGATTAAAGTTTGCTGAATACTGCCCACAAACCAAAGTGTAGGGGGTTGGGGGGGGAGACAAACTTTTGAATGTTGAGTCTTTCATGATTTGTTTTAGCTCTTTATAAAGGGACAGTTCAGCAGACGACATCACTGTGATGTCATTTTCGTGTGCGTGCTCGAGATAAAACTGACAATATTCTCCACATATTCTCTCAAAGTGCCCTGCCATGTTTCAGACCAGTTTGTTAAGGCTGTTCTAGTGTTATCGGCTCCTTTCGAGCTGTCAGAACATACATTTTAAACAAATCAGGATTTACTTTTTTTCTGTTTAGACTTTGCAGAATGTACTTTTATATACTCAAGACATTGGGTAAACAAGATTTGTTTTATTTTTTTAAAAAAGAAAGTGATTTTACAGAAAAAAAAAAGACTAATGTTCTCACCAGCAAAGACACAAAATGTATGCTGTATGTACAGTATCCACCTGTATGTGAGTATGTGTGTGTCTGTATTTTGTGACTGTTTTGGTTAGCGCACTCTCTGTGTTGGTGTGTAATTTTGTGGATGTGCAAGAGCGGAGGTCTTTTTTTTTTTTTTGTTTGGCTGTGAATTCACACCCTTGGGAGTCGGTTTCCTTTCCGGTTCTTTCAAGTCCATGTCGCTCCGCTCTTCAGCAGGTATAGATGTAAACTATGCAAATTGTTACCTCAATTCATAGAGAAATTTACCTCAATAAAAAGGAAAATATTTTTGCATTTTTCTAGAAAAAAATGCTTTTCTCTTGTGGCTGCAGCGTGCTTTGTTGTGCTTTTCAAGGTGTCCACGTGAAGCTCGCTATTTCAAACTAAAGCTACAGCTCTGAATGTACTTAAATATTCTTTTACTTTCAAACAGACTAGTAAATCCTGATCCAAATATGATTTGTACTCATTATATGTATCGCAATTTATAATTAATGGTGTAACCAAAGGAAAAAAAGATCCACTCGCTGTTTGCAGATTTTGACATTTATTGTACTGATCAGTGAACATATATGGAAGAAAGAAACAGATAAAAGAAGCATAGCAGGATGTTAGTTATGTCCTGAGGCATTATGGTTGCAGCCTTAAGCTAAACTGGAACTAAACACATCAGTACATATAAATTTGAACCTAATATCATGGTTTTAAGCAATTCCCTGTAAAAACTGGCCAGGATACTCATATTGCAATCTTCAGGCAATAGCACCATTACACCAGTGCAAGAATCTGCCTTGAGGCCAACAAAGAGCATAAATCCATCTACACATCCATAATCTACAGATGTTTGTTTTCTGTAACGAAGTTTATTACAAGTGAACTTACTCCATAGGCAAAAGCAACTATATCACAGCTCTGTCATTAAAGTGATAGTTCTCCCCCCATAACATTAAATGTAGACCATCATTAGTCAACAAGATTTTTCATGGTCAGTGAAATGTTTGCTTTAGTTTTGCGCTGGAAAAGAAGACCAATTTAACTGTAACACGGGTACCTAGCACAAAATCTACACAAATCTGGTGGAAGGTTCTAGTAAACACAAAACTGAGTAAACCAATCCATTGCTTTAACTTGTTCTCAACCCAACATCCAGTCATGGCTTGGGTTTCACACCTGAGCACTTCAGTTGTGTTATTTTTCTGAATTACTCTGCGGCTTTATGCTGAGCTGTGTGTTTACTTTGACCTTGGTAAGGCTCCTGCATGAACAGCAGGGGGAAAGTGCTAGAATAGTATTTTTTTTCTTTACTGGATTGGTTTCTAGGCACTCATCATGCAATTTTGAGTTTAAATATATTCTACATAAATCTGGCTTGAGAGGAACTGGGGGAAAAAAAACTCACTTGGGATGACCGGTTGTTGTAAAAGCAATGGAGAACAAAAAAAGAAGTGTGCTTTAAAACTGCCTTGATACTGGGGAAAAAAACAGCTGACTAATACAAATAAGTATGGAATCGCTGACTAATTCATCAATCAAACGGGCCAACATGGCTGTCATCAGTTTCATTATGATAGTAAGAGAAGAAAGGTGAAAACATGCACCTAGTAAATGTTAAGAGATTCTAATTCATTTATTACTATTTTATTTTTGTAATGGGTTTTAAAATGGTAGATGGAACTATACACGTAAACTATTTCAGAGCTATAATTATCAAAATACTTTATATTTCAGCAGCAAAGTGCATATCATTTTTGGTAATTTATTTCAAATATCCTCATGCTATGTGAATCAAAGCAGCCATACTCTTGTTTTTAAATTATTACTCGTTTATAATTCCCCTTTTGCTAGGCAAAGAGTGGAAATGAATTAAAGCAGTGGTCCTCAGTCCCAGTATTTTTACATTTCCCTTACTTTAACACACCTGATCCAATGAATCAAGTAATCATCAAGCCCTTCACAAGGTGAGTCAGGCAGGTTACAGCAGGCGAAATGCGAAAGGGATGTTGTTTAGACTGCTGACTACAAGGAATATATATAATGTATAGTAATATACATGAATGTATAGATATATTTTTTCTTTCCTTATTAAGTTAAAAAGAGACAATAATAATTGGGGCCTGTTTTCCCAAAGCTATCTTTCGGTGTGATCTCTACCTGCGACATTTGTATTCTACCAGCGGTTACTGTGACATGTTTGCTTAGAAAAGAACACACAACAGAAGCCATTGAACAGCTGCTTAATTCCATGAATAAGCATTTGATACATGAAGATAAGTATATAACACACACAAATGTTTGAATGTAATGCTTCACTTTCATCCTGGCTCAGTTCTTGGATTCAGTGTCATGGTTTGGTGTGACAAAAGTTTTTTTGTTTTTTTTATTCCCATGTTTCAATCATGTGGAATGCTGATACTGGAACAGAACTGATCGAGAGCTATATATGGTCCAGTTGGTGGCTAGTGGTTAGTGAGTTGGCCACCGAGGTTCCCTTGAGCAAGATAGAATCCCCACAGACTGCTCCCAGGCACCCCCTGTTGGTGGAAGACCACCGCTTCACTTGGTGAATGGGTTGAATGCAGAGAACAAATGTCACATTGTTCATGCTGTGGTGAGTTCACACTTGACTATAAGGGACCACTTTACTTCGTACATTGTAAATGCAGTTATGTGTGTCTCACTCAGCTCTACACAAAGTTTTACCTTTGTTTCTTTATTGACCTTCTGCACCACGTATGCACCGAAATGCAGGAGCTTTATACCACTTTTAACCTCAACTGGAAGCACATTTAAGAGGGAAAGCTATCTACAATTCAAAAGGATTTTAATTCTCTTACATAGGTTTTCAGAAATAGGTTTATGCATAAATGTTCACTAATGGAATTCAGCAACTGCCCAGTCCTTTCAACTATATGTGTGTTTGGATACGTTAGGTTTCTGTCCTTTTCTATATACAAACAAACTTGTCATAATAACTGGCTGTGGTATCCAACAGTATAATACAAAAACATGGCAGATAGACATCAGGTTGAAAAAAACCTGGAGCGTTCTTTTAAGAACATTTTACTCTTTAAAGAGAGTGTCCAACATGATCTTTGCCCATGGTCTTAGGATGATCTCAGGACCACAGTGTATGAGAGGAAATCAGGCCCAGGACAGCAGCTAGAGAAGTTAGCCTATCCTCCTGCATAGTTAGAGTTAAGACAGCTTTCATGCACAAGCATGGAACAGCCACTACAGCAGGGTCCAGTGCTGTCTCCAGAGGAAGCACCTGCTTTAAAGTTGGTTTGTACTTTTTTTGCGTATGTACACCACCCATCATATTTTTAAGGACACCTTGTGGTTTTTTTTGTTTTGTTTTACAATAAATAAAAAAAAATACCTGCAAATGTTGGGTTAATATAAAACAGCTACTTCCTAATCCTTAGGACATTTTAGCTTCAAACCTCAGCTTCATGTTAAATGAAGTGTCTTCCTTAGTATGAAGATATGGTTTTACCTGAATAACAAGTTGGACTGGACTGGAAACATTCCCAAGATTGGACCATCACTGATGACAGTCATATTGGTTTCCCCTGAAGGCTGTTGCAAACTGACAAATTAATCCCTTTGTTGTAAAGTAAATACAATATATTATTTGATAACTACTATTAAACTCATTGTTGTTTTGTAGGTATGGGAAGAAGGTAAAATATGGCCGGAATATTGATCCTTAGTCATTAAGGGGCTTTTTGAAAAATAATCATTTTAAAAAACAAGGTGTCCTTAAACTTTGAAAGGAAGTTTTTATGTGATTTTATTTTTTTTTTGCTTGTGTGTGGGTTTGTATGTGTGTGTGTGTGTGTGTGTGTGTGTGTGTGTGTGTGTGAGAGAGAGAGAGAGAAAGAGAGAGATAGTGACCTTGAAGTTACAGTGGGAATAGAGGAGTCACCGCTTTCAAAACCTTTTTGCTTTGTAGCCTGAAATGAAGATGCACAAAAACTATTTTGCCAGCTGTGTTCATGATAGCAACAGTTCAGAAAATACATGAATAAAAAGTAACAAAGGGAAAATGATCATCCTAAAAATAAACTCAATCAGGTTTAACACTTTCTCTGGTGATCAACTGTAATCATTTTGACAAGTTCAGCATTAAAATAGCTGTTCCTGGAGCAGTCCAGTTCTTCTTAGAGAACAGGCACAGGTCAGGAGAAAAAATCTAAGACATAATCAATTCTTAGAAGCACAATAGTCCATCATTCTATAATTAAGCAGTTTAAAGTGTTTGGTACTGCCAAGACCCTCCCAAGATCAGACTGTCCATACAACCTGAATGTTGGAGTGAATATGAACTTGATTAGAGAAGCAACCAGGATGCTTGTGGCAAGTTTGAAGCAATTACAGGAATTTATGGTAAAGAGTTATCATGTGTGAGTGACAATATCACAAGCGCTCCACAAATGTGGCTTACATGGGAGGTTTGAAAGAAGAAAAAAAAACACATTCGAAAAAGGCCACATTAAGTCTTTTTAAAGACTTCTGTGGCAAAGTAGAGAAAGGTGCTTTGGCCATAAATCAAATAATTTTGGCCTCAACATCAACCAGTTCATCTGGGAGAAATCCAATACAGCTCACAATCTAAATAACAGCATACCTAGGCGGTAGCAACCTGCTATTAAGATGTTTCTCTGCAGCAGGGACACTTGTCATATTAGGAAAAATGGATGGGCCCAATACCATCACATCTTGAGGAAAACCTGCTTCCCTCTGCCATTAAATCTTTTTTAAAGAAAAAGGTTCACCTTCAAAAATTACAATGTCCAAAAGCACACAGCAAAACTGACCACACAGTGACTCAAGGCAAAAGGGTTAATCTCCTTGCATGGCCTAATCAGAGCCCAGACCTAAAACCTATTGAAAATCTGTGAGGTGACTAAGACTGCAGTCCACCAGCAGTGACCATATAATCTGATTGAGCATAAACAGTCCTGTAAACAAGAGTGGGCAAATTCTGCAGTCTAGATGGGCAAAGTATCCCTGGCTTTTGTAAAAAATAAAAATAAAAAAAAATTGGGATTCAAAAAGAGTCATATTGATCCAGGGGGGTGATTTTTTTAAATCTATCTCTGGGATTCTGTATTTTTGTTACTTTCTGAACTGTTGCGATCATATATTTCTATTGGATGTTACAAGTTGCACTGAGGAAATACAGCTGGAAAAATTGGTTTTTGTTTGTGTGTCTATATTTCAGGCTGCAAAGCAAAGAAGTTTAAATATTTAGAAGGGTTGCGTTTTTCTCTATATCCCGCTGTATTTCACAAGGGAACATTGTGTGTGTCAGTAGTCGTCTCCTCGGCTCACTACCTCTTTGCAGGTGGACCTGAGAAGGATGGTGTGTTCAAACTGTGCGGTGTAGGAGCCCTTGGCGTCGCAGAGCGGTGGGTAGGGGTCGATGATGCCCAGATCACACAGATTCTTCAGAGCCATCAGGTACTTACTCTCCCCAAGCCGGTCCAGCCAGCGCCGGCAAAACGCAAGAGTACCAAAATTCTCATTCACCACATTCAGTAGATGCTTAGCTCTCGGCAACCTGGAGGAAGAAAATATTTCACTTCTGCTCAGTACAGAATATATATATGTGTGTGTTCTGATTTTATACTGAAACACTTAGAACACACATTTCTTTTTATATTTAGAATGTAAAATCAAACACATAGTTCCAGTTGGAACAAAATCTCAAATCAACCAAAAGAGTATTTATTCTTTGACCTCTTCCATTACTCTGTTGATCATGAAACACACTTAAACAGTACAGTGTAAACAGCACTTTATCATTTTAAATGAGGCAAAAGAAGATGTGTTCCAATGATGCAAAGGAAGAAATGTTCCAGCAGTAACGATACGTCCCATTCATCTATTACATATATTTATATTTAAGTTATCACAACATGTCCTATATGTTGGAACAAAAACATCTAGAAAATCATTCTAGACTTTCATTGTAAGACAATCTACCAAGATGTCTTTCTAAGCCATTCTGTTCTGTTGGCCTATTCACAACAAAACATTAAAGCAGCTGGTACTCCAAAATAACAAATATGAGATATTAGAGATTTTTTGGTTCTCACAAAAAAATATAAATTAAAGTATGCATATGTAATAAAAAAAATTTAAGCCTAATCTTAACACCTAACTATACAATTAACTTCAGCAACCCAAAAAATAGGTTTCAGTTCTTTAAAAAATAAATAGACACATGAAGTCCAAAGTCAGGATCAATATGCTGGTCCTGTGGGGTAAGCCTATTTGTCTCTGGCTGGAAAACATATAAAAGACAAATATTCCTACCTGATTGGTACATGTCCTACATCAAAGTTCTTCATGTAATGGGAACAGTCCATGTCATCATGTACCACTCCCTTCCCAGTGCTGCCAAATGTCTCAATGGCATACACTTCGCCCTCCTGAACACACACAAACCACAGCATGTGTCCAAAATGGTTGATACACATACCATACACTGGTGATGAAACTAACACACAATGGTCTAAAACACTGTGACTATTTGAGCAGCTTACTACTGAAGGAGTCTTTGAAACATCATACTATTACACATGGTTTTGCAAATCTAGAATACAGATTTAAAAACAAAGGTCACGGAAACAGCCGTATGCTTAAATCCTGTGTATATGAGATGGATAAAGAGAAAGATGTTGGGATGATTTGGGTCAACAAAACAGTCCAAAAATAAACAGCACAATAAATAACTGGGCCTTCAGGTACACAGCAGGTCATAACAGTCAAAAGACAAAGCTCAATGACACTCTCTGTCTTTTTTCTCTCTCTCACATGCTCTCTCCTGGACAAAACTAAACTTAATGGATAAGAAAATTGCAGCCCACTTACCTCCATCCGAGTGGCCTCGCCACCTTTTACAATGGGCACTGTCTTTCCAGCATGTATCCGGTACGGACCGATGGAGTGGCCATTCAGATTGCGGATTGGTTTAACTGGAGGAAATAACCATTCAGCATGTCGAACATCCACAGACAAATCAAGGTTTGTACACAGAGATACTAAATTGCCTTAGAAAACATTTTTTCTATGAAAGTTTAATGCCTTTGTTCGTACCTTGGTAAGTTTTCCCATCCAGCTCAACCTCGTACGATTCCATCACTTCCTGTATCGATTCTCCAATGTCACAGAGACGTACATCTATCCCTGCACACTGTAGAAAGAACAGGCAACAATTACACATACACCAGTGTCATGCAGCCAATTGTCATCATCTGCAACCAGATTACCCAGATCATAGTCTATGGTGTAATGAAATTCCAACAGATCCAAATACACTTCATATCCAGCAGCAGGGATTTGGCAAGTTTTTGTGGGTTTTTTCCTTTATGCTGTAATGCTCTGCTCTGCAATAGAACACTAACACTATTATGAGGTTGCGATTATATTCAGCTACAAGAGCATTAGTTAAGTGAGGTACTAATGTTGGATGACTGGTTCTTGATCAGAAATGCCACTTCAATACATGCCAGCAATAATGTAGGGAGCTTCTATATAAGCGGTAGTCAATTAAAAGTCACAGAGGTCCAGTTAGTGCTGGGCGATAAAACGAACTCTATTTTTTGGCGATAAAAAATGAGGACGATCATGATGATATGCGCAGGCTATAAAACTTGATAAAACTCGTTTGCTCCGTTTTAGAGCATGCGCTGATACAGACAACCCAAAGGCCAATCGAGTAGCACGTTAGGTTTGTATAACAGCCAATCACTGACGACGTTACAATTTTGCCCCTCCTCTCCTAAAGAGGCAATGTTGTAAACATTAGCAACGTGGGCTTGTTTTGGAAGAAAAGACGTCGGGCAACACTGCCGCGCCGGTGAGTGAACCGGAGGAGGAGAATGTATTAAATGCACAGGAGGAGATAATACCGAAAACAGTCCTCAGAGGTGCTTCTGTGTCTGTGTGTGTGCGCATATCTGTGCGTCTGTATGCGTGTGCGCGTGTGTGTGTGCGCGTGTGTGTGTGTAGGTCTGAGGTTCAGTATAGCAGGATGAGTCGGTAATCAGCACATTCCGGGCAATAACAGCATCTATGTGACTAAAAAATTTGGGACATTGCAAGTGCAGTGACTTTCTTCTCAGCAAACGAAATGATGCCAGTTAGTCTCGTTGAAACCTCTTAAAGTAGTCGACCCGACTTTCAGACCAAAAATCGACAGAAACTGAACTTGAAAATGATCTGCAACCGCCTTGTGTGGGCAGTGAAACCAGTCCTCTGGAATAGTGGAAAGCCCACAGAACTCCCTATCCTAAAGTGAGCCCCCTAGCTAAGCGGTATCTTGGTATTCCTGCCACCAGTTTGTGTTAAGAAAGGGTTTTAAATACAGG
>JBBMFX010000122.1:23105605-23120066 GCA_037832545.1 Rhabdalestes septentrionalis
AGACTACATTTCCCATGATCCTAATTCAGGTATGACGTGGCGGGCGGGTTGACTCCACGGCGCCCCTGGCGGGGTGTTGAGGAAACGTGGCTGTGAATCCCCAAGTGGTGAAACCGAGAAGCGTTTGTTCACCAAGTGCCGGAGAAAGAGTGAATGAAAACGGAGTGATTACTCTTTTGTGTGTGTATTATACATTTACTAGTCAACGCGTTAACATCAGTATGGCTTTCATTTGTTATTTTTATCCGTGTTATGGACCTGAGGATGGAATATACCAAGGCTAAACCAGTAAACCTGGAGGAATTCCCCTAAAAGCGGCTCATTCATGGAGTAAACGGGAGTCTTTTGGTGGATCATGAGTGCAGGTTAGTTTCCTGGAGGAATAACAGACGTTAGGACTGCTTTGTATGTCCGTTATTATCTCCTTGCACATTTTGGGTGTCTTTTTTACAAAACTGAGTTCAGACAAGTTCGCCTGAGATGCTTATAATGCTATGTGCTTCATAAGTTTAGCAAAAGTTTACCAACGGTAAGCCATGTTTCTGGCTAATGTTACTGTTTAGACAAACAAACCACCTCTGTTTATGTTTTGAATTTTGTTTCAGCCATGGATATACATGTGCACATTCTTTTGGGGTTTTCTTCCTTAAGACAGTCAAAGAGGTCAGTGTTTTGGAAGAAATTTGTGTGTTTTGTGTAGTTTTGGTTCGACCTGGTGGGATTATTCTTTGTCTGAGTAAAGGAGTGCATTAACTTACTTCACTTTTTGTGAAGAAGTACACGCTATCATGCGCTGTTTGGAAAGGTTTGCGTTACGAAAGTGCATCCTTACCGTTGTAACTGCTGTAAATAGTGAATCAGTAAGAAGTCTCATGATTTATTTTTCCATGGCCCACAGTGAGCTGGGAACTTGGCTATCTCAGCACATCCGCTCGATGACTCGGTCCTTAACATGCTCTCAAAAAAGTGTTAACGTGATTTTTTTTTTCTTGGCTCACAAAAAGATCCCCTTCAACCCATTTTGAAATTCAGTAAAAAGACTAAGCATGGATCTTAAAAAATGAAGGAGGAGGACGAGGTCATTCACATATTTCAGTCTCAGGCTGTTTAATTTGTTGCTGCCATGTCTCTAAGACTAAAATATGTAAATTACCTACACCCTGATTGGTCCTGTCTCATTCTAAAAGCAGCCTGGGCTGGAACAGGTCCTATAATTTCAATGTGCTTCTGTTTGGTTTTGTATGGGCCGAACAGTGGATGATGCTTCTTTTTTGTTTGGATTGTAGGAACCTTTCTCCTTTCACATCCTATAAAATCTAAGTGTCTCAGTTTGTATTTTGTATGTCCCGAACAGAGGGCGATGTATTTTAAAACCTTTTTTTTTAATGGGAAGGTAGTTTGTTTTTCTGTGATATAGGCCCTTCAACTATTTTTCATGCTCAGTCAGTCTTAAGAATCCCTTTCAGAGAAGAGAGAGCAATCATCTTTATTTTGAAACCAAATACGGAGGCATCCCAGGCCAAGTTTCTCTCTCTCATTTGTCTTGGATTGCTTCCCTGAGAGCATAAACAAGCAAGGCCAAGGAGAAGAAGAAAGATAAACCAAGCTTATGGATTTCAAATACTGTTCTGACTGTAACTGCTGGCAGTGAACCCTTTCAGTACCATGTGGGCAGGCTAACTTTGAGTACAGGACATTGTCTCCCATTTTGGCAATCTCCTAGGCCTCTGTCTTACTAGGACACTTTCTAGCATGTGTCTTATTAAAATGTCTTCTGAAAGAGATTTCACACCCTTAAGCACATGGAAGTTTTCTAAAGATGTCAATCAGGGACCTTTTAGTTGGTAAACTCTCTAGAAGGAAGCCTAGACCCACAAGAAAAGACTTCAGATATACAAGCACTTTAGGCTCTCAGATTTCTAAGGACCACCAAAGTGTTCAGGGCTTACTTTGTTATGAGGGATGGGCAGATCAGTACAGAAGTATCACTAGCTTTCATCCTTGTGTTTTCTTTACAAAAGAACTGGTTGAATTGTGTTTTTTTATGAAAAAGTGGGGAAAAATGGGCAGCATGTGAGATTCTGATCTCTTCTATTGCTTCTCAAATATAGGAATGAGGAAAAATATATACATATTACATATTTCTTTGATGTTGTGCACGAGGCAGCTTTTATGCGCATCAGTGTTGGTGTCAGGATACTACCCTTAGTTTTACCTGGCATCGATTTAGGAAGAAAATCATCCATCCCTGTTTGTCCTGTGTTCATGAACAAACACAGCAAATCAAGTTACAGAGATATATTGGTTTCATACAGGACTAAAACAACAATCATTCAAAATGCATTATTATCAATGTAAAAATTCTATTATCAATTTGTCGAGTCTGTGTTGCACTGTTTTGTGGAGCTTCATCAGTTCAAGGCAAAAAGCATTTGAACCATGGCAGAGGCAAAGAAAACTCTGTGACCAAATTCAAGTGTGGTTTTCAAGCACTTCACATTAAATTTGAGTAATTTTGTGTGTTAATTGCAGGTTGTAAAACCAATCTTGCATGTCACTGGAGCATTACCACCATAATGAGAGCACACCTTACACCTTACAAATATGGCTATGAAGTGGGGTCAGTAGCAGGCTAAGTTATTACAAAGTCTTAATTAATTACACAGCTTTAGACTCATGACATGTGTTGTAGGTGGTTGTTTTCGTTTATCTAATTGCTGGTATTTATTGGCAGTTCAGCATGGAGGATCTATTAAGTGAAGTGTACTTCAGGATTGAATGATAAGTGTATTTAACTAGCTGTGTGTGTGTGTGTGTGTGTGTGTGTGTGTGTGTGTGTGTGTGTGTGTGTGTGTGTGTGTGAGAGAGGAAGAGAGAGAGAGAGAGAGAGAGGTACAGCAGAATCAGTCTACCTTCATATTTTTGTTAAATCTGTTTGAAGTAGCAATAAAGAATACTGTTTTTTTAGTAAAACATTGAGAAAGTTTTTGTTTTTTCTTTCAGTGTATTAATTAATATAAGAAATAGTCAAAAGACAAATCAATTATTAACATGCTTACTAGTTGCATCCATTGTTTACAGACAGAGATAAACAAAAACTAACACCACGGTCTCCGGAGCTCCATCAGCTGCTGCCTAAATGGGCGCTGCCATCGCTTTTCATAATTATTTAAGATTGCTCAAACTTATACTCAAGCTTTTGTACTGGTTGTACTGTATGCATATTTATTCTGTCATTGCCCATTAGGTATAAATATATTTGATTTATATTTATATGTAATGCACAGAGAGATGTCCACACTTTCAGGAGAGGTCAAATCTTATTATACACTTCTTTATTTGCACTGTTTTGTTTGTTGCACAATGTCTTATGTAGAGGTCGACAGATATTGAATTTTACAGTTACCGATAGCTAGATTGGTCTGTACTTGCCGATAACCGATTAATTAACCGATAGTTTTTAAAATGGATACTGGATATAAAGAAAAACTAAATAAAAACACAACACTCAATGTAAAATAGTTCTGAACTTAATTACAAAAAGGAAACAATAATCAAAATGTTCTACATGAAATAAATATGAATATATTAATAAATATTGATGTAAATTAAAGACTTGCTTTCAAACTGAAACAAAAAGTAACACTGTAAATAAATAAAAAAAAGTTACATACAAAATGAATAATAAAATGCACTCCAAATAACAACAAATTTGAACTTGTGAAACAGGAGAAACTTGAATAGTCCTGTTAAAGAACTGCAAGAGATTCAAGTGCAGATTCTGACGCAACCCGGAAAAACTATCGACGTGGATTTTTGCTGATAACCGATTGTTCCGGGAATCAACTATCGGTGCCGATTAATCAGCAAAACCGATACATCTGTCTACCTCTAGTCTTATGTCTACTGCACTATATGAACTGTGGAACCTGAGCACATCCATATCATCTTTCTGTATGCTAGTATGTGACCGAGATGACAATAATGTTCACTTTGACTTATGGACAATAAAGGAACCTGATATCCAGCATTTTCTAACTATAACAATTTCAATTTCTGTATTTAAAAGTGCAAGTATACTTGTAACATCCAAGGGCTTACTGGGGTCCTTTCTCTATTTTGTACAGTGGTCTCCAGATCAGTGGTTCCCAGATCAGAGTGTTCCTGCACTGCTGGTTAGTTTTCTTGGCAGTAACACAGCTGATGCAACTCAATTAACAGACCATCAAGCCATTCATGTGTTAAATCAGACACTTTACATCAAGAGAAGGAAGTACCAAGGGCTAACAGAACTAGGACTGCATGAATGTATATCAGTATCGGCAGATACTTAAAATATTTTAAAAAATCAATATTTTATAAAAAATAAATGTTTTAATTGTGTTTCAGAAGAACAGTGGAGTTCTCTGAGTGGCTGGTCCAGGAAAATATAATCCTCAGTGCATGTTGATAGAGCTCCTGAGACCACCGTGTTAAATGTTAGTGATGGCTGATATGTATATAAAATATATCAGATATTGATATTGGCCAAAAAATTAAAAATGGCTGCACCACTTTAAATTAAACTGACTTATTGCATGATTTTTAAAAAGAGATTTAATGGCGTTCCCAAGTAGCACAGCTGATTTCACCCTGTTCGCAGACCACAATGAATGAGGCTTAATAACGTCTGAGAGAGCAGAATTTGTCCTATTCAATCCGCCGTGCAGTAAAATGTTAACATTGGTATCAGTCGTTACATGGTCATTATGCAGTTTTCACAAATCTGATGATACTGTTTTGCTGGTGCTGGTCTGTTATAACATTTCAGATAAATCAAACTCAGATTCTTACTGTGTATTGTATTGAGAGAATTTTGCCATATCGCTTTTATTAGGTTTGCACTGCTGCTTTGTTACTAGTTATGTTTGTGTTTAGTTTGAACTTTTCTCTTTGCTGTCTTTGTGCTTACAGGTATGAAGAAGCCACCGGTTGCTCCAAAGCCCAGGCTGCTTCCGCCTCAAAAACCAGCCCCTCCTCCTATTGCACCAAAACCTGACGTCTTACTGTCCACTCCGTCCCCATCTGCAATAAAAAGGGGCAAACCTGCTGTAGCCCCTAAACCATGTCTGCCCAAGGTGAGCCCCAAAGTGCCTCAGAAACCTCCTCCATCACTGTCCCACAGCCCAGGTCAGACCAGACAAAAAAATCAAACCCTTTCCAAAAATGGAGGCTCCCCCATACCCTCTTCACATCTCTCATGTTACATCATACCTCCCTTCTCAGAGAGTCATCAGATAGGTAATGGCAAATCAGGAGGATCTGAAGAAAGAAGTGAAACAGCAACAGATTATGCACTAAAAGGCAGAGATAGTCCAACACTAGAGGTCAGCTACAACAGTACAAATGACCAAGTAATTTCACCCCATCAGGAAGTAGAACTACACACCCCTAACAACCCAGCTATACATGAAGAAATCCACACACTCACACTCACAAAAGATCACATACAAGCACACACTCCCACCTCCACTTGTGTGGGTCCACACACTCCAACCGATGAATCTGTTCAGACACTGGACCGACGTGTTGAGCAGCGTCAGTCTGCTACACCTCACATACCCTGCTCCAGTGTCAACAGTGTACATTCAGAGGTTAATGTTCCTGCAGCCCCTAGTAAGCCTCTTCCTGTGCCACAGCCACGGCGACCTCGGAGAACACTGCTTCTCCGGCAGAATGTGGTGGAGGGTTCTCCGCCAGGAACGCCCACAGAAACACTCCAGAACTTTCATGCTGACACAATACACAGAAGTTCTGAAGAGGCATCACCAGACACTCCTCCAGAATCACCACACAGCCAGAAGTATGAGGAAAACCCTTCACACGGCATCGACACTGGCAACAGCATAGACTCCACACACAACATAGGGTCCTCCCACAGTATAGACACCACCCACATTCCAGACTCCACCCAAAACTCAGGCTCCTCGGTTAGCATGCACAGCGGAAGCAGTGATGTGCAACCCGAATTTACCCGGCATTCTGATCCTGTCAATAGTAAAGCCTTGTTTGCAACTGCGGAGGAGGATGAGGAGCTTAAACCACCAGCCCCGCCCCCTCGTCAAAAATCTCTTCCGCAAAAAGGTCATTTCACGTCATGCTCGCTGGACAATTTGATTCTTTCTGCTCACACTGATCCCTGTAACATGGCAGAGAATTTCAGCAAGGAGCAAGATGATGATGACGGTGATGATAAAGACGGTGCTTATGGCAACTTTGCTCGATACCCAATTACCAGAAGTTTACCCAAACAAATCAAGCTTGGTTGCGGACCTCGAGTCACAACGATAACCAAGGCTGCTTCTGAGGAGGAAAGATCCCCCAAGGTTGTTCCTAGAAAGCCCCAGAGACACAGTCTACCTGCATCTGCACTGTTGAGGAAACAAAACACACCTCCACAGACGCAGAAAGCGGCCCCGCCCCCAGATCCCAGTCTGGTTGTTTTCGGAGACTTACCTGCACCTCCCAATGAGAAACCATCGCCGTGGCGCATCACCTTTTCAGGAATACCTCTTTTCGGCAAGCAGCAGCCAAATCGCAGCAGTAGCCAGCCGCAGGCCAGCGGGGCTAAACCATTCTTAATGAAGCAGAGAGCAAAATCTTTTTCCTCTGCTGATCTTCTGCGAGTGGACTCCGCTGCAAGTCCAGGATCTTCTGAGCAACTGGTGCGCTCAGAGCAAAGACGCCGGAGCCTAAGGAAACTTTTGGAACTGCGAGCTTGCGTCCGGCTGCTTCCGAAACTCCTGCGGACCGGCCAGTCTCTGGACTGCACCAGCAGCAGTGCAGAATCCGATGATCGCACAAACACATGCGAGGTTAAACAGGGTGATATGGAGGTCATCCAGAACGATGACGATGACGGTGACTGTGGAGTCGAGTATGAGAATGTCCCGCTCTATGAGGAAATCCCAGAATATATGAATCTGCCCTGGGTCTACTCAAGTCAGAATGAAGACACTGGAGTCTATGAAGTGCAGGAGCCATATAAAATGCACAGGTAAGCATCATGTTTTATGCATATGTACAGTACTGTGCCAGAGTTTTATGAACCTGGCAAAATATTTAAAATTGAGTGTTTTTCCACATTTTTCCAAAAAAGAATAAAGAACATCATACAGTGAATAGGGATTTTATGTTCAGTATACCAATGTGTTCCTTGTTGAAGCCCAGAAGTTCCCATCAGAAACATGGTTCGACTGTACATCATTAGACTTAAACAGGAGCTGCTGATGGAATTTCATGCAATTGCTGGAGGCATCAAGTAGAAAACTATAACCCAGGAATCAAACCTGTTGTCTCCTTACCTGCTCAGAAAATGCCAACGTCTTGTTTTTTGAGTTCTTTATTTTAATATTTGGTACTTTCTGTGTTCTTGTTATCTGCATTTATTCTAATCTTAAATGCCCTAGAAAAAAGACACATGATCACGCAACAAATTGCGCAGATGCTAATTGACTTTTGCTGAGTACTGGATATAGTTAAAGAAAAAAAACATTGTTTCTCAAGAACAGAAACTTTTCAGGGAAAGGAAAAAACTCGTATAATGGACGTTAATGTCAAACTGCTTCTCCAATATATTGTAATTTTGGGCAGCTTCTGTTGGTCCAGTTGTCGTTAAATTTTTTTGCAAAGCAGACAACTGTTGATTTTGTCAAATTATGTAAAACTTTTTTTTTTTTATAAATAAAGACAAAAACAAAGGGTTTGTTCAGATAACAACAGCACATAGATTGATCATAAGAACTGTGCATACATCTTGTCTCTTTAACACTTGCATGGATACTTTTAAATGAATACGAAGCAGTTATTCAACACAGTAATATAAGTGACATTTATTAATTATTCCTCTTGTTCAGCTGCATCTAGCCATTTTGAGAATTACCTTTTATTTCTTTTTTTCTTTGATTTCCTTTTTAGGGCTACTGGTTTCTCCTGTAAATTGCCTCAGGGTTTGCAAAGCACTTTTTTGTCATGTTGTGACACAACTGAACCATTGCTTTAGCCAGAGGCTTTATCCTCTTCAGTTGTTTGTGCTGATGACATTGAAGCTTCACAGAATCCTCTCAGATCATCTGTAATACCAGGGGGACTTATAGAAGTAAATGACAAATGCTTGAATGCAGGTTAAAATGGAATATTACGTTTCCCTGAAAACAAAAACAATGACAGTATTATGAGAAGCAGCACAAACTGTCAACTGTATGTAGATTTTTGCAAAATAAGAAATCCTGGACAAAATGGAGCATATTGAGGAGCTGATTTGTTGCCATGTTTGATTGCATCTCTTAAAGTTTACTTTTGAAGTGGTTTGACCAACCCAAATCTATTTTAGTGTACACTTTTTATTTAAAACCTAAGATAAGATAAATTGAACAAATAAACAGACATTTTGCTGCAAAGGTGTGTTCTCTCAGAGGATGTGTCTTAGTTTCACTTAGAAAATCAACAAAACGTGTAATTTGACTAGGGGTGTCCAAAACTGTTCGCAGGGCATTACAAGCTTTGTGTCAGCGTTGTGTGTGTCAAAAGTAAGAATTTTTTAGGGATTGACCCTTTAGGAGCAAAATGTTAAAAAGGCCTGCTGCTGTACTCCTTTCCGAAAAGAGATTTGGGAACTCCCAGACTTACGGACGCTGTGCTTTTGTAATTCTGGGAAGCTTTTTAAATAGGGCCTATAGTAACTTTTTAATAGAGCCATGGCTGATTCGTTGGTTGGTTTATTGACCACCATTTGTATTTATACATAAATTATCACAGAAGCCATATTCCTCATTCACAGCTCTGTTTATTATACCTCTGTATTTTGTCATTATAAAATCAAAGGGGTTGTTAGTGCTGGAGTTTTAAGCATTTTTCAGAATTCATTTTATTATTATAATTCATTTTATATTTTATAAGATTCTGGAGCAGTAACATGGTAGATATCTTCTCTCCATAGCCCCTCAGTTAAATGTCAGTGTTATTGTTGCAGTAAGAGGCTTTTTAATAACATTACATGTAATCCTGAATCTGTGTTTACCTGTAGGACTATTTGTTGTGTATGGTAGTGGGCCTGCAAGTTGTGTGGCCTTGCAGATTTGACCAAAACCGAGTTCACAACAAACACCTAAAGACATTTGATTTGTTGTAAAGGAAAAGAAAGCAAGTTTGAACAGGGACTGTAATAGTTCACTCTTGGAGTCCAGGCCGGTTTGCTTTCCTGTGGGTTATTTTCAGTGGCCAGAGCAGGAAATGTCTGGAGAGGAGAGAGGGCTGAACCTCTGGAAAAAGCCTCGCTCTCTCTCTCACTCTCTATCGCTATCTCTCTCTCTCTCGCTCTCTTGCTCGTTCTCGCTCTCTCATTCGCTCTTTCACCCACACAATTTCTCTATCTTATACCTCAGAGTCCATTTTCAGTAATTTAGAGAGCTTGCAGTTTCATTCAGTGTTGCCTTTAGTATTTGTATGCACTACATATCTGCGATGTGTCATTTGTTAATCATTATTGCAGTATTGTATTTTGCAGACTGCAGTATGAAAGTGGGTTAAGTGGAAGAATTGCAGGTGAATTTTGGGACATACAGCATGCAAATTCAACAATAGAAAGACACTCTTAAAAACAGTGAAACTCCTCTTTGTGTACTGCTGAATTGAAAGTGTAATAGTTATAATCTCTCTTTTTCTCTCTCTCTCTCTCTCTCTCTCTCTCTCTCTCTCTCTCTCTCTCTATCATGCATTCTCTCTCTCATGCATTCTCTCTCTCATGCTTTCTCTCTCTCAGCCAGTCACTCTTTTCTGGTTAATGCAAGTCAGCCATGAGTACTTGCAGTGTAATTTGATTTACAGCTAGGTGTGTGTGTACACTTGAATGTGGTTGTGAGTGTGCGCGCATTTTCCAGACAAATACTAACAATGTCCTGACTTTAAAATCAGAAAAGTTAAAGAGATAACCCTCCTTATGGCAATGCTTGTAAATCCATGTAAAATTTGAATAAGTGATACAAAACCAACATAATGCAGTTAAAAGGTAACAGGAAATTTACAAGAAACTCTAGTTGAGAAATTGTGAGCTAGATGTAAGGAAAAAACTAAATGCACAGACCTGGGGGCAGTCTAGTAGAGCTGAGATGGGGCCCAAAAAATTAAACCCGACCCTACCAGAGCCCGTGCAGCTTGTGTCCGAGCCTAGCCCACCCAGACAACTGTAATGTTTGGCCCAAGCCCGATTTCAACCCGACAGTTTTTAAATACGTGTGCCGTTAGTATGCATGTTCTCAACTGTGGGTATGTTGGTACCTGACACTCTGAGCGCTATGAGCACACTCAAATGCTTGTTCACGACCCTGCGGGCTGGGCCGGGCTCGGGCCGGGTTTGTGTTTGAGCAAAGAACATCAACTCTTCTGTCTAGACCCAGGGTTGGGGATAACAGTGTTCTAACTAAAAATAAATTGCTACATTATCTGCCTGGAATAAAGCTAAATATAACACATTTCTGTTAATCTCATTAAACAATTACCATTTATTACCTGCATGTAACATTTTAAAATCTAAAATATACATGATGTACAAACTTTTAACATTCAATCCACTAGCATTATTTTTTTGTTAGGTGTCTTTCACAACTTATTTGGTTCTTAATCCAAGTCAGGTGTAGTCAGAGCTTTATGTGAACTATGTGACCCTTCAAATCTCACAGGGCAGCCATGAGCTCATCTAAGCAGCTGACAGAGGTCTGAAACACAAGACGATTGATCTTTGGCAAAACCAGATTGAAAAATATACCTCCTGCTTTCTAAGCTCCTCTTGCTTCCACTGTCTGAAAAAAGGAGAATGGTAAAAGTCAAGTCAAAATCTGGAAGATTCTATTTAGGTACTCAGTTAATGAGTTCAAAAGAAATCAAGCATCACTGACTAGGACCTGCTGGAAAAGTTGGCTTGCAAGAGTATAGTGATGCACTGCTCCACTGTAAATTGTTGTTGCACAAACATCACATGGGACATCAGAAGGTAACACAAAAGTCGATGTCTGAAATTCCAATCATATCTCTGAACTTTTTGGTTGCAATCGCTAAATGGATGATTTGGGAGGACAAAAGAGAAACATTTTAACTAAGGTTTAGATGTATGTGTGTTATGCTTTGAGTTTGTGTGGCAGCCAGTGACAGGTAGTGAGTGGTGACCGGTTTGGACAATTGTCAGATCGAAACATTAAAGTGTGTGCGAGTGTATGCGAGAGGGTGCGTGTGTTCTCTCTGGCATCCCCACAGAGTGAGTTTATATAAGCTGCCCGAGGCAGTAAACAAGAGGAGCTCTGTCTGCCTGCAGGAGAGAGAATGAAAGAAAAAGTGAGGGAGCAAAGGGAAGAAAGGGAGAAAGAAGTACAGGGTAAAAGGAGAGAGGGTGTGCAAAGTTTGGTGTGTGTGCGTGAGTGTGTGAGCGTGTGTGTTTGTGCATGCGTGTGTGTGAGTGAGAGTGCGAGAGAGAGAGTTTGTGTGACTGTGAGAAAAAAGTGCTTCACACTTTAAAAATGGAATTTTCTAATGCAATAACATTCAGACAGTGAGGAATGTTTTCTTACCCACAAGCATAATACATAATACAATAAAACATTAAAACACACTCATGTGGAAATAATCTAAAATGAATCAACTGACTTAAATAACATGAAAATCATTCGTAATATTGAATAAAAATGAAAAAGACACATCCCCACTCACTGTCAATTTGGGAATAGCATCTGTAAATGCTTATATAATGTGCATTCATGGAAGCATGTCAGTTGCACTGTTTTAATTCTGTATTGCAGAGTGTTTGATATGATTTGTAGACTGTGTGCTTTTGTATGTCTGTGTGTCTGTGAAGGCGAGCTCCATCTGGTTTCCGTAGCAGTGTCAATGTGACTCAATGTGCCTTCCTGCTTTGCTGACAGGGCTCAGATAGACGGTGACCTGTCCGAGGAAGAGCAGGGGCTAAGCTCAAATGATGAGGATGATAACAGCTCCACCTCCAGCAAGGAAGAAATGGACCGTTCCAGAGACAAAGAGGTAACGATATCAAAGAGGAAAAAAGCAGTGACAGACAATATATGGGTTTTAAGTCTTAAGTGAGTGAGCATTGCATCGCTCTACTGTTTTGGCACATTGCATAGTGGAGTAATACTCCCTTTCTTATTTCTTATTGCTTTATAAATGACCACAAAATCGATATCATAAAATACAAACTATGGTAATTAGTTTATTTACAATATTCACAAGGAACAATTCTTTTTGAGTTTTAGGATTTTCTTTTTGTGTCCAAGCCATACAGTGGGATTTCAGGGTGCATTCTTGATTTTTTTTAAAAACTCATTAACTACATTAACTGAATGCATACCAACATCCATTGCAAGTCTCTTGTTACTTAGCAATGGACAGAGGAACATTGTTAAAAGTGGCCTCAAAGCCACTGAAAACAAAATTGATCAGACCCTCTGGACTTTCTGAAGAAACATTGCAACAAGTAGGAGCCCTGTATAAAGACTCTTTACCGTTCATAAACATTGGGATCTTCAGTCCTGGACCTAGAGTTACATGTGTTGCCCAGTCAAGTCTTTTTCTTTGTAACATAACTTGTTTACAACTGTAAATATGACATTTATTTCTGCTTTGCAAGACGCTAATTAGTTGAGGTTTGTTTACTATGACTGGAGAGTAGTGATGCAGACCAAGAAAGTGTACGTATTATTTTACTGGTTTAAGTTCTTCTTTTTTTTTTGCTGCTGTTTTTTTGCTGATGTTAAGTTCACCCAACATAACTCATTACAAATGAGGGAGTAAGGAACCCTTCCTGACACACAGTTTAAAAGTATGCTATGGTTTCCATGAAAAAATAACAGTCAAAAACAGTTTCATTAAATGTAGGGTTGTAAAAAATTTGTGCTTTGATATAAAATTGATGTACATAGCCATATTAGACATGTGCCAGAATTCACTAATTGCGCACACCATTATACTGAATAAGGAGAATACCTCCCATTACTCTCTCTCTCTCACTTGATGCAGTCCCCCGCAAACACAGCACATGCAGCCACAGACATTTTGCCTCCAGCAATAAAGGTGACAACTAATATTCCAGTTGGCTTTTCATGAACCTGCTTCAGGGGAACGCTAGGTGTTTGTAAAGCTTCACTAAGACAATGGTGCCTTTTTTGTACAGTTCTTCTAATGTTAGGGGAAATTGCTTTGGATAGTTACTGCATTCCCACAGTACCTTTCTTTACCCTATAAGATGTGAGATTAGGGAGAGGGAGTGGAGCAGATTTATTTCTGTATTTTGAATAAAACCACTAAGATACATGTTCTCCATCCTTCTTGCACAATTTTGTCTTAACACACCTGGTCTATGATGTGCTTTATAATTAACGGATCAGTTGAGTCAGATGTGTTGGAGCAGGAAAAGCACAAAACATTCTGTAGTGTCTGGATGACTAGGACTGAGAACCACTTCAGTAAGAGTTCCCTTTACACCTTAAAAGGCAAAGCAAGGCAAGTTTATTTTTATAGCACATTATCAAACACAGCGGCCATTCAGTGTGCTTTAAAATAAGTTGATAAAGCAGTATACAAGATATAATTATACAGATAAAAGTGCCATTTTACCCTGTTTAGTTTCAGACCTGGGTGCCACTGGTTTACCAGGTCATGTCAGTCTTAAAGACCTACATTTCAGAGATTTATTCATTCATGGCCTAAACCAGTGAGTTATAAACAATGAGTAATACTTTGGAATTACATTCTAGTAGGATGCCAGGACATCAGCTCCCTACTAGTTGACGTTTTCATTCTACCATGCATAACTAAAGAATAATTTTGAGATTTACGAATTTACCAAGCTAAACAAGTAGCTCTGATGTAGACAACAGTAAATAAAAGTTTTTTTGTACCCTCAGCCACTTAACTAGAGCCTAATTTTGCATCATCATACTGGTAATATAGTTTTAGTTATATTGGCAGAGATGAGTAGTTTAAGTTTAACTGTGCTTTACTGGCTGAAGTACTCACATTTCTTAATAAGCAGATCATCAGAATTTCGTATAATGACATACATATACATATATACACTGCTCAAAAAAATAAAGAAAACACTAAAGCAAAACAATGTAACTCTAAGTCAATCACACTTCTGTGAAATCAAACTGTCCACTGAGGAACAACACTGATTGACAATCAATTTCACATGCTGTGGAAATGATAGGCAAAGTTCTGCAGGTGGTGACCACAGACCACTTCTCAGTTCCAGTGCTTTCTGGCAGATGTTTTTGTCATTTTTTAATGCTGGCAGTGCTTTTCCCTAACTTGTGTGGGTTGAGCTGGAGTCTACAGTGCACAAGTGGCTCAGGTAGTGCAGCTCATCCAGGATGGCACATCAATGCAAGCTGTGGCAAGAAGGTTTGCTGTGTCTTTC
>JBBMFX010000122.1:23120166-23130307 GCA_037832545.1 Rhabdalestes septentrionalis
ATGTCCAAACATATATTAAATGGGAAATACCTCTTAATTACCGATTTCAGGTGGCCCCTTACTTCCCGTGAAGGGCAATATGAATGCTTTTGAACGCCATGTTTCCACTTTTGTGGACACAGTTTGGGAAATAACCTGTTCTATTCTAGCTTGGCTGTGCACCAGAGCACAAAGCAAGGTCCATAAGTACATGGCTGGATGAATTTGGTATGGAAGAACTTGACTGGCCCACACAGAGCCCCAAACATAAACCCCATTCAACACCTTTGACAACTGGAATAGAGATTGCAAGCCAGGCCTTCTCATCCAACATTAGTGCCTGACCTCTTAAATACTGTACAGAATGAATGGGTGAAAAACACTCAAATCTTGTGGAAAGCCTTGCAAGAAAATTGGAAGTTGTTATAGCTGCAAAGGTTACCAAGTCCATATAAGAGTCTGTGTGTTTGAATGCCAACAAGTCTGTTGGTGTAATGGTCGGGCATCCCAATACTTTTTTCCATGTTTGTGTATCAGGACACTTCTTAAAATTTGACTTATTTAAGGTGGACCCATTCTTGACACAAATGTTTGGTTGCACAGACACACACACAGCTTGTATAATCTACATGGAAAAGCACTATCGGTAGAAAGTGATGCTCTGGAGCATCAGCTATAGGTTTATAAAGACCCCTTGCTTTGCGGTAACTTTGGGACAAGTTGAAGTAGAGTGTGTACTCATTAATGCTCTTATAACCAATGCAGTCATATTCTCACCCCAATGTTCCTGCATCTAGTGCAAAGCCTTCCCAACAGGGCAAAGCAAAATATTTGTTTTGCCTTACTCTTGCCCCAGCCATCCATTGCTGATTTAGCGATGCTTGTCATATTTTTTTTTTGTATTAGGTGCGTGGGAGTGTGCGCATGCCTCTATCTAATGGAGAGGTGTATTTAAGCCAAAGAAGGGTGGGAGCAGAACCATGGCGGGAGAAAGTCCCAGAATTCAGCTGGTCTCTGCAGATGGAGGCCTGCAGGTAAAAAATAGCACTAGAGCAACATTTAACTTGTTGAGCACCTCCAATATTTGTAATTGGCACTTATGTGTATATATGTGTGTGTGTGTGTGTGTGTCAGATTGTAACAGATCAGCAGCTGGGCCAAAAAGTGCAGATAGTTACAGCGTATGACCAAGTGGGGACTGGAAAGCAGCAATTTATATTAGCCAATGTGGATTACCCCACCCAGGACAAACTGCTGCTGAAGCATGAATCCTCACCTGGAAAAGTCATTCTCACTTCAGCTGATGGCTCAGCTGTCAATCAGTTGCTCTTCACCTCACCTGAGCTGACAGGTCAACAGATCCAGGTGGGTCACAAGAACACTGCATAATGCATTTACCTGGTATTAATGAGGGATGCACAATGATACCAGAATCATCTTATCAATTAATAATACAAGTGATTGATGTTTAGCAGATGTTTAGATTTGACAGATATTTCAAACCAATATTTAATACTCCAGAATATTGTGCTGAAATGTCTACATTTTATTCATTTCAATCATTTTCCTGCATTTGTACCTCTGTAAAAATCTGTGATTTATGTGTACTGCTAATTGAGATCATTGTAGTCAGATTTTGTAGTCACAGTCACTGGCAGATATGTAAAACCCTAAATGAGAATACATTGTGGACTGGCCTCAGTTTCCCATACCATCTAGAGGTAAACCAATATGGGTTTTTCTAAAGCCGATGATGATGTTTAGAAGTCAAAGTCAGCCGATAGCCGATATATGCTACTTATATTTTTTTGGCCAATAATTAGCCATTTCCCACTTTGCGCTAGTTGTACACACTCTCTTTTGATCTGAACAAGTGAGTTTTCATTGGACCGAAGCATTTAAGGTATTTTCCTGCTTCGAAATTGCTAATCATGTCTTTATAAGCCAGGGTTTTAATGTTACAGAATAGTTTAATATTTTGAGTGGAAAGAAATCATTGGCATGTAAAGATTGAAAGTGTTTTCATTTCTTTCCATATAAAAAGTCAATATAATTGTGAATGTAAACCTCAGTCAAGTTTCCCTCCTACAGTCGATATAGCGATTTTGCAACCTGGATAGCAGTATTTAAGATGGAAAGAAAATTTTGACTAAGGAGTTAACTTCATTGTAGTCTTCATGGAGACATCTAACAAATTGTTCAAATCTCTGCTCTCCAACACAAACAAGCCACACAGAAATATCTTTGTCAGCGTAGGGAATCTTTTTTTTTTTTAATGTTGAGAGCGGCTTTGTGTATCCAGGCACTACGACTGTGTGTTTCCAAACACGGTGCTGACGTGTGAAGTACGCTCTCTTAGAGTAAGTGTTCATTTTTGATATTTCAAAGACATGATGCTGTGTGTGCAGGGCAGAACGGGCAGCTCTCTTAAACAGAGAGCTAAAGAGAGCTGCCCGTTCTGCCCTTCCAAACACAGTGAATATCTTTGAAATATCAGAATTGGACATTTAGCCTTTTTTTTTCCCAAACCGCAAAATGTCTGGCTGGGGTCCTGCAGAAACAGCAGCATGAGTCAAGTGTACTGCAGCAAAACTGGCCCTAACACAGGGATGCCTGAATAGTGGTGCACTAAACTTGGATATTGGCCTGATATATTGGCTGACTGATATATCGTCGGCCTCTAATGCCGTTCCAATATACCTGTACAACTTGTGAATTTAGTAGTGATGTTCACTGAACAGAGGCAGAGTTAGTTTATTAATGACAAAACCTGACAACCATTGAATGGTTAGTCTATAACCAATAAACAGACATTTCAGTGTAATTGTTAAAGAAAGGGGCTTCTGAAAGTAATTCCATGTGACTGTAGAGCAGATGAAATCACAATGGCTTGATTAAATTCAGTTGAATTAAAATTACTCATAGCATTATATAAGCACTGTACCAGTTCTGGATTTTTTTCCTTCATGATGTGCACTTAACAGCATGCTGTTGGAAAGCCAATCCTCTTATAGAGGCTCACTGGAACATATGTTTGAGAGATTTGTTTTATTGACCAACTGGCGCAATACGGGGAATACTTTCATTATACTCTGTAGTACAATGGATGAACATCTAAATGAGTTTACATGCTTTTCCAATAAATTGAATTGATCTGTCTCTATGTTTGTTTTTTCTTAGTTTGTGACGGAGAGCACGGAACAAAACTCCATTAAACCCGTCGTAGAGTATTGTGTTGTGTGCGGAGACAAGGCTTCTGGTAAGTAAGTACAACAAAGCATGGCCAGTTTGTGCAAAGGAAATCTACACCTTCTATTTTTAAAGCTGTGGTCTGACCGAGACAAATCACTTGAATGAGGTGTAGGAAAGTGAAACGGCTATAGTTTCCGGTTGTGGGCTCATCTAGATCAGTGGCGGGGTACTGAGTGGTGAAGGCTAGAACAGTTTGCTGATTATTCTGCTTAAACAGACCAGCTCCAAACTGGTGATTGCCTGACGAATCTGAGTTGAATCAGCAGTAATTTAACATGAAAATCACCCAATACTGCAAAGATCCTGCCCCCTGGGATCTCAGTCCCCTACCCCACAATTTTATGTACCTCACATAGTGTGAGCCAACAGAAGACAATAGAGAAAATAATGAAGGTAATGGCAAGATGACAATCTAGTGTGAAAATTACACTAGGCTTTGTGGGTGTACACTGTAATGCACTGAACAAAAGCCTGTGATGGCGATGTACCATGGAAAAATTATCAAGCTAGTGTAATTTCTAGTGTATCACAATATGACAATGTTTAATTTTGCTGTAATACTGTAAAATGACCTATGAAGTCAAAATGAACCCAGAGATTTCGTCTTTCAAACCTGGCAAAGAATGTCGCATACAAAAATAACTTCCCCTATTTTTAACAATGAATTAGTCCAAAATCCTAATTTCAGAAAGGTAATATGTTTAAAAAATGTTTTTATTATTTTTTAAGCAAAGTGACACCAGTGAATCCCACAACAAGGGCATAGCAGAGCTGCACAATTTTGATAGGCACAGTATTTCTGCTTAAGTAGTGTCTAGTGATGAATGTCTTCATTTTTTCTGCCTCCCTCTTGCAGGTCGTCACTATGGAGCAGTGAGCTGTGAGGGCTGTAAAGGCTTCTTCAAGCGGAGTATCCGAAAGAATCTTGTTTACACGTGCCGTGGGTCGGGGGAGTGTGTGATCAATAAGCATCATCGCAACCGCTGCCAGTACTGCAGACTGCAGCGCTGCATGGCCCTCGGAATGAAACAGGACTGTGAGGCTTTCTTACATGTGCATGAGAGCTGCAACTAAAAATTATACATATTATATTATCATTCAAGGTTTCAGTGTTCCAGGTGGAGCATTTGATAGACGCCCAACAAATAATAGAGACCAATGTTACTTTTAGTGTTTAGTCTTTTAGTCAGTTTGTTTTTAAACAATTAATATATCAACCTTTTCCACAATTAATTAGTTCAGCCCCGATCCAGTAATATAACCTTTCTCGACGCCTACTAAAATCTCTGCTACTCAGAAATGTTAATGGAATAATTCCATGTCTTTGAATGCATTGAAGCGTGCTGCCAATTTTTTTGTGTGTATTTGTTCTATTTGATAACTTGAATGTTAAGCATGCCTTTATTTCTCTTAGCGGTGCAGTGTGAGAGGAAGCCAGTGGAGGTGTCGAGAGAGAAGCCAGCCAACTGTGCCCCCTCCATTGAGAAAATCTACATCCGCAAGAACCTCTGCAGCCCACTCGCAGCCATGCCCACCTTCGTCAGTGATAAAGAGACAGCCAGGTATATTTGGGATTAGAAGACACAATTCTTTTTTCCCCCCTAATTTTCAATCACACTGTAATAAAACCACATTAAAAACTTTACCTTGACACGCAATATTGTTTCACATTCCTCTGCTTTCTTTCAGTCACTGAAAGAAAATACTCAGCTAGCTTAGAGACCAAGGAAATGTTTTGATCTTAAAAAACTTATCTGCATTTCTGATTAACATTGTCTTTAATCTACTTATATTTTTTGTGCGTTTCTGTTTCCAGGTCTGCCAGTCTGCTGGATACTAATATGCTCCTGAATATCCAACAGTCTCTCTCCAAACTCGACAACACAATCTTCATTCCCTCTTCGCCAGACCAGGTAACAAACACATTGTCTTAATAATATTGTTATCATAAGTACTCGGGTTACAAAAAGGAAATGATCATTCAGTTGTTTAAAGTAGATTGGTATTTTCCTTAGGGTCTGACGAGAGGCTAATCAGTTTGGCAATTTGTATTGTTTCCACCTTAAAAACAGTCATAAAAATAATAATTTAGTTATGCATAATAACATTAAGACAAACTATTAGACTCCTCAATTTATATTGACTGTTCTGTATACTATCTTTTTGTTTTTAGCTATTTGAAATTGGTATCATAGGCATTTTTCATATTTGTTGGGGCCTAGTTTTTAGTTAGCCTAGTGTTCAGTTTACAGTGCCTTTCTTTGCTATATGTCTTACGTTTGTGTTCACTGCTAGAATGATGCCTATCAGGGTGATCTGAGCACTCTGGCCAATGTGGTCACGTCTCTTGCCCATATAAACAAGAGTCGTGAGGTGACTGACAGCAGTACTGACCTATCAGGAATGGAGACTATGAGCAATGAAGACAGCTCCATAGCCGACGTTCAACCAGATGAGCAGAGTTCCTGTGAGATCTCTCAGTAAGAAACAGGCCCTTCTGTGTTGGGCTAAAAATGTTTTTACAAGGTGTAACACAGGATATGTCACTGTTTTCAAATTAACCCATGTTTGCCAGGAAAGACCATAAAACTATCCTTTTTTTAGTGAAAATTTAAACGTGTATTTGCCCATTCAGGGCCTTTGACACACTGAACAAAGTGCTGCAGCCTGATGAGGCTGTTGGAGAGTCTGTAGAGGGGAGTGTGGCTGAGGAGCAGACCACGGCGCTGCTGGAGCTGGATGGGCCACTCCTGTCTGACATGCATGTGCCCTTTAAGGTGAGTGGCCAAATCCACATATCCCTTATAGCATATAAACAAACAAACAAAAAATCTTGACTAGAAGTGTGAGTAACTAGAACTGTAAGGGTGGACAATATGGAAGAAACATGAAAAAGCTGGAAAAGGTGAAATGTATGAAAGAAAAGACAAAATGTCACATTTGAATTAAAGAGGAAAGGTATTAAAGAGAAACAAATTAAATACTTCCAGAAAAGGAAATAATTATTATGGCATTATGGATTTACATCCTATCGGTTACAATTTCTGTTTTGTTTGTGCAGTTACTATACATTAGTTGTCGTTTGTGGAATGTTTGTATTTGATCTGAATCTGTCTTTGTGTTGCATGCAGTTGTTCACTGTTATAGAGGTTCTTGTAATTCCCATGATCTGATCAGAAAAGTGTGTAGTGATATAACGTTAGTGAATCATGTGGATTACTTCCACAATATAGTGTGATGATTATGTCCCCTTTTACAAACGAATGGCCTGTCAACTGCTGCTAAGCATCTGTAGTTATCACTATTGTTACATTATTTCTTCAGTGCATAATATCCTAGTTTTTCATACTGTTCTTTATATTTAAAAGAGAGTATGGTAAAGATTCTGCAGTTTCTATCTGCCTGGCTTTATAGTAATTTACCGTAAGTAACAAATACAAAGGACAGTTGTTATTGGTACTTGATATGTAGACATCATTTTAAAAATAATGGTGAGCTGTTGAAATGTATATAATAAGTACAACTACAGTATGCAAAAATTAATTAATGAAAAAGGATAAAACTGGGATGCTATTTTGAGCAGGTGCTCCATTGTCCTAAATGAAGGTTAATTAGAATCTGTCTTTGTGTGTGTTTATGTTTATAGCTGATGATGCCCTTGCCCATGCCAGAGTTTCTGAATCTGAACTATATATGTGAGTCAGCTTCTCGTCTGTTGTTCCTCTCCATGCACTGGGCACGCTCCATACCTGCCTTCCAGGCCCTCGGGTGATTCTTTTGTTTGTTTCCTGTGTTGTGTTCTGCTCTGACCCCTTTGATTTCTCTTATTGCCTTCTCATATTCTGTGAATACTTGTTCTTTCTTCCTTTCATTCATGCTTTTGTCATTCTCCTTCTGAAGGCCAGAGAATGGTATCACTCAAATAAAGGCCTGTTGGAATGAGCTGTTTGCTTTGGGCCTGGCTCAGTGTGCTCAGGTCATGAATGTGGAGACGATACTCACCGCCATTGTCAGCCACCTTCAGAGCAGTCTGGAGGAAGGTAGGACACATTTCAATGTAGCACCCATTTTCAGACGAGGCTTCAGATGGGTAAAAAATATTTTGCATTGTTGGATTAGAAATAAAAAATTGAATATTTGTGTGTGTCTCTACATTAGAAAAACTTTCTGCAGAGCGAGTAAAGCAAGTAATGGAGCACATCTGGCGAATGCAAGAGTTTTGCAACAGTATGAACCGTGTGAACCCTGATGCATACGAGTATGCCTACCTCAAAGCCACTGTCCTCTTTAGCCCAGGTGAAGAATTGCATATAGAGGCAAATATATAAATAGAACAGAAAGTGGGTGTGTGGTTCTTAGCTGTGTATGTGCACTGGTGTTACAGATTATTCTGGAGTGGATGGTACAATTCAGATTGAGAGGTTTCAAGAGAAAGCTTACATGGAACTACAGGACTATGTCAGCCGGGTATATCCAGAAGATACTTACCGGTAAGATGCTGCATCCGTAGGCCAAATCCTAATATATTCTATAAATTTCCCCCACCCCTACTAAATATTGTTATCTGAACATTGAAAATAAGAGGTAAGTGACGTTCACAACACCACCCTTTGTTTGACTGTAGTTAGACATGACTCAAACTAGCAATGGAGGTATGTATTTATAGCCTATTAGTTTTGTGTAACACTGTATTTTGAATATTTGTAGTGGTCTGCTACTAGAACCTTTTTGGGGAAATACTATGTAGTGTGTTATGTGTCTGCATTGCTTATGTTTTAGGATGAATGTTTGTTTATTTCGTCATTTGTTTGTTCTTTGGAATGCATTATTAAGACTAAACTTATTTACCAGTTTCAAGGGCATGGTGTGTGTACCTTATGGACACCTGCGTATACTATTAGACCACTTGTTTACTGAATTTGTAAATATAGACTGTTTCTTACTCTTTGTTTCCCTTACTTTGTTAGTTTATCAAAGCTGCTGCTACGCTTGCCTGCACTTCGTCTGATGAGCGCAGCTGTGACTGAGGAGCTGTTCTTTGCTGGGCTCATAGGGAATGTCCAAATCGACAGCATCATTCCCTACATCCTGAAAATGGACTCCACCGACTACAACAGCCAGTCGATTAGCTCTACAGAGTGACTCTCGCTCCAGCCTTCACCACAATCTGCACCAGTGCCCAAGCCACAGGTCCATGACATCATTTCCCCAAGAGTGACCTCTTGACACATGGAGTCAAAATATAAGCAGCCAGTACAGACACACCCATAAGTGAGCATGCTGTATGGGGGCAGCTTTGCCGGGGACAGCTTTGAAGACTGAAGACGTTGTAATTAAGACTACTTTTTATTCTCATCTTTGTATGGGTCGCAGCTGCTCTCTGTATTGGAGCAGAGATATTGTGACCCGTAGTGTGCTCTTGATTTGGACATTTTCATTTTTTCAGCATTCCGCTCCTCATGAGTTGAAGATCTGTGAAGGTATCAGTGTGAAAGGATTTCTTTGTTTCATGGCTTATAAAGAAGTGACTCCCAGTTTGCATTCTAGAGCACTGACTCTGGTGTATGTACATGAATTGTGTATATAAGTATAATAAATGTCCACTCTCATAGAGAGAAATGTTGTTTCATGAAAGTCAATGGAATACCACCACACACTAAGCTTTTATATGGATAAAACATAATAAATAACAAATGACTCCTTGATTGTACTGTCAGTGAGGGAAGAAAGGTTTACAAGGAAGTCTGCTGCATATCTTTTTATTTAAATATTTTACAAAACTGAAAACACTGGCAACAAATGCGTTCAAAGTATCCATTGTCAAATCGCCATTTACAATTACAGTTACATAGATCCTTTGTTGGACTTACTGAAGAATTTTATTGTGTAGTACCAGGGTGCCAAACGTCAGTCTGGGAGGTGTGATCTTTTCTCCACTCAAACATATCTGATTAACTACCATGTTAACAAATGTGTTTCTTCAGGGAAATCATGAAACTTCAAGAGACCTTCCAGAACTAGTGTAGTAGATACAGTTAAAAGCCAGATGTGTGGACCTATTAGTAAGAAGTTTGTTGTATTTTTACACCTTGGTGGTGGATGAAAATTATGGTCCTCTATTTTATTTTAAAGTAATTGGTCAACAGGTTGGTGTCCTTGGATGGACTGGTGTTTCTCCACCTTTCTCCACCTACAGCACCACAGTGACCCTGCTTAAGGATGAACACTTCAGAGAGTGATGGTTGTTTGGTGTCCAACATGTCCTTTATTTCTTGTAAATGTTTGGACCCAACAATAACCTCACACAGACATGCCTGGGACTGCATGGATTTATACGTATAATATGGTCTTGCTCAGCCAAAGTTTTTCGATGTTATTCATAACAATTCATATCCTTAGACTAAATTTTGACCAAAAAAGACATTTTTAATTGGCTTGATGATTGACCAGAAGGAGTAGTAAAACAATCTGATCTCAGGATAACTGGCTTAATTCTGTACTTCTGTACTAAGATTTACCATAAAATAAAAAAAATAGACTTGTGTGGAGAATATTTGGTCTATACCTTAGTCTGCATTAGTGATTCTACAATGAACTTTTTCTGGCTTGTCTTACCAATACCTGTTTAACTATTAGGATTTAGGCTTTCTGCTGCATCCAAATGCAAAATAATATTTAAAGAAGCAACAATGGACTACAAAAGCTCAGTGGCAAAAACTGGCACAGATGAAGTGTGTACGCAAAGGAAAGGTTATATGAGATGCTGAAATCATCATTAATTTAATGTAGGAAGGAGGTCCAGGAAAGGATACTGAATATGAATTTTCAAGACACACTATACAGTCATGTGAAAAAATTAGGACACCCTTTGAAATCATGTGGTTTTTTGTAACATTTTTAATAAATGGTT
>JBBMFX010000122.1:23130407-23149938 GCA_037832545.1 Rhabdalestes septentrionalis
TTTTGTCCTTTTGAGCGAGTTTAGTTGAGTCTCCGTGCGTCTTTTAGGGCTAGGCTGCTGATTCGGGCACTGCAGCGTGAGCTGGAGTGAGAGTCGATTCTTCCGAAGCAGCTCCAAATTCAAATCGGAGCTTCAGGAAGTGGCAGGGCGGGGGGGACGCGGAGTTTAGCGTGTGATTGATTTACAATTCTATTGTAAGAGTAAGGAGACTTGGAAGTCTGGAATGGTACTAGTTGCACTAAAATACGTATTATACGTTCATTTTTTATTATTCTGAGCTCAGATTCTGCACAGGGGTTGAAAAGAGCTTCAGGAGGTTTGAGTGCTTCCAGCTCCATTCACAATACCAGGCCCAGCTGGCATTTTAATGTGGAGTCAGCGTTGAATCAACGTCAGGTGCGTCAGATGTCAGCGTTGGATAACTGTTGGATTTTGTTTAGATTTTGCAAATCTAATCAACGTTGGAGTATCAACGTCATTCCAACGTTGATTTTACGTACAACTCACATTTTATTGCTATTTCTATGTTGAATCCATAGTTAGTTAACAACACCATTTCAACCATTTGGTATTCAACGTTGTTTTGACATTGAATTAATGTTTTTTCATAAACTGACATTATTTCAACCACATTTAAACGTTTAAGGTCGGTCGAATGCCAGCTGGGGGGGGCGATAAGACAGTGCTGAATTCAAATATTTTTGACACAAGCATATATGAAATCCAGTATTTAATCCTATACTGCTGTGTGACCATAATTTTTAAATATTTTCTTTCAGTGTCACATGAAACTTCAGAGTCTTATCTATGAAATGAGTCCAACCTCAAACTAAAATAATAAAGTATGACAGAGTTATAATAGTTATAATCTTTTTAATTTGGGAGCTGCAAATTCCAAGATGGCCGCCGGAAGTGTAACAGATTAAGCAAATCATTCTGGGATATGGAGTCACGTTCCATTGTGTTCCACAAAATTCCAATTCCAATACAGAAACTTAATTGTGTGTTCTGTGACTAGAGCTTTTAACATTCATTGCTGGGGGGGAAACATTTCCTGTTAATGTAATCTGTACAAGTACTTCAAACTAATATCATTTATAGAATATGTAATGAAATCATATCTAACATATATTGTAAAGCTTCACTGTTAAACACTTTTGTAAATTAATTTATTTAAATTTGTATTGAATTGCAATTATGCTTCCTTTAATTAAAGTTCAAATTGTAATTCTAGGTCCTGTTTTTGACATCAGGTCAAATTCAATTCAATTTCAAGAATTGAATTGGAATTTAGGAGTCATTCTCAATTCAATACTGAATTGTGCACAAGCCTGACACACACGCAAACACACACACATATACACACATTCTAACACCCAATCTTCCTCCCACCCACACACACACACACTCTCACACCCAACCACCCACTCACCCACACACATACACACACACACACACACACACACACACACACACACAAAACACACCTGCCCTAACTGAAGACATAAGCTTCGCCATAAATTTACACAGGCCACTATCCAGAGTTCAACAAACAGGTAGCAATAATTCCATCCAAATTGATGGTCATAGATCTGTAATTACAACACATCACTAATAAAATACATTAACAAAGGAAAGATTAATTTATTCAGAAGAAACATGGTGCTTGCAAGAAATTCATCTTATAAGGTTACACTAGAACAAAACAAAAATGTCTGAAGCAAAGCCTTTGTAGGCAAATATATGTTTCAACATTAACAAAAAAGAAGAAAAAAATACTACAGCATTATTTTATATAAATAAAAGGTGGAGGAATGTCCCAACTGCCTCCAACAGTTCTCAGAAAGTTTAGAGACTACTATAATTGAATGTTGAATGTGAATGTTGTTTTCAAAAAGCTTGAGCATGAGGTCGATCAGTGTGCAAGTTAAGCCTAATTGTGCCTAATTACTCTACTCAGTTCAACAGTTTAATAAATGTAAAAGGGCTGACCTAGACTTTATTAAAAAACACACAAAAATTATTGCAAAAGTGGGACTTTCTACCACATTGTGTTCGATATATTGAGTGCCACACCACTTGTTTCCAACGGGAGGCAGAAACACTCTCCAATAACTCATTAGTCAACAACCTAATGTAACATCCGTTAAGGGTGTTTAGACAGAAAATACTTTTGACGCATCAGAATGATAATATTTGATATGTTTTGTTATGTATGAACATGTTGTTTCTGCAGACTGTATAGTAATGAAGAATTCACTCTAGCATAGTGTTTGCCCCTGCAATCAAAATTTATGGGTTTCAATCCCACAAATGCTAGTGGCACCCCTGAGGTTCCCTTGAGAAAGGTTGAATCCCTAGAAGTGTGAATGCAGAGATACAGTTTTATGCAGTTCATACTGTGTGCTGTGGTGTGTCCATGTGTGACAACTGGACAGCACTTTACACTAATTCACCATTTCTCAAACTTATTTGTCCTGGGGACCAGTCATGTCAGGCTTTAGGGCTGCACGGCCTTGCACAAACGACATCACAACGTATGTATATATATAAGAACCAAGAAACCTAGTTTTTTTTCACTTTTTTGTTTTATGGTTTTTTTAACTACCCTTTTTGAACACTGCCAAATGGGGCTGAAAGTGCAGATTGGCTTTAAACCTAAATTAAATTTAAAATTCTAGTCACACACAAGGATTATTTGTCACCAAAAATTTTTATCAACATTTTAATGTGATAGGTGTGCGTGCTTTCTCGCCACTAACTGGTCAAAATGAGAAAGACACGCAGACACAGCCGCTCTGAGAGAGTTTTCTGAGTTCAGCTTGTTTCTGTCTGTTTTCGTGGTTGTCAGTTACGAAAAAGTGGTCTCACAGAACCGTGGTCCATCCGATTTGGTGAATGCTTCCGAGAGAAAGAATTCAGACTCGCCTGCTTTGAACAACCCATGATATTTCGATAGCGGTCGTAACACATGTGTGTTCGTGAAAAGTTTGGAGTGAATGAAACAAAGGGCGGGAACGCTGAACAATATAGAATGCTGAAACAAGGGGTGAGCCATGAAGTCGAGGGTGCGGGGCACGCAGTGACAGCAGCGCTGAGATTAGAACTGGATCTGACCGAATTTTGATTGGTGCAGAAGCGAGTCACCGCAGACGGGTAGGGAACTTCTCATGGACCGGCACCAGTCCGCGGATAGTTTGAGAACCGCTGCACTAATTTACCGTTCAGTTTTACTGCATGTGTTCTTTTTACTGCCACCTCCTGGTCATTAGGGGAATCATGGTAGAGATACAGCTTTTACACAAAATACGTCCACTTTCTGAATTGTTTGAGTGTTTTTAATTTAAGTAGTGGAAATATCAACAGTCACACATGCATTCAATTGCTTAACAGGGACAGACTTTACAATTTTTGAATAATATTCTTTATTTAAAATTCTTTATGTACTCATTAATTACATCAGAAAACTTTATTGATCCCAGAGGGAATTGTTTATGACTGCACAGACACGCAGGGACACACAAAAAACAATATAAAATATAGTATTAGTCAAAATAAATCTCTTGAGGAATAATCAACTGTTTTGTACTAAAAACAACTTGTTATATATGTGAAATGCTGTGGTCAGTAAAAGTAATGGATATAAATATTATAGATAAATCATACTGAAGTTGAGGACTTTAGGAAGCAGGCCCCTACTCCCACCCATGTCACCCAGAGAGTGAGAGATGTTGTGGTGGTTGAGGACTACAGGTACATGGGGATACGTATTAACAGTAAACCTGACGGGTCTAAGAACACAGATAATGTTTTCAAAAAAAGGGCAGAGCTGGCTTTAACTACTGAGGAGGCTCAGGGCTTTCAATGTCTGTAGCAAAATGTTGACTATGTTCTATCATTCTCAGTTGCCCGGAAAATGATATACAGTTGCCCAGGCAAGGCCACAAAGGTGCAAAATATACCAAGTGCCATTACACAAAGACAACCTTGTTGTCTTTGAGGTGATCCAACAGCTTATTTGAATAGTCCCATTTTGCTTCTCTGATGCCTTTCTTCAGGTCTGCTATTTCTCTGGTGTACATATCCTGGTCCCCAGATTTGTATGCAGAGTTCCATGCCCTTAACAGTGCCTGAACCTTACCCGTCATCCAGGGCTTACGGTTGGTGTAGACCTGAACCTGCATTTCTCTGGTGACAGTGTGCATGCAATGCATAATGTAACGCAATAGCTGTGTGAGTCACTTGACTCTGTGAGGGCAAAACAGTCCTGCAGCTGAGCCAGAGCTTCATCAGACGAGGTGTTAATAGTTCTGGTGGTAGGCTTGTCCTTTTCCTAAGTAGAGTGTACGCTGGGAAAACGAGCAGGGAGAGGTGATCAGACATATCCAGATAGGGAAGGGGAAATTATATGTAGGCTTGCTTGATATTTGTTTAAACATAGTCCAAGGTGTTGTTCCATCTTGTGGGGCATTTCACATGTTGGAACAAATTTAGGCAGCACAGTCCTTAAGCATGCTTTGTTGAAATCCACTACGATGATGTGTACTCACTCTGGTTATATCAGTTGCTGTTCAGAAATTGAATTATGGAGGTAGGCAAGGGCTGAGCAATCAAAGGCATCCAGTGGTATGTAGACAGCGGTTATTAGCACTACAGGCATGTCTCTAGGCAAGTAGAATTTTCTTCACACAACAGATAATGCCTCCTTCTCCAGGGAGCAGACTGTGGTGAGGATCTTAGCATTTGTGCACCAATTGTTTTGTATGTAAATGCACAATCCTCCACCTGGTGGCCTAGTGGTTAGGCAGCTAGTGGCCTAGTGGTTAGGGCGTTCGCCCTGTGATCAGGAAGTCATGGGCTCAGTTCCCAAGACTACTAGGCACCTCTGAGGTACCCTGAGCAAGGAACCTTCACCACACACTGCTCTCTGGGCGTTGTGTTCCTGGCTGCCGACTGCTTCACTTGGTGAATGGGTTAAATGTAGAGGTTGTGGTTATGTGCTGTTCAGACTGTGTGCTGTGATGTATTCACGTATGACAGAATGGTCATTTAATATTGCTGTAGCCTTTCTGTTGCTACGGTGCATTGGGTGGCCTGCTAGTTGCATCAAGGCGTCAGGAATTTCCGTTCGTAGCCACGGCTCCGTGACAACCAAGGCGAAACAATTGCAGACGAGTGGATGTCTGGCGAGTAGTAGGTTCAGTTCGTCAATTTTGTTGATGACTGACCGTGTGTTGGTCAGGAACATGCTGGGAAGTGGTGGTTTAAATGTTTGCTTCTTTAACCTGGCAAGCAGACTTGACTGGCAGCCCTGCTTTTTTTTTTTACATTCCTTCTATCACCTGCGTTGCTTGGCAAAGCCAATAACAATCCACAGAGTGCCCGATGTTCTCGCTATCTCTGGGGGGATGTTGTTGAACCTCTGATAATCACTGGTAACAGGGATCTGGCTGTTATATTCGATGTTGCATAATTCCAGATGACTATAGAAGAACTTGGATTTGCAGTAGTTCATAAAATAACCCAATGGTAGAGCGAAAAACACAAAGAAAGAGCAATCTAAAGAACCTGACGGAGATGCCTGAGAAGAGAATGCTGGAAAAGCTTCTCAGTATCATGGACAACCCCTCTCAACCAATGCACGTCTCTTTGATGGGCCATCAGATCACACACAGCAATGCAGAACTGACCGCCACAAGAAAACCTTTCAACCTGTGGCAATAACACTGTATAATTCTTCCTTGGTCTGTACGTGGCCTTTTCAGCTTTAAAGGGGACATATTATGCAAAACTCACTTTTTGCATCTTTTTGTATTTCCATTTGGGTCTCTACTGCTCCTATTAAAACTCCAAGCATCCATTTTCTGTGAATCAGTTAAAAGATTTTTGTGTCAGGAATCATGTGCTTCTACGAGCCGTTTGGACGACTCCCCTATTGTGACGTCAGAAAAAGGAAATTTGCATAGAACCACCCATCATCTGTCGAGACCCCACCCACTAGATTAGTTGCAGATCCACCACTTTTGTCTGCTTGTTTTCACGAGCACGTGCATAAGACGCCGAGCGCTATGGCTACAGGCAAAGGCAAGTAATTCATGAAGTGTTGTGTTCATCTTGCTCTGGGTCTGACTCTGTGTCGAACATTTAGGGCTGGATAACACCTTTGTCTCATGTTTGTTAAAAGTGCAGCATTATCATGGGATGTGTGGGCATGGCCAGCAACAGGTTATTTGCATAAAAGTGACAAAGCACTTAAACTGATCTCATTTTATTCCTGGCAAAAACAAAAAAGTCACTTATGATAAGCACTTGTACTAATAATCTGTTGTTTTATTAAATCTGTTATAGTTATTTGTTACTTTGTTAGAGTTATATTGTTCCATTTGCACTGTTACTAATATTCTTTTTAAATTATTTCTTGTCTCATCTAGATTCCTCTTGTTGTATTGAGCATGTTTATGAAAAAAACAGATTTCCCTCGGGTTAAAAAAAGTTATTTTTATTTCATGTTTTCTTATCTTACGTCATGTCCAAAGAAGAAAGAAGTTTAAATTAGGCAGACATATTGATCTATCTGGGCTAAAGACACATTTGAGTGGGAGTTTTCTAACAGTAAGTAGTACCAGGCAAACACTGACAAGTTATTGAGTGAAGTTTTTGAAGTATGGCCAAAGAATACATAGAAAAAATGATGCACAGGAAAATCAAAGTGTGCAGTAACTTCCATTCCGCTGCATTACGGTTTAGGTCCAGCATGGTTATTTTACATCTGTGGAAAACTGCCTTTGGTCTCACAAAGCCAGATCATTACAAAAGCTAAAATAAACCTATTAAATATCTGCGTATGACCAGGAGAATTTTGGACTAAATGTGTGTAGACTTATTAGGGTGGGATCATACAGATTTTGACATTTATAAACAAGTCCATCTCTGTGTGTAGGCAGAACTGAAAGGGGTGGAGGGCTCCCAAAGTTCACACTTGCATTTTTGAGTACTGATGTCATTCAGGTTAGTGTCCAACAGTCCCTTTTTTCAATCAGACAAAAGCACCATGCACAACAAGTACATTTGTCCTGAAAACCACATTGAGTTGTGATTAAACTGTAAGTATATAACACACCATACATTGCTATGATACGAACATCACAGACTGTGTGTCCCATAAAGATAAAATTCAAAATTATTTGACAACCCAAACAGCCATAAATATTTGAGTCCCGGCTGGATTGACCAGAGTATTTTCTGTATAGTTATCTGTTAAACTGTGTGTATGTGTTTATCTGGGTGTCTGCACTGTGATTGACTGGAGACTTGTCTGCATTTCTCCCTGTGAGTGCTGGAAGCGACTCAGAAATTGAGAGAATATATGTTGTATGTTGCATGTGTGCAAAAATAAACAAAACATCTTGCATTAGATCAGTGGTTCCCAAACTGGGGGGCGCATAGCAATTGCAGGGGGGGGCGCGGAAAGAATTAGTGAATGCAAATACAGTAAGGTTTATATTAATTACAATTTGTAAAATAAACTGCAATGGACTCCGATAACAAAAAGTGTACGTATATCCCTTTTTTCTACCAAAGGGGGGCCCAGCAAAAAAAGTTTGGGAACCACTGCATTAGATAGACTAGACTATAGTCATATATACTGATACAAGTTGGCTTATTCATAGCTGTATGTCTGCAGGTGTTCACATAGACAACGACCACCAGACTTTACGTCATAATGCATGAGAAAGGTTCACAAAATTTCAGCAGACTGCTGTCACTCAGCACACGGTCTATTTATCCGGTTGCCATATAGTCAGTGGTACAAGTGCACACAGACAAGATGGGCTGCAGAACTGTTTTATTTTAAGAATATTTGGTTACAGATAAAAGTAGTATGTTATTTTCAACATAGTACACATTTTTCACTTTTCACTAGCCAATTTTTAACGATTTTTCCACTTTAGAATCATGAATATAGACATTGTTAATATACATATCCATTTGTGACTACTAATATTTGGTCAGTCTTTCCCTCTTGCATTACACTCCAGTCCTACACATTTTACTATACATTACATAACTTGGATTTATTGGAGTAATGTTCTGTTTCTGTGTGTCTCCCTCTTCTGCTACAATTTTGACCCTTTTGTCTCATGAAATCAATTTGTTTTTCATTTCTTCCGCAGGAAAAGGCATTAATATTTATTCTTCTACTGTCAGCTGCTCCCCATAATGGGGTCACCACAGTGGATCAACAGTCTCCATTTCCTCTGCATCTTCACTCACACCAACAGTCTGCATGTCCTCAACACATCCATAAACCTCCTACCTGGCCTTCCCCTTCTCCTCCTCCCTGCAAGTTCATCCTCAGCATTCTCCTCCAGACTCAGAGACTCTCCACAGCATATGACCAAACCAATGGACCCTCACCTCTCTGATTTTTCTTTCTAAAGATGTGGTTTAAGCTGTCAATCTAATCAATCTAATCAATCTCAGCAGGTGCCACTAATACTGATGCATTTCATGTAATTTTTTTTTAATTTGATTTGTTTTACTATGATTTTTTGAGAGAACCTGTTTTTCAGGGTTGCTATTTCTTTCATTGTTGTTTGTATAGTTTAGCAAGAATAAAATCAAGTGGAACAAAGACACCAGCTCTGGGCAGCTGGTGGCCTGGTGGTCAGGGATTTGTGCCGGTGATTGCAAATTTTGTGGGTTCAAATTGCCAGTGGCACCAGTGACATACCCTTGAGCAAGATACTGCACACACACACTGCTCCCCGGCCCTGTGTTCCTGGCCGCTTCACTAGGTGAATGGGTTAAATGTTCACGTTATGCTGTCAGGTATTCATGTGTGAGTGATCACTTTTAACTTAATTCTGATTAAGTGTTTTAGATGAAACGCTAGAGGGCAGTAAATAGGTTCTTCACATGTGTGATTGACTCATGACGTCATTAGAAGCGACAGAGTGGAGCTGTTGTGTTAGCATGTTGTGCTACAATTGCTGAATCGAGGAGTTCGTCAATCTCGGTTCGTGTTTTGTTGATACCTCTGATATTTTGATGAAGAGAATCTGTCTTTCATGTTTTTGGTCGTGCTGCAGAGTTGCGGAGGAGTACCGTGTGGTTATTAATGTAGCTGTACCTCTGGATAGCTTTGTTGCTAGTTTGTGGAGAGGAAAGGAGCTTGGTTTTGGGTTCAGAGCCGGGCTGTTCTGTCATCAATTTTATGGACCATCGCGCTTAGTTACCATTATATTTACGTACGTTCACGCCTACAATGTTTTACATGAGATAAAACTCGCAGGGTTTGAGGTACTGGAGAGCTCGACCCCCGTAAATCTAACTTATGAGGCGAATCTGGTATGTTTTTGCTGTGAAATCACCAACCTGTGCTGTACCCATGGCTACACATAGTCTGGATCGGTACTGGTGTGACACAGCAACATCAATATGAGTCTTATTTATTGAAACAATTGTCGTGCTGTTTCAGGTCTTTGTCATTGCTTCAGTATAGCCTAGCTGTATATTATACGCATGCGTACATTGTCTATAGAGTAAAGTGGCCCCTTTTAGTCACACATGAACATTCCACAGCACACAGTGTGTTCAGTGTGAAATTATTTTTAACCCATTCTACAAGTGAAGCCATGGGTAGCCCACAACGGGGAAGCAATATGTGGTGGCACCAGCGGCCCAGGGATTCGAACCCAGGGCCTTCTGATTGCAGTGACCACCAGCTGCCCCCTTGAAAATTAAAGCTTGTTAAATTAATTGATTCCTGTCTAAATATAGACTAATATTGTGATGCATTGAGGTATTTGGAAGACACTGTGATACTTATTTGTACACCTACAGCTGCTCAACTGTAGGTCCTTGATGGTGGCTTCTGTATTAATTTAACTGAAGTCAGGGACACTTGTTTATAAACTTGTATTCTGAAAATGTACCTGCCTGCCACATTTGGCTTCAACTAGGAATGCACAGTGATATCAGTTTTGTGTCTGCATTGGTAAAGGAAAAAGTATTGTTGTAGCAGCAGTGTTACAGACCTGACCAATATTTTAAATAAATAGTGAATGACCAGCTTAATGGCCTTGTTGGAAATCAGTAAACAAAATGGTGATTTTTTGGTGATAAAAATCAATTTATTCGTGTATATTGACTTATCTGGAAAAACATTCCCTGTAGTAGTTCAACATTCTTAGTAAAGGACTGGTATGTTGTTCTTTATACTCTATCAACAGGAGAACCAATGTCTCTGTACGATGATTTGGGGGTCGCTACCAGCGACGCTAAGACCGAAGGATGGTCAAAGAACTTCAAACTGCTTCAGTCCCAGCTAAAAGTGAAAAAAGCTGCTCTAACACAAGCAAAGGTATGTGTTCTGTTGTTTTCTGTTGAGTTTAGAGTTGCATGTTTCACAGTAATGTATATAAACTATATCTTTTACCAAGGTGACAGTCATTGTGTTACTCATATTGCATAGGCTGTGATATGCAGTGGGAATGAGCACAAAAACAAAGTGTGCTGTATTCTATAAACATCTTGACTAATTACTTTGGAGTGTGACTTTAAGTAATTCGATTAAATAGATACTGCTGTAATCCAACATATCACCATTGATTTAGCGGAAAACATTCACAATGTAGCAATATAATATGGTCATTTCTCCAAATCTTGCAACCTTATTTTTCATATATGGCCCCCAGATTAAATTGAGAGTTTTCTTTGCAGACACAGAGGATGAGGCAGTCCACTGTTCTGGCCCCTGTCATTGATCTGAAAAGAGGAACTTCTGGAGATGACAGACAGATATCTGACACACCACCACATGTAGCAGCAGGGATGAAGGTAAGGATTGTGTGTGTGATTAAGGGAGGGGAATTGGGCTGCTTTTGCATTTAGCAGAAGGATGCTGTGTATTTGGAATCCTTGGTTCAAAGACACTCTTTGCTACTTTAGGAGTGATTCATGGATCAATGGATATTAACTCATACAGTGGCATTAATATCTATGATGGTAGTTTTTGTGGCAGAGTGATTGTGTTTATTGGCCACTACTGCCTTTCTGGAAATATGTGAATAAACCTGGTCTAATGTGGGGGAATATTTGCACCATATATGAACAAAATGGTTAACTGTCCTTCATAGAATTTCCCCAGCTGACAGAAATGTGCTATAAACTAGATTTAGGTTTAATATGGGGCTATGAACCTAGCCCTTAGTGTACTAGCAGTATGATACAGTTTGTTTAAAAAAAAAAATCCTAGACATTGATTATGCAATAGCAACCTTCTTCACAAGCCTGTGTTTGTGTGTATACAGGATTCCCTGCCAGTTGGCTTTTCTGCGGGTGATGTACTAATTCCACTGGCAGATGAATATGACCCCATGTTCCCCAATGACTATGAGAAAGTGGTGAAAAGGCACAGAGAGGAACGGCAAAGGCAGAGAGAGCAGGAGCGCCAGAAGGAGATTGAGGAGCGAGAGAAGTATGCCCATATTCTGCTTTTAATCGTAGTGGTGGATAGGAAAATACCTAATTTTCCATGATAAATCATCATAACTTTCCTAGGCATACTGTGATATCATCCCAAATGTAAAGAACGCTGACCAACTGCATGTATCATGGATAAAGGTTTAAAAGAAGCTTCCCGGTGGTGAAGCTGAGAGGTTTCTCTCAGAAATGAAGAGATCATGAGTTTAGATCCTGATGATGATGGGAGTATAGGAGAGCATAACTAGCTCTGTTTAATCACTTGTGGTGTAAAATGTTGATTAAAAAAACTTAGATTCCATAGCTTTTGGTTGTTTCTAGACATGCCTTTAAAAACATGTTTGGTTTTGACACATCATGTATTCAGAAAATGTCTTTATGAAATAATTTTTTTGGCATGTAAATCCACATCTACATAAACATGTATGCTGTAACTGTAATTTATCACACTTATATTTGCGTTTTATAGGAAGCGTAAGGAGCGCCACGAAGGAGGTGCCCCCAGTGGTTTCTCACGGTTTCCCACAGAAGCTGACTCAGATGAAGATGAGGACTATGAGAAAGAGAAGAGGAAGAGGAGTGAGTGTCATTTTATTCTCAGATATGATTACTTACTCTTCATACCTTTTTTTCCTCTACCTTCATCCTTGCTCTCGTGACTCATCTTTAATTTCAACTCCTTCAACCATTTTATAGTCATGCAAATTCCTTAATTTCTGAGGTGTGATCATTTGTTATGAGAATGGAGAAACAGTCTTATATTTTGTCTGTTAGTGTAAGCTTTCATTCCATATATTTTAAGACCTTTTATATCGGCCAATCTATCACAAAATCTAGACACAATGTATGCTGATAAGACAACATTAAAACCACTGACAGGTGAATAAAACATTTTATAACAGTCTTTTCTTAAAGTTGCCTTGTTGGATGTAGGAAAAGGGACAAATTGTAATCGCTATATCATAGCATCTCCATTACAGCAGGTCCTTTTTATCGTGTATGCAGAGGTTAGTACCTATGATCCAGTCACATGGTCATGGGAACTCAAAGCTCACTCATGTGCATGGATAATGTAGTTACTATAACACAGATTGCTGAAAAAGTCAATGCTGGGTGTGATGGGCAGGTGTCAATACAATCCATATGGGGTGCTGTGTTGCTTACATTTACATTTACAGCATTTAGCAGACGCTTTTGGGCAAAACGCCTTCCATTCCTTAACTACAGGGTACAGTCTCCCTGGTGGGTTATGGGTCTTGCTCTGGGACCCAGTGGTGTATACTGAAGGTAGTAATCGAACACATGGCCTATTGGTCCTGATGCAAGTGTCCTACCCACTTAGTAAGCTGGTGAAGGCAAAGTGTGACTGGCAGCCTATATAAATATTTTCCACACCTTCATGGCAATTAGGGGTGGCACGGTTCACAAAACCCACGATACGGTTTGAGGGTGACGGTTTTCGTTTCGTTACGGTTCTTCTTATTTTTTTCTTGATACAGCTCATCAGAGTTATGCTGCTCGGAATGTCAGTGGACAAGGAACCATAGCGCCGGTTCTGAGGGAACTGAGGGTCCTTATAAAATTCCGTTTCGCTACAACAGCAAGAGATTACTGTTTGCACCACTTTTGGATACAGGCAAAAGTAAAGATATCCTGCGATTATGTATTTCCGGTCAAAAACACGGAAGTTGCGAAAAAAGGTCTATTGCACATGCCATGAACCGCCAAACCGTGTCATGCACACATGTACCGAACCGTGACAAGTTAACTGAAAGGTTTGTTTTTTTCATGAACCATAGCACCCCTAATGAATATGCAGCTACACAGTACTATTAGGGTGATTTTAATGTCAGGGCTGATTGGTGTATATTGGGGTTAATGTTTGCTGATTGTAAATCTGACAGTGGTGAGATTCAGTTTGGGATGTAATATTTATTTTTCTGACACAGGTGTGGGTGGAGCTGCCATTGCACCACCTACGTCTCTAGTGGAGAGGGACTGTAAGTAAAGCCTTGTAGCTTCTTTTGTCTTTTTCAATGTAGTCATGTTTTACTTATTTTGACATGTGAAATTGTCAAATACATTTGCAAACCTCATAAACTAATCATGTTTTGTACAATGGAGTTTAAGCTGGTGTCCACCAGGGCGAGCTATTGCCTTATGATTGGTTCAGGCATATAAAGACAAACATTACTGTGCTTTTGAGCATTCAGAAAACCTCAAAATACTTTAGTTGTAATTGAGTAATTTCTCATATTATGGGCATGTTTGACATCTGTTATCATGATAGCATCATTCTCCTATGAGGATGAGGGTCGGCAGCGGTCCAAAGCAGCGATTCCCCCTCCTATCTATGAGGACTCGGAGAGACCCCGCTCCCCTCCAGGGCCCACCAGTTCTTTTCTGGCTAACATGGGGTAAGTGGGAGTGCATATGTGTTGTTTGACCTATTTGATTTACTCAAATTCCCAACTATTTTAGTCAGGTTATTTGAATTATTTGTCCGTAAGTGGTTAAATATAATCACTCTGATACAAAAATGGGTTGCCTGGGTGAGAGAGTGTGATGTTTCGAGACCTAAGACATCATGTGATCCTGGGAAACATCAACTATGACGTATCTGATTGGATCAAAATGTGTATTCTAGTAACACACACTGAGGCATGTAATGTCAAACTGATGCTGTTGATTTAGATGGGGATGTTTTTCTGGTTTCAGAAGAGGACAGTAAAACTAGTTTGCAACAAGTGTTCAGGCAGGACATTCACCACAAACTTCAGAGATCTAATTAGTAACTTGAGACCTCATGTTTGCAGTGATCTTTAAAATGGAAGGGAATATTAGGTGGCTAGTATTAGCAGCTATCATCTCATTAGAAACAAGAATTTGCAGAACTTTTAAAACTTTAAAAGATGAAGAAAAAAATGGTTGGTTGTTGATATAAATAATAACCATGATATGATGTTAATTGTCATTACTGGCAGTTGTTTGTGGCCCCATATGAGAAAACATAAGGAATTTTATGACCAGACTCTGATGAGTCATCAGTGAGGTAGTAAGTAAAGCTTGGCAACATGATGTTGGCTGTGTCTTAAAGGTACCTTGAGACAGTGAGGCATTGAGACACCTCAAAATATTTATTGTTCTTGTGGTCAGTTGTGCCATATTATATTACTGCTACACTGCTTTTCTTTTCTTATGATGGGTATTTTGAAAGAAAACTGACCAATGGCACGCTTTATTACAAAGAGCCTAATTTAGCATGTTTAATTACATTATGCTGCATGTGAAACTTTATATAAAAATCACATCTTTGATGGTATTGTGCATCAAACAAACATTTTTTATTCTCCTATTCCTATATTTATATAGTACTTTTCAAAATTCAAATCTGGAGTTAGCTCACTTAAATTATATTATTTTGCCAAATTGAACTTTGAGTTCAAATTTTTGTTAGTGTACTCAGAGGTGACGTACAAAAAATGACACATTGGTATACTGTTAAGAGTTATTTGACATTATGTAGGTGAAAACGAAGTGTAATGATATATGTGTGTTTGTATTCTGCAGAGGGACGGTGGCGCATAAGATCATGCAGAAGTACGGGTTTCGGGAGGGCCAGGGTTTGGGGAAGCACGAGCAAGGTTTGAGCACGGCTCTCTCAGTGGAGAAAACCAGCAAACGTGGTGGCAAAATCATCATCGGAGACTCTGCAGAAAAAAGTGAGCTCACACACACTCATGCAATTGTTCCAAAGTACGTTCATCACATATGGGAAGCTCTGATACTGTCCTTAAAAAAAATCTAAGTTTAACCATGTAAATCTTACATGGATTGATTTAGGTAACGATTAAGTAGAACATACAGTGTGCAAGTGAGTTCACACATGTACCTATGTGTACGTCTCTTTGTGTCTTCTCAGCTTCAGGACCTGGACAGAATGTTGCTGACTCTGGTTCTAATGCGGGAGCTTCAGGTTTGGCCTCACATGGATGATTTTGTTTACCAATGTAGTCTGGAGCCTCACATTTTGTTTTCTATTTGTGACACATCCTTTTGCTTTCTATGGAGCTTTATTGATTTATTATAATTTCCCAATTATTTTTACAGCTGATTTTACGATTTAAGTAATTATGCTTTGTTGATTAATCTACAACACTGTTATTTGGAACAAGGAAGCCACTTGAGTATATTCGTTTGCAATCCAGAATTCAGTCTGAAAATTTCAGACAGAATTCCGATATAGTTTGGAAGTGATCAAAGGTGGATAACGATAGCACCATTGCAAGTAAATTTGGGAGTATTATCACTTCCTACGAATCAGGCATGATTTATTGTCTTGGGTCTTGAGTGATGGCATTGAGAACTTGTCAGTGAGATCATAAATCCACAAATGTAAACAGCACTCTATTAAAAACCACTCCTATGTGTCCTTCGTTCAAACACATATCAACAAACCCCAAACTTGCTTGTGTTTGAATGTATGTCTGTTGTTAGAATGCGTTACAAACATAGCCTTAGATAAAAAAAAAACAAACAAAAAAAAAACATAGTGCAGCTACATCTAGTTTTTTCACCATTTTGTTTACAAGAATGATGCTATATATCTTTGCATTTAGGACATGATTTGGAAAAGATATGGTATCTTTTTATATACAATAAGTGCCATTTTGTAATTCTTATTGTTAATTTACAGTAGCAACGTAAACCTTAACATAGGAGCAGGAACTGAAGAGAATTAAGTTCTAAGACTAATGCGTATTATAACCAAAGGAATAGTGAGTGTATTGACTGTTCTTTCTCTAATTGTGTCTTCAGCAGATTCATCAAAGAAAAATGAGGTCAACCCTCTGACAGAAATCCTCAAATGTCCCACCAAAGTGGTTCTATTGCGGGTAAGTGGGATAGAACAGAATGTATGTATGTGTATGTGTGTAAATGGAGACAAGAAGTAATTGAGGTCTGTACTACGCACTTCCCTGGTTAAAAAAGGCCATGCTTCCAAAGGTGTGTGTGTATTTCAACAGAATATGGTTGGAAGAGGAGAAGTGGATGAAGACCTTGAGGTGGAGACGAAAGAAGAGTGTGAGAAATACGGCAAAGTCGTCAAATGTGTTATCTTTGAGGTGAGATACATTCCTCTGGGGTGTCACTTGTTTCTGTTTGTTTCAGTTTTCCCATTCTCGACTAATTGGTCATTAATATGTACACATAATTAATTGTCTATGAGACATGAGAGGCATTTATAATGTTAGTGTTTCCTTTTTTAATGTCAGTGTCCCTATATCGCCAAAGCGATCGTCTTGGTCTTAAAAACTCTGGCTCGCCGGGGGGTATTATGGCAAACAAGGGGTCTTTGGAAAGCTCTCATTGAGCCCTATTTAACTGTGAAGTTTCCCAGAGATTGGTGCTTGCCCCATCTAGAAAAGCCATGATCAATGAATGCATGTTAAAACCGGACTGGCTCTCTGCACTTTTAAAGGTCTTTCTGTAAATGTAGATACTTCTCATTTAATTAAAATATATTTACACCTAATTATACTATTACTTGGCTATTTTTTATTATCAGTATTACAAACGCAGAGAGCGCACCAGAGCGCGAGACGCATCACGCTTCTGATGATAAATGAGGAGAAATTTGACTCTGAGGTTCTGGCGCATTCCCAAAGAAATGCCGATCTCTGGAGGAAAAAAAAAAACTTCCTGTCCTGTAAATGAGACGGCCGTACGCAGTGGTGTAAGCGATATTCACAACTTAAATGTGTACCTAGTTAGCATTTTCTCACCCTGCAGCTAGCATTTAGGCTAACCCTCTAGAGAGTTCATGCCTCATTACCCTAAGGAAACAAGAGGGGCAGTAGAGACCAATGTATCACAGTGAAGTCCTTTGGAAAGCAAACAAATGAAAATTATCGCGGCCGGAAAATGTTCGACCTCATTTTAATTATCGTGCAATTAATTGATTTATTGTTTATCGTTCACTTCATGGCAGGGTAGTGTGTATTCTGAATATTTTTGCAATAGATTTGACTCACCCAACTTTTTTTTAAAATAAATTTTCTTAAGCTACCATGAATCAAGGTTTGTTTGCTCATACCAGTCTTAGAACAGACCTGCAAAATCATTGAAATTTTGATTACATTGTTAGAATTGCATTATATCGTGGTGGATTTGCTCATAAGGATTTGCTGCATATACATTTTTCTTATATAATTTTTAGATCTCGGATGTGCTAGATGATGAAGCTGTGAGAATATTCCTGGAGTTTGAACGGGTTGAGTCAGCAATTAAAGGTGAGAAACGTGTTCTGCATGTTAAAAATGAGCAGCCCTTCTATTTAGTGAATTCGCAGCGTTGGCAGTAGAATGTGATGCTCTGGAACAGCGACACATGCACCTTATCTCACAATGCTCAGTTTCAGCCACTTACAAGGGTATAAACTCCCCAAAACTATGCAAGGTATGTGGGGGTCTATACAGGAGTTTTAATGGTATTTGTGATTCCGAGCAAATTAGCACAGGATATCACAGATATTTTGTCTGAAGGCAGAAAGATCCTCCAGCAATGTCAGCAACCAGCATTTAGTAGAAAGCCTTTCCCCATGAGTAGAGGCTGTTACTGCAGCCAAGCAAACTTTTGGACCTGTAGTATGGGTGTGTGTACCTGGTAGTGTCTAGTTCAGGTGTCCCAGATATCTGTCTCTCTGAAACTGAAGCAGGGGGGTAAGTAAGATCCCTCAGGCATTACATCACCTGCCAAGTTACATCACATCCTCCAGAGAGCTTGCTAATCAAACCAGAACAGTTCATTCACTCAGTTAAGCACCTTTGTTTGGACTCATTTGGCCTGTTACGTGCAAACAGTTTTTATTTTTTTGATTCAAATGATGAAATATGATATCTTCAAAAGATTCAAAATGAAAGGTTCTTTATTATACTTAAAGTTTCATATTTATTTATACAAGTGCAACACATAGTGAAATGTGCCCATTAGTCAAACCATGTGCAATAAAGTTGTCAAATGATTTAAATGAAAGAGAAATTTGAAGTGGTTAAATAAGATAACAATATACAGTTTAACAGATCTAATATTTCTGCTTCAATTTAGCATGTTATGAGGTTAGTTAACATTCAGTATACATGAAACAAGCAGTTGTCTGCAAGTATAGTGAAATAATTAAACGTAATAATGTTATTGAATGGACTTTAATCAAGAAATGGAGAGTGTTCTTAGTGGCACAATTGTACCCTTTGCATAGATTATTTTCAGTGGCACGACAGGACGCACATCCTCAGTAATTACTTATCACACAAAGACCGGTACATAGTAAAAGGACAGGCTTTTTCCTATAGAACATGTTTAGCTGTGTGTACTGGAAAAACAGTTCATGTTTTAATCTTGGTGTCAGTGGCGGTTCTAGACCAAAATTACCAGGGGTCCGAGCTGTTTGAGCTGTTTGCTGTTACTTAGAATGAAAAGCCATTATTAATGTGTTTGATTCAACAGTACAATCTGTGGTATCTAATCAAGAACACACTAAATTACACGTTAAGTAACCAAGCAAAGTTTTTGGTGTACAACAGCATCAGCATTCATTGTCTTCTAGCAGAAATAAATACGCTTAACGGGTCATTATTATAACATGATAAAGTTTACCCAGTGAACCTGTCTCGTTAAATATAGGTAATGAGGGCTACATGATATGGACGAAAGAGTTTTGCAATAATACTGCTAAATGCTGCAGTTGCGAGATTGAGGAGACTTAATGTATGTAAATACTGTTGTTGCCCCATGAGTCAAGTTTAAATGAATTTCAGCCTTTAGAAAGAGCTGTGAAACAGGATAGCCAGTCAGAAAATAGATCAGTTATATGCTTCGGTCTTAAAAGTACATTAGCAAGAATAGACATGGGACGAAAACCGGTTTCAAGGTATACCGCGGTTTTAAAAAGTCAAGGTATCAAATCCGCAAAAAAAAAGTTATACCGTTCCTACAATATGTACAGTGTTTGTGTCGTCAAAGGAAGGATTTGTTTTTGAAAATT
>JBBMFX010000122.1:23158360-23180846 GCA_037832545.1 Rhabdalestes septentrionalis
TGTTTGTGTGTGTGTGTGTGTGTGTGTGTGTGTGGGTGTGTGTGTGTGTGTGTGTGTGTGTGTGTGTGTGTGTGTGTTTATTTTAATTTCTGGACAAACACATTCACATATCCCTGCTATTTTTTCCAGCTTTTTTCAATCACATTTCACTACCTATGGTAATAGATGCTGGAGGTACTAAGAAATCCCCCTGGAATACAAACGACATCTTGTACTGACACAATGACAATAAAGCATCTATCTGTGGGGTTATTTAAGAATGCTGCTGGTTGTAGGCTACTGGAGAAGATTTGATCAGTAATCAGTAATCCTCTATTTAGTTTTTGGTACCTTTCCTTCTACTTGAGTCACAGCAGGTCGGAAGTAATTTACAACAGGGTGGTTTGACTGTTCTTCAGGATGTCTCCGATTCATCCGGTGCTACGTGCGGGGGGGCACGAGCTGAGAAACGGGAGGATTTATTCAGCTATTCCTGTTAATACTGTTTTAGATATCTGAGTATTTACCTCTCACTCCTGCTCGATTGTGAGACCCATTTAGATTGCATTAACAATTAAGTGCTCGTGCATTTGACGGTGGTTTAAATAGTTTCTTTATTTGATTAAGTCGTTGCCAGCAGTGATGTTATTTATTTTTGCGCAAACAGACGCCTTCATTATGTAAAAAAAGTCCGTTTAATTGTGTTAAACACTTGTTTGATAAACTCACAAAAACTGCTGAGTTGCATTAAATATATGATTTCATGCAAGAAGCTAATTGCATTACATTACAAAATAAATGTTTAATATATATTATAAGACAGAATACGTTTATATTAAATTTATATAGAATTGCAACGCATTTCTGCTCATTTGCTTTGCTGTAGTGGCTATCAGAAACAAAAAAAATCTCATTTATTGCTCATTGGTTCCCATAATATATATAAAATCTAAATATAATACTTTCTCTTAACACGAGGGATAAAATAAACAAATCTAATACTTTGATAGATAAAAATAAATGAAACACAGATGTTTGAGAAAGCAGAGGGAGTTGCCCTGTAATAATAGAAAACATGGAATGTCCATCATCCTGATGCTGAACGTGCAGTTGAGGGATTTTTTCTCTCTTTGTGGTTTCCCACTAGAGCAGTGACCTCCAGCACGTAGGCAGACTGGAAGCCCGTTTGGTGAGCTGGCGAACACCAAACGGACTGTGGAGGACAGGGTGGACTAAAGTCTCCAATTAACGCAGCAATTAATATTGCAGTTAAAGCCTACTTTAACACTACGACACTGCGTGGACGAATGGATCTGACAAGTGCCTTTCACGCACACGAACAATTTGTATAGAGAATAAAGTGTGGACTTTGTGTTTTTTTCGGCATTTTTTGGTGAAGTATATGTTAGCCACCAGGTGACGCTGCGTGCTCGCCTCCTCCTCCTCCCGCTACGTCATCTGCCAGGGTCACACTGCTCCCTGTTTAAAAAGGAGCATGTGAGGAACCGGCACACAGCAGAACTACGGTACGGCGGACGAGACACGAGAGACAAGACATTATTTTTCCTGACTGCTCTTTTTTTGCCTTAAACGACACACATCTACAATTCGTGTCGAGGAGAGGTTTGGAAATCCAGCGGCACTTTCATTTACATCCGCTGAAATTACAAACGCCATCACTGAGGAATGACGAGGGAACTTACCCAGAACAAAATCCAAAAGATCTGGATCCCTTCAAAGGATGAGAAACCTGCACCGCCCCGAAAATGTGAGTAAACCCTCCTCTCATCTGATCCCTGAGGGTGTTTATGGTGTAGTTGTCTCTCACCCTTTCCCTCTGCCAGAAAGTCTTCAGCTGTTTAAGTTACACGAAATCTACCAATATTGGGATGAGGTCAGTGCGGTAAGTGAGGAAGAAAATGTAAAATAGGTGTCAAAATGGGGTCGACTCTTTCTCTCCTGACTTTCTGGTCTGATTTGAGGAACAGTAGGAGAAGAAAACTGGTCCACGTACGTGCTGTGCTCCTCCTTGGCCATGAAGGATCACTTATGCTCCAGCATGCGTATATCTTAATATTTACTCACTTTGTCTTGTTTTCTACTGTCCTACAAAGAACAGTTGTATCAACAGGCTAGTTTTGACTGTGTTTGGGTGAAACATAAATAAATAATAAATAAACAAATAAATAGTCTACAGACAAGAATGCCATGAATCTCTGTAAGTAGCCTTTATGTATTTGTTAATTTAATAATGAATGTCTGCTTATATGTATATTAGTATGTGTGTGCATGCATGTCTTTACATTTATTTTTTATTTTTTTTAATTCAGTGTGTTCAGCATCATTAGTAAGTCTACCAACGCAGGTAGGGACTATAATTATGACGTGGTTGCCATAGCAACCACTCACGATGCGCGTGAGATACTGTCGTAAGAGAGACGGAGTTTAACGGACCACTGTAATTGTTGATCGTTTTTGTATATTATTGTTTACCATTGCAGTCATTTTGAAAGAGCAAAAATAATTGAAAAACTATAATTAGGCTGTGAACAGTTAAAAAAAGTTTAGTAAAAATATAAATTAATGACTTTCGTTTGTGTGTTTATGCCAAAATGATATTTTACCTCCCGAAAATACATCTGTGTTTGAGCTACTTCTGCTGATCCAGAAGCAGAAAGTCCAAAACTTTCTGAAGAGGCAGCAACCATATTTCAACTATCAAACTTAGTATGCCTCCACAGTTCTAACCTCACTCTTATATATCACCCCACTGCAGTACACTCTTACACATCTCAGCAGGCATTGCATTGCATGCATAGGTGAGCGGGGTCATTGGTCAGTCTGAACTAAACAGATTAATAAGATCGGCGGGAGCTTCTGCTGACAGAGCAGTTTGAGGTTGCGTGGCCCCGCTGAGGATGTTCTCGTAAGGAGAGGGGATTAAACTGAGTGTTTGAGCTCAGCCTTTCAATTCACATGCACTGCATCCCAGAGTACTGAATGCAGACACTAACACAGACTCATGCAACCTCTGTGGGTGCGTCAGGCGCTTGAATGAGTAAGGAGGAGTGGACAGTGAATGGTATTGCCCTAATGAAGTCTCTAATATACACAAATCATCACAATTGATTATTGATATTCATTTGATTCAGGGATACACTGTACATACCAATATATGACGAATATTTTTACTTTGCCAAGGTTGTGATGTCACATTCCTAAATGAGGACAATTTTGCCTACAGTGATTTAGTGTGTCTGAAATTGCACAAACAAGTACAAAATGAAGTGCAAGAAAGATGTGGCATATGAGGCATTTAAAGTGCAGCTAGTTATGGGGAATTGTTTGTTAACATGCTTGTGCATGCAGCAAGAAATATTTTATTTTCATCCTGGGCAGGAATTTGTTTCTCTTCATTATATGTTTGTGTGAGAGTGTAATGGCTGTCTGGTCAGTGATTGGTAATGGAGCTGCCGATGGCCGCTCTGGTGCACGTGACTCTGGGGCACGTGGATGGGCACTGAAGTGAAAGTGTGGAGGGGGGGGGGATTCCTCTCCATTTTTGCTTTGCCCATACTGTCAGACATTCACATACACCCACACACACACACACAGGCATGAAGCGACCTAATTCTATATGGCATGGGGCACGTGCAGAAAAAGGGCATGAGCAGGCAAGAGGGGGATAAAAGGTTGTTGAGTTTACATGCACGTATGCACATACATTTTTTAATTCATAGAAGCCATCAGCCCAATATAATCAGGGCAAGATGGGGATAAAAGGTTGTTGAGTTTACATGCACGTACGCACATACATTTTTAAATTCATAGAAGCCATCGGCCCACGATTTTCACAAAGCATAATCTCTATGAAATGTGTGTTTTGGCATGCATCTGTCACCCTAAACCGCAGTCCGTAGTAACCCTTGTGGCACCCAAAGAACTCAGATGATCGTGACATCATTTATCACAATGATAAATACGGCCATATTGCTCAGGTCAAGCTGGTTATAATAAATGTATTTATTTATCAACAGTTGTTTAACTTTTCGGCCCTAAAATTGACAACTGTCTCTGTTCTCTTGCAGCTGGTGGCGGCCCCCACTTGGCCAACCCTCCTACGGTCATAGTGATGGTAGGTCTCCCTGCAAGAGGCAAAACGTACATATCAAGGAAACTCACACGCTACCTCAACTGGGTTGGCATGCCAACCAAAGGTAAATATCACAAGCAGGTTAAAAATGTATCAGCAGCTAGTAAAAGCAAAGGCTGTTGTACTGTATTCAAGAATTGCTTTTTGTCTTTAATTAACAGTGCCACACATAATAATTGTTTTGGATGGTTTTTATCTTCCCAGTCTTCAATGTTGGCGAGTATCGCAGAGAGGCGGTTAAACACCACTACAGCTCATATGATTTCTTCAAATCAGACAACAAGGAAGCGGTCAAAATAAGAGAGTGAGTCACTCCCCATTCTTATAATAGACTTTGTTTTATAATACCATTCAGTAGTTATTCATTGTATTTCTTGATGTAGGTCACAAATTAAATCTCTTCTTTTTGGACTCTTTCTATTACCTTAGACAATGTGCCTTAGCTGCTCTCCGAGATGTCAAGCTGTACCTCACTGAGTTGGGCGGTCAAGTTGCAGTAAGTTATTTTTTTTCTTTCTGAAAACACCCAAATAATAATGCAGTGAATTTCCTTGAGACAAATACAGTCAGCATTACCACATAAATATAATTTCTGTTGTCTCGTAGTTGTGTATGGCAGGAAATATTTGAATAGAATGTATTTTATTATTGTAATAATAATGCACACATTTGAATAATAATATTTTTGAAGAGTAAATGTATCTCATTATTTATGCACACAAACATATTCAAGCTACAGATTCTTACTATAGTCACTGTGCAGGTTTTTGATGCCACAAACACAACCAGACAAAGAAGAGATATGATCCTGGATTTTGGAGCAAAGAACTGCTTCAAGGTTGGTCCCTTTATCCCAGCATTTTAGTACTGCTGATGACGAAAGTAGCTGCTGTGCATAAACACCACTAACTTTAAATCTGTCCTTTCACAGATCTTCTTCATTGAGTCTGTATGCGAAGACCCAAGCGTAATTGCTTCAAACATCATGGTATGTTTATAATTACAGTGTATACTGACCAATCTGTTATGTTATGTCTGTTTTGGTACATCAGTTCAGAATTAATGTCGATGTATGCACGTGAGTTTTACGTAGTAGGTTTACAGTGGGCAGCCGTAACGTCTGAAGTTATAACAAAGTGTTTGCTAAATCCATTTCAGAATAAATCAGTTTCCACTCATTTTACTGGGATATGTTTACATTGGACCAGCACAGTGTATATATTCAACTGGAGTTATAGCTTGAAATGTCCCTTTCAGAATCAATAGATTTACATTAATGCTTTACATTTTACATCCATGCTTCTACCGTGGCTTGTTTACGACGGGAATGCATGGTTTGCAGTCATGTCAGTAGTCAGTGTGTATTTTGGATACATTTTGTAGACGGTCACTTCATTGCTTTTACTGCAGCTCTGCAGGTGTTCCCTGGCTAAAATGCTTCTAACTGTTTAACCCCCTCTAAGCCTCTCTAAGGGTCCACTTCTCAGTTCCTCGCTTTCATAACTACACAACCTAAGAATTAGTGACATGTTATTTCTATAATTATTTGAAATAGTTACTGAATAAATGCTTTAAGATTTGTTGGTGAATAATAAGCCTATGTTTCAAAGAGTTAAAGGGACATACTGTGACTTTGTGTTCATTTATCCCTAATTCTGTTGCACTATTTAAACAATGAACTTCCTTTATTTTTAGGAAGTAAAGGTGTCATGTCCTGACTACCAAGATTGCAACAAGACTGATGCAATGGAAGACTTCCAGAAGAGGATTGAATGTTACAGAGTGAGCTATCAGCCCCTTGACCCAGATGATTATGACAAGTAAGTTTCCAAATGTAACCTTTAACCTCCAGTCTGGACGGTCCATAAAATCTGCCAAATAGGCACTTTTGATTTCATCATGTTAATCATCGCCATGAACTCATTTGCCACACCTACACCAGTTTAACAACATTACATTCTACAAAGTATTACTGCACATTTCATCCTGGAATGCGTTTGAATGTGGCAATATACAGGGATGTCAGTCAGAACAGAGGTCAAATACACATCAGGGATTAAGGCACAGTAACAAAACAGCCTGTTTGATTCTTAGGGGTAGAAAGAGGCTGGAAAATTTTATTGGTTTTGGTACTTAAAAGCACACATTATAAACGCACTTACACATGCACAGAAATGATTGTGAATGTGAATCCCTTAAATAAAAAGTTGGAATAATCTCTCCTTTCAGGAATCTGTCCTTCATCAAGGTGATTGACGTGGGTCGCAGGTTCCTGGTGAACCGCATTCAGGACCACATCCAGAGCCGCATCGTCTACTATCTGATGAACATCCACGTCCAGCCACGCTCCATCTACCTGTGTCGCCATGGTGAGAGCCAGCACAACCTGCAGGGCCGCCTGGGCGGAGACTCTGGCCTTTCCACTCGAGGGAAAAAGGTACTCATCACTGCTGAGCAAACCAAGCAACGTAATGCTTACGGTTTTGATCATATGCGCTTATTTGATATATTTAATCACAACAGATAGGAACTGTAAGATTATCATTGATTCTTAACTAATTGGAAGCAGTTACCACTGGAAAGACTTTGTAGTAATTTAGTCCAAATGTTTGCACAGAATCTGAGATTAATATAGGGCTGCATGTTTAATATAGGGTTTACTTTCTAATAGAAAGGATTAGTACTGCCCTTTTAGGTAGATTGTCCTGTATGGCTGACTTGGTTTCTCTTTCGGCAGTTTGCTATTGCTCTGGCCAAATTTGTGGAGGAGCAGAATCTTAAAGACTTGAAGGTGTGGACAAGCCAGCTGCGGCGAAGCATTCTGACTGCCGAGGCCCTCAACATACCATATGAGCAGTGGAAGGCCCTGAATGAGATTGATGCTGTACGTTCCTGAACATCATTTTTATCCATCTGTTCTGTTGTTCTGACCATTTCTCTAAAAAGTATGCGTTACCAACAGGGTGTGTGTGAGGAGATGACCTATGAAGAAGTGAGGGAGCGCTACCCTGAAGAGTTTTCTCTGAGAGATCAGGACAAGTACTACTACCGCTACCCCACTGGAGAGGTGGGCCTCTTAGCCTCAGAAACAATACAGAACTATAGATAGCGATGGATAGTGGCTTTGTGTTTCAAAAATACTGCAGTAGTGCAAAAGGCTGTAAAAGCTGCTAGCTGTAGGATTCTTTTCTGGTACCTCAGTAGAGGCGTAAATCTCAGACCGAAGTATCAAGCTGCTTCAAGCCGTTTTACACCTATAGATTTCCAAGTTCCCATTGTAATTTCTCCCTATTTCCGTCCAGTCATACCAAGACCTGGTGCAACGGGTGGAACCAGTCATTATGGAGTTAGAGCGACAGGAAAATGTTCTGGTTATCTGCCACCAAGCTGTCATGCGATGCCTCCTTGCTTACTTCCTCGACAAGAGTGCTGGTAAAACTTCATTCTTCATTAACTGCTAATTAATGCATCTTTATAATGGTCCTGTAATCTGACTAACCCTGACCTTCTGGCTGCAGATGAGATGCCCTACCTGAAGTGTCCCCTCCACACTGTACTGAAGCTGACCCCAGTGGCCTATGGTAAGAGGCTTTCCATAGATAGCATCTTCATTAGTCTCAGATACAAAGCAATTGGATGTTAACAATAAGATGTTTCTGTAATGTTTCAGGGTGCAAAGTAGAGTCCATCTCCCTGAATGTTGAAGCAGTGAACACACACAGGGATAGACCTGAGGTAAGAACACAGTTCACACACATGAACTAATGTTTTATATATAATATATTTTGTTGCACTGAGTCATACAAAGTATACACAAACTTAAGGCCTGACTTTCTGTCTGCCTCCCCCCATTTCTGTAGGAGATCAAGAGGGGTCCAGGCACTCTGATCAGGAGGAATAGTGTGACTCCTCTAACTAGCCATGAGCCCACTAAGAAGCCTCGCATCGATTCCCTGGACGAAACTGCTTTCCCGGAGCTCACTCCAGCGCCACTGACCTTCTGTGCCACCGCAAACGCCTCCCTCGCATTGACCACACAGGTATGTGCCAGAGACCCTTTGTGTACATTTTTCTTTGTGTGCGTGCGTGTTTGCTACTCCACGACTGCTCTCTCACCAGCTATGCTGTACAGCACAATGATCCACATACCGTAGTTCCATGTGCTCATCAGTCACATTGTCTCTTCTCTTTTCCTCTTCACTTCCCCTGTTTTATCTCATGGTCTTTTTGCTACAGCACTGGCTTGGCCAAGCTTGTCTGTAAGTATTAGTGTTCCCTGTGAATTCCCTGTAAATTACAGACGAGTGAATGTGTGTAGTTCCTCCTAGGAAAAATCTAATTTACATAAATGTACTCCTACTATACCTTCTATGCAACACACATTTTAGTATTGATCATGTCATACAGTGTCAGAACACAAATAAGCTTGTCTGTTCAAATGCTTAACAATTTGAAGAACTTTGAGGCAAGTGCAATCATTTAGTCCCATGGCTTGCATGATGCTAATTGGTGGGATAGAAGCTTCCATTATTTGTAGCTACATTACACTCACAGCTCTTGTGCAAAACATAAGGAACAAACTTCAGACTCCCACCATGCCTTGCCTCATCAGGTACGTTTGTATATTTGAAAAGGAAAGTGGTATAAATAATTTTTTGTTTTTGTTTTATTTTGGCCAGACTTTCATTTTAAGATAATGCAAGTGTAACATGAGTCAGACGTGATAGAAATGTAGTGTCATTTAGCATTTGTGGTTGCACTCGAATAATTTCTTCATCCCACACATTATTGCATCACTTGCTTAACCAGAAAGCCTGGCATTTTTGCCTCCACACATCATCTGTGGCAGATAACACATTACGCGGTCCTGTGTGCATGTGTAGGCCTTCCCAGCTGTCAGTCAGCTTGCAGACGTTTTTATTTCTTTGCTGCCTCTTCTTTTAATCCTTTATGTTTTGTCTTCTAACGTTTGTCTCGCCTGTGCTGTGTCTGTGTCTTTGATTTGCATGCCAAAAGACGCACTGTGTTCCACTACCTAAAAGTTATGTCAGTGCTGCTATTTCAGAGGTAATATTTGAGCCTGTGTGTAGGTATAGGTGTTGGTGTTTAGAGTTCCAGGGTGGGGGTGGTCTATAGGGGTCCAATGATACAAAAATACAAACTGTAATACAATAAAAAATAAAAAAAAAATTTAATATTTGTACAAAATTTGCAGACAATTGTATCTTCCTAGGCTACTGATAATAATACTCATCATTAATTATATAACAGTGTACCAGAAATATTGCAAAGAAATGTTTTCCCCTTCCCTCCCTACCTCTGGGAGACAGAAAAACTGTTTTTATCTCTATCTCTGCAGTGAGAGTGGAGGGAGTTCAGTGGAGGCATTTGCTGGCATTTCAGTAGAGTAGGGCATCTGAGATCTGATCTCTGTTCCGAGCGGCACATTCAGCTGGACACACAGCAGAGGTTTTGGTTACACACAGCGTTTTTATTTTGGCTTACCTCACATGACCTCGCACAAAAGATTACTTTTTAGGTTTAAGCGAGGGGGAGGCGTGTAGAGGAAACCAGCTAAATAGACAGTTTGTAACCTACACAGGACCAAAATATTATGCAAGAGCCAGAATTAGACTTATTTTTAGACAGAATAAGACCATTAATATCGACCCTTGATTGTAGCTCGTGTTGCATGCCTGAAGGAATGAATTTATTGCTGAAAAGAAACCCTCCAAGCCTCCATGATGATTCAGTGGCTAATTTGTTTAGCAAATACACAGACTTGCCAGCACTGTCAACACTGTCCTTTCATCTGCTTTCAAGTCAGTATTAGTCCAGTCCAGAAACAAAGATTAGCCTCAATGCATTAAATGCACTTTATTATGATGTATGCATTTCTTCCTGAATTAAAGGCATGTCAAATGAATGGCAATTACTTCTACTACACATTAAGTAGCTGCGATGAAACTAATACATTATGTAGGTACCGAAGATAAAATCAAGTTAAGTATGTTGAGACACTCTTTATAACTTCTATTACACTATAACATGACAGTGTGGTGCTAAAACTACTATAGGCCGAATAATTTGGTTATATGTAAATATGCTGGTTTTTGGTGTGTGTTTTTAATAAAGATCGGAAAGAGCCTAAATTCTCTACATACATGATTACTGTGATAGCACAGTAGTGTATCCAGATATGCTTGTGTAGTTTATTAATGGCAGACATCTCTTCTTTTTGCAGAACCTGAAACGATGCACAGAGCGCCACGATATTCCTCAGCTTTGCCAGTGAGACTATTTACTATGCATTTGCTTTGGAAGCATCACTGCCAAGCTGTTCGTGCAGAAGTTCTTCTGAAGAGTCGAAGACTTCTTCTGTTCCCCTAAAAGGATGAGAAGTAGGCACTAAGTGGCTACCTGGGCATTTTTGTGTTGCCCCCCAAAGAGAAAGAACATGTTCTTCTATTGGCAGCAGTGTGTGTAAATGTGTTGGGTTTTTTTACATTGTGAAGGGAAAGGAATGAAGTTCTGTGGCAGAAAATAATGATCCAGCATAGCTACATTCACATCACTGCAATTTAAGCACTGTTCCTTCCGGTTACCATGACCTTCATACATTATGGCATGCCTCTTCTTGCCACATAGTGGAAGTGTGATAGCGCTTGGTTGGACCAGGTGAACTCAAGCTCCACGCCAGTCCTTGGACACACCAAAGATTGTCAAAGGCTGACTCATGTCCATAAGGAGTCCTCAATATGCCTTGAATTGGGCCACATCATGATATGAATGCTGAATATGATCATGATTTATTCCACTTAATGCAATGTTGTTTCATTGCTATAGCCTTTAGGGTTGCAATGAATGTCCCAATACTGCTGCTGGCTTCTTACATTTTTAACGTGTTTGTTAAAGTCCGTATGAGATTTGTCTCAAGCACTGAGAGATTTTACAGTTTGTATGTTCCTTAATGAAGGCATGTTATGTATATTGTGGTTTAGGTCGTTATCATGGGTGTGTTGTGCCCATGTGTTTTTATGTGAGGTTATTTATGTGTGTGCAGTACATGTACTGGTTATTTGTTGTGATGCCGATGGAAAGGATTTTTTTTTAACTTCATGTATGAATGAATTCCCTAGAGTGCCTAGTGCTTTGGCTTTCAGGCCAACAATGCTTTTATTTTCTCCACTCTTAATATTTTACATTGTGCAGCGTCATTTATCATTTTATTCTTTATAATGTCTTAGAAATATGTGCTAGGAAATTAGGCACATGTTCAACCAATCTATCGAGATGACAAGAACTGATGTTATTGTTTTGTATACTTAATGTAAACCAAATGTTTACAGTTTGTTTTTCTACCTATACATTTCCTAGTTAATAACCAAAAGTTGTACATGGAGATTTAATACAGAAACAAGCTTTACTCTTAACACTAGCTCAATGGGGATGAACATAAATATTTTAATAATAAATACATTACCCAGGTTTGTGTATATTCACATGTATACGTAAGCAAAAACTGAAGATAGTTAATGTTATAAATGCACTTTCCGAGGAGCCAGAGTCTGGCTACAATTATCATGATGGAAAACATTTCTCTTTATACATTGTAGGTGCGATGTATATTGCCCTTAACTGTAGTAACTATTTTTGCTTATGATACTTGAATTCTGTATTTTATAATGCTGCATTTTTTTTTCCGTTAAACTATTTATTTTATTTTTATGTACAATGTATATTTGGGTTTTGAGTACAAGCCACCTCTTCTGTGGAGATTATGACCCATATCATGATGAACAATAAAATAAAATGTGCGTTTTGTATTTACTGGACCAATAAAAAAAAATCCTTCAAGGAAATCTGAAGACTTCTGGCTTTGTTATTTGTTTCTATAGACCGGGGTCATTTCCTTGTCTATCCTTTTCCCATAAATGGTTCGGATGGAGCCAGTAATTTCCCACCCCACCAAGCCCTCTGCTTGCTCTGGCCCACGAGCTGTTTTTATTTAGCTGTACACTGACCATCATTAATTCCAACTCCCTCCCACACTCACTCTATCTTTCCAACTCACGATGAGTTGCTTGATTTGTTTTACATCCTCACATAATGAGAAAGAAAGCACAACAAAAACTGCTCTCAGTCCTGGTCACATGCCATCATTCCTGTCACTGGGTCCATGCAACAAGAAAGCAATAATGCTTGAGTCATTCAAGCATGTGACATAGTTTAATAACTGGATAGTAAACAAGGAAATATGAAAGGGGATTGACTGGGGCTGATAAAGAAATGATAAAATATTTACATAAAAGTTTCAGTGAAGTTTCACTCTCCTTTGCATGGTGGCCAAGCCAGTCAAGACAAATAAGCACATGACTGTACTTTAGCAAACTAAGATAATGACTTTTGACGTAAGTGTGATACCCGGTATTGAATGAGTGTAATTAAAGTCATCTCTGTCTGCCTGTCAGAGACAGACAAAAGTATTGGGACACTTGTTTTTCAGGGTGTGGCTAGACAACCTTTACTTCCAGTGATGATCATAATGCTTCAGTGTACCAAGACATTTTGGTCAACACCAACTTTATGGACACAGTTTGTGGAAGAGCCTTTTCTATTCCAGCATGACTGGGCCTTAGTGCACAAAACAGGGTTCATAAAAACATAGATAATGAGTTCGGTGTGAATGAACTGGAATGGAGATTACGAACCAGGTCTCCTCAACTAACATCTGTGCCTGAAATCAGAATGCACAAAATCGGACCAACTTCCCACAGAAACTCAAACATCTTGTGGAAAGCCTTACAAGAAGAATGGAAGCCATTATAGCTGCAAAGCAGGGAACAGCTCCATATTAAAAATGTCATTATATACAAATAATAGATAATTATTTTCCATTAAATGTCTTGGGATAATGCAGGGATAAGCAGTTTCACACATATGCCCTTGTTAGGATTAAGCAGTTACAGAAAATGAATGAATGAATTAATCTCTTGGTGTAAGAACATATCAGACAGGTGAACTTAGCATGAGCAACATGCAATCCCACTGTGAATGCCATGAGTCAAAGTCTGCTAGTCAAAAAATAACTCCTGTCTTCTTAAATGGGGATAAGCATAAACACTACCCTGGCAAAAAAAATTTTTTTAATCTGACAAAAAAATACAAAAATGGGTTTCAATATAATAGTTTAGCTCATATAACACAAAAAACACAACTTTCCCCAATTATTGAACTCCAATGTCTCTGCATTGCTGCAGTGGAGGAAGAGGGTGCTTATTTCGCAACCTTTCGCAAGTCTATTCTTTTAGTAGTCAAAGTTCAAGGCCAAGCATTCAAGCATCAGGCACTGTTTAGTGTTTACTTCTACACTACATTCAAGAAGTAATAAGTAAGAAGGCACCCAGTTTTCACAACTAACACACTACATACTTATTTCAAACCATCTTGAGTATTACAGTGGTCTAGTTTATAGACTCGTTAGGGTGGTTTATGATACTATTATCTGTAAAAATAGACATTTTATATAGAATTCAGATGTAAACAAGTGTATTTAAGGTCAATTTAAGTCCGTTTCACAGTTGCACAGAACAGTATAGACCTCCATTAATTGTTAGCAACACTGCTAAACTAAATGAGCGAAAATGTCTTGTTTGATTAAAGAAATTTGTTATTAGAGGGGTGAATTTCAATAATTAAAATTCTGGTTGAATTGCTAAAGGTATTGTTTTATAGCCAGCCAGTGCAAGATGTGTCTGTGCTCGTAATGGTAGAAACAGAATTGGAGTTACAAAGAACCAAGGAAAACACAGGAACAGGAAACCCACGACTGTAATCAGCAACCCACAGATACGCAATACTTTATAAAAATAACTCACAGCAAATGAGAGAGTATAAATACAAGAACATTGATCACTACATTTAAGAACATGGGTGAAGGTGACAATTAGCAGTAAGGATGGGTGTGGATGGGTGTTAGCAGGAGCTGTATGCTACTAGTCAGCAGCTGAGGAATTATTCCACACTGAAAAAATGGTGGTTTGCATGTACATGATTCAGATAGTCTCATATGAATAAAAATGTATTACATCAACACATATCTTGCCAAAAGAACTAAAGACAGAAACTGAGTTGCATGGGGGAAATATGGAGTATAAGCTTCCACTGTTACCTACATTAGACTCAGATTCCTCAGGTAAATTCATGTGCAAGCGACAGGTACATTTGAATCATATAAATTCAAACCTCCTTTTTTCAGTGTAGGGTGGAGGTTTCCTGGCAGTAAGGCATGATTTAACCTGTTTTGCTTATCAAGCAGTGTCTTTTAATACAAGGATTAATACAGACTAAATAATTATGTATCATTTAATAATCAAAATTATTATTACCTGTAACCACAAGCACAAATGAAGCAATTCTAGGTTTGTTTGTGAACCATGTTGTAATGGTAAGGAATTACAAGAAGGAGCAGAAATTCATAATTTCACCTGATGCCATAATTAGGGACTTAATATGATCAGCCAAGATCTGATTTGTTTTGTGCTGGAGCTGTGAGATCGATGTAGCAAATACATTATAGTAGTTGGCACCAATTAACATCTCACTCTTGCCTCAAACTACCTCAAGTTGTTAATAAAGGTATTTTTGCCATTTGTATATATGAGTATGTGATGTAGTGCCAGAAACCACATAAGCACTTAACAAGCTGACAGAATCTCTGCATGATGAAGGTGAACACGGTCTCTTTAAGGCCCTAACAGGGTTTTGCTTGCTTTTGTTTGTCCGGTTTAACTTTAGTAAAATATTATTTTCTTCCAGGAATGTTTAGAAAAAATGTAATATAAACAAAATGTGAAATAAACAAATGAAAACAAATGATTGATTGTTGCTGAAATACTAAACAAAATCAAAGAATTGAATGGATGCACATATTTAAACAGGCAAACAGCTCTTGCCATTGAACTGATTTTACATGATGATTCCTTATCAGGCCAAGCTCTTGCTGTCTAATTCCACTGAAGGAATTATCTTGACCTGTAAGCGTCAGTCTGTCTTGTCAGATTAAGAGGTCTGGGTGTTGTATACAAACGAGACTAACACCTTTCAGATCGGTCAGTCAAAAAGAACACAGCTATGCCATTCAGGACTGGTGCTCCACTATTTGAACAGTGGAAACAGTGGTCTCTCAGATATGGTGTATGAAAATGACACAATGCTGTGAGAATACAGTCCACCCCAGTGCTTGAATTACCCATGAAAACCCAAATCAACACAGACAATTACACACAATAGGGGGATAGAGAAATGGTATGAGAAATAGGGCCATGCTCTGATCTTAGGTCAGCAGTCTAGAGGGCTGTGCGGATGTGACTACAGTCAGGCATGGCATTATGAGCCCTGATAGTTATTTATAGTGCAATGTCCAGTCAGCCTGAAGACTTAGAATGTAGCCCACTTTGCATACCCTGAGACAGAATCACTTCAGCAATGTTGGACTAACATCTAGAGAGAAATGTAACATTTTAATGTAATTTAATAATCGGTATTTTGAATTTGGAAATGAACTGCATACACGCTCATATAATGTAATCCATATTACTAATATGGAATGCAATGTATGATTAGATAATCTATAATCCATAAATCTTGTTTTGCATCTTAAATGGTCATCTCAAACATGATTAATTTCCCATGAGATTAAATGCATCCTCCAGTTTTATCTGAATTAACAAAATTAGCAGATACACATCAATCGTATCAGTTTATGCTTCCCTTATTAATCAGTATAAGGCACGGATGTCAGTATGTGCTTTGTGTCATTCTGTGTGCGGTATTATTAGCTTTAGTTGCAAAACATTGAAAATTAATTTTGAATTGGCTGAAATACTAAAACCCAGAGCTTCCTGTCACCACTGTGAACATGTGAATGTCCAGGGTTTCTAAAATCTCATAACGTCTTGACATTTCTTCCTCTTTTACTCCCCTTTTTGACATTCAGGAGAATTTCATTTCTGTTTATTTGTTTTGCAGAATTACTGTAGGAACATCACATGCACACTATAGTCATAAAAGGAGGATACAGCAGGAGAGGAAAAAAATTGAACATAAGGTGCTACTTAGCTAACATGTCTGTATTAAACTGAGCAAAGTATTTGCAAAACGATGGATGGTTTAATTAATCATTTGGTGTGTGGATGTGACTTGTCTCATGTCTCCTGGCAAATCCAGCTTCATCCCCTCAAGCCTAGGATAATCAAAAAGGTGTGAAAGGAGAAGAACCTTTGTCTTTTAAGAAAAAATGCACTGATACATGGTCTCATTTGCAAGCACACAATGTGAGAATGAGAATAGGCTGGGTCCTGTTTTTTAACCCTTTGACACCAAAGTGAAAATCTCTGCCTCTCATCTTGTAACCACTATTCCCCTTAAATAACATGATTTCTAACTGCACTTGTTTTTATTTTGACATAATTCATGTCATATCAAAACCTTTCTCTCCTTTAAATCACATGCAAAATTTGGAACACTCCCAGGCACATGTATTGATCATTTTGTGGATTGAAAATAAGTACATATCCTCCTAAGGGAATACACTTAATTGTGACATTTTCTGCTCTGTTCAACCAACAGTTTCTTTTGCATTATTGCAGTACATCCAAAAATAAAGGCAGCAGGGAACTTCTTTTAGATAGTTAAAGGCAATAGGGCCGTGCATTCAATTTACACATTCACATTCAAGCTGGGAAAATATTTAAAGGAGTTAAATGGGACAAAGACTTTTGGTTAATTGGATATGTTGGTCCTATAAACACTACAGAAACTCTGTTTTAGCAAGAATAGTGAAATAGGATCCTGTCCTCATGCACAAACACACACAGTGCTTCGATTAGTCATTCTTATCAGATTTTGTAGATCTTTAACTGAGCCAGTTTGTGTAACTCAGTGGGTCTTGCTCTTCACCGCGTTCCTTGTGGCTGGTTTGAAACGATCCACTTAAGTTCATCTACTTTAAATAGAACAGTAATTCTCTTTATGGAGATTAGCAGGCTTGGTAATTATACTCTTACTGGATCTGGCTACATTTCCCACGCTCCTTAGCGTGTCATGCAATCATCACATTGGGGCAACCAGTCAATAAAGGTGGGCAAACTGGGCTGGTTTTGGTAGACGCCAAAAAGAAAAGAGTCACTAAGGACGTTCAGGAGCAAATACAAACAGAGACCCCAAGCACACACATATTGCTCCAGTCTGGTTGCCTTGACAACTTATAAAGTCCCTTCTTCTTTAGCCTCCATAGCGATTAACTGTCGGTAGTGCAACAGGAAGACGGATCAGTAATCTGGTCTGTCAAAGCTGACCCATCAAGAATGTTTTTTTCCTGCGTCATGGGGACTAGAGTGGCACTTCTTACATGAACCACAGGACCTACGTGTATTTCCTTCTGGGACAGGGATCGAATCTCAAATAGCTCCAGACTCCCTGGGCATGAATACTTCTTAGGGCATGAAACACTGATGTATACACCCAATTTATACACTAACACTCAGTATATATGATAGAAAGCTGTTTGGAATTAAGCCAAACATTTGCCTGTTGCATATAGGCCATATATGTAAAATATATTTAATAATTGTTTAATTATTTAATGTTTTAAGGAGTCATTCTGTCAAAAAATGCATTGAAACATGGCCTCATTTGCAAGCACACAATGTGAGCATGAAAACTGGATGACAAGGGCTAGGCCTTGCCTTTTTAACCCTTTAACACCAAGGTGAAAATCTCTCCCTCTCCTTTTGAAACCTCTCCTCATTTAATACCCTGTTTTCTCAATGGACTTGTTGCATTTATTTTGGAATTATTACTGTCATATCAAAAGCTTCTCTGTCGTTTAGTCTTATGAAAAAGCCCCAGTCAAAATGTTATTTGAAAGTAGTATTGGAAGAAAATATTTCAGGTATTTCCAATGTTGTACATTAACTGTATTTTAACAGTTTTTTTCTTTGGATTATTTGCATTGGAGGATTTTGAGGGGTTTGTTTAGTATGTTATGTTGGTGTGAAATTTAACAAGCTAACATTTGCTACCTGCTATCTTTGACTGATTCGGTGATGCTAATATGTGATAATGCATGGTACTTTGTCCTTTACTTTCAGGATGAGCTATTTAGTGCAGATCACACGTTTAGTTAAGATTAATAATCCAGACATTGAATAGTTAAGCACATACTGTTTAATGGGCAAATATGGTGCACAGTGCCTGAGTTGAGACACATCTGGCTTTGGACCCCACACAAGAGAGCTCCTTGTGGGCCATATCGAACTGAGGTCTTAGCAACAATGACTTAATCAGCCCATTATGCAGCTGATAGCAAATGGCTGAACGTGACTGTTCTCCATGTCCTGTGGAATGTTTTCTTTGCTTTTATGTCTGCAGAAAAATAGACTCAACTCTGCTGACTGTTTCTGAATACCAGGCTGTAAAAAAGACTGACCTAAAAAAAGAGAATCAGACACTGGCCCAGTCAGGAGATTAGAGGTTTTGTCCTTGGCTGGTGTGTACGCAGAGAGGGTGAGTGAATGGGAGAGCAGGATTTTCTATAGAGGTGAATGGACAAGTGGACGTGATAATCCTGCAGCCTCCATCTGCATGACACTGCATTCATCTCAGTCTCCAGGGTCAGAGCAATGAAAATGCAAAAAGTTGACAATACTACATTAAAATGGTGCAGCAATATAATATAAAATAATATAATATAATATAATATAATATAATATAATATAATATAATATAATATAATATAATATAATATAATATAATGTAATATAATATAATATAATATAATGTAATAAAAAACAACAATCATAATTGCGAAATGAAAATACTGATATAATCACTGGTATTTGCATAAATAAAGTCTGTAGAGCATAAGGAAAGAGCTGCTGACATCTGGTCTCATTTTGTTGTCTAAGTAAAACTGGTGCTAAATCTGAAAACCTATAAAAGTGAACAGAGCTTAGAACTCTGAACATCACTTGAACTCTGTGGTGAGTTTAGCCACTGCATAATTAAATGCTTCTAAGTTTTACTGTGTAAACTGCCAGCATCACCTACAGGAGCGATCCACTTCAGTCATCCCCCAGTCTCCTCATCCTTTCAATCTCTTTCTCTCTCTCTCTCACCTCGCTGCATAATTGATCCCCCGGCTATGATGTGCTGGAGCTTACGTACTCCTCCCTCCCTCTCTCTCTCTCTCTCTCTCTCTCTCTCTCTCTCTCTCTCTCTCTCTCTCTTTCTGGGTTTTACTGTTGAAATTCCACCACAAACTCTTGCAGAAACAGAAAATAAAGCAAGTTTCTTAGTGTGCAAGGTCTGCACAAAGTTTCTTTTACTGCACTCACATCATGTTAAGTAAGGGTGCAGCATCATTAAAGCAACAAGTGAAAGATTGGAATGTGGTAGAAGCCTCCACTTGAGCATACAAAATAACCAACTTCTAAACATTTAAGTTGAACTAATATTATGACCGATTAACTGAAATCATGTGAATTGATTGAAGTGCAGGACTAATCATGAAAAAGTGATGCTATATTTCAAATGAGCATGTAATTTCTATATGAATTAACTTTCTTGTTTCAGGCTTTTGGCAGTGTGTGAATGTGTGTGTGTGTGTATGTGTGTGTGTGTGTGTGTCAGTGTGTAGTCAAGTTCAAGCAGTTCAGAGCAGTGATCACACTCAGTGCTTGTGTGTCTTGCTGTGCAGAACCTGACACATTCCCTCCGTCTGTTACTAAGGCTGGCTGTTCTGGGTGGGGATGGTGAGGGAGGAGCAATATCAGAATGGGAGGAGAGGGTCAGTGGGCTGAGGTAGAGGAGAAAGACTAGCAGGTGTACGTGATTCCTCTCACACACACTGAATTTACTTGGATGCATCATTTGCACATGAATAAATTATCCTACATAAACACAGAAATGACCAAAAGTAAGTAAAGCCAAAGACTATTTTAATTCATGTGGAAATCAGTTCAGTGCATTACACAAAAATGCAAATGTAATGTAATTTCACCACCTAAACTGATTTAAATTCAGCATTTTTCAGCTCATTATTCAGTAACTACTAACTTTGGGCACTCCTAGTCAAATGACCTCCACAACTACTACAGATACACAAGGTACTGCACGTTTGAATGTACAATGACAATAAAGTTGACCCTGGATTTCACATGGTGGAAAAAGTCTTCTAAGTGGTTCAAATAAAAGGGGGATATATTTCATATTTGATGTCTACTTTTTTCTCATTATGTTAAACGTGTAAATAGGGTGTACAAAAAATTGCAGAAAAATACCATAGTTTAATCCCTAAAGAGGATATTTACTTATTTTTGCAAAATGTGTAATTTGAGCTGGATTTTTTTGTCTAAATGACTACATGTATTTACACAGTCCAGTGTTAGGGGGTAAAAAAATCACATGTTAAAAATATCAGTTTACAGGAAATCACATGTTAAAAATATCAGTTTACAGCACAAGAGCTTTGTGCAGTTTTGTTTTTAAGCAACAATACTACATGATGAAAAAAGTGTATTTATCACAAAGTTACAGAGGCACACCAATCTGGCACCTAAAAAACTGCTGTTTGGAACAGAGTCAACAACATTTGTTATGGAAAAGTGTGACGAGTCATGATTTAATGTGCCAGGAAACCCTGCCTCAGAAAAGAGGAACAGTAGCTTCATGTCCAAACTGATGATGAGAACATAGTTAATCTGAAACTGGAAATGTTCTAAAGTTGTTAAACAATCGCCTCAAAGAACACAATGCTCCTGTTTCCCTTCCCAAACATGGTCTTGAGAAAAATGTATTGTAGTAATCCATTCTGAACATGCATACAATAAATTTTATTGTAACCTTTTCGGAAAAGGAAAAAACATTGCCCATTAAAGTGGAGAGATTTTAATCATTTTTGACCATTTCTATTGGTCCATTCATCATAATATTCCACACAATGGACAAAACAACAGCTAGTATTTTATACTGTTGTAAATAAATAGTATTAAATATATTTTAATATGGCGGTGATATCATACTTCTTGTATATAATGTAGCCATACTGCTAAATGTCCATTATTTAATCTGCTCTCTGTAGATGCTGGCTTGATGGACTCTAACTTTGCTAGCATGAAGCTTAAGAAGGGAATTTCAAATATTTTATTTTAATAAATAAAATCAAATGTGAGTTATAAAGATTTGATGTAAAATGTGCCATTCTAGACAAACTTACTGAGGACTGTTCATAGCAATAGATTCAGCAATCACTTTCCCATCACATTCCCATTCAGTAGTCACTATTCCCTATTAAGCGCATCAACATACTATTAAGTGCATGAACAATTTCACTTACGTGTGTTAATTATCTATAGTTTTAACACCCAGCATTTGTTTATATTAAGATCGACAATTTTATTTTTGTATTTATTTAAACCCATTATTGTATATTGTTTTGTCTCTGTGTCTTTGTGGTCATAATAAAAACATTTTCCTTTGGGATCAAAAAAGCCTTTTGATTCTGATTTTAAACTAGGCATCTGTGGAATTTGAACACACTTGTAGCCACCTGACAGAAAGTTATTGCCTAAAATGCTTATGAATACACTGCCAATTGCTTGTGATGCTGTCTGACTCTAAAGTCTGTGGTGTCACCTGATGCAGCTGAATGACAGAAGCAGTACCGCAGTTGAGCATGTGGGATGAGAAGTGCAACTACTAGGCAGCTAGGCTGAAACCCTCAACTAAATGCTGTTATCCCACGAGATTGACACCTGCTCCTAACATATATCTCTAATCGTCTGTCCCTTGATAACAATCTGGACTAACATTACGCCTTACTGCCACTACGGTGTGGGAGATGAGAGCTGATGGAAGATGCCTTAACTATTCAGTCAGAGGGGCTAACAGCATATTTTGCACTGTTTGCAGTTAAGTTGCATGTCAGCAATTTTTTGAGGAATAAGAACATAAATGTTACATGAGGAAAAATTTCGGCTGGTGTCTCACCAACTCTGCTGGTTTTTCAGATTTTGCAATAAACATTTTGATTACTGCTTTCCTAAAACCTGAATGACTACATATTATAATCCAAATACTGTACAGTGCAACACAGTTGTAAAGTAAATTTGTCCTTATTATATTTCTGTAATGCATGAACACACCTTGTGATTCCTTGTGCTGGTCTCAAGTCCGGATAAATGCAGAGGGTTGTGTCAGGAAGGGCATCCGATGCAAAACCTAAGCCAAATCAAACATGCGAATCACAAAGAGAAATTTCATACCGGATCGGTCGAGGCCTGGGTTAACAAC
>JBBMFX010000122.1:23192446-23203323 GCA_037832545.1 Rhabdalestes septentrionalis
ATATGGTAGGATCTAAACTCAAAATTGTTTGTTAATGTAAATTATGTGCTTGTTCAGTCGTATGACAGATGGAAGGAGAAGATTGAAGCAGGTTCAGGTGGAAGGACGTTGTGATGAAAATGTTAAACAAGCAAACAAAAAAGTGAACAAGTTACATTTTTGGGCTGTGAACTTCAAACTAAATGTTTAAAAATGAACAATGAACTAGTTCATTTTACCTAGAATGAACTGTATTTGGAACTAGTTCTTTTTCAGTGTGAAATGGCCCAACACAGGCGAGGGTGTAATACACTAGGATCTACACTGCTTGGTAAATGACATTAGGATATAAACTACTAGGGTATATAACACTAGGATCTACACTGCTAGGTTATATAACACTATAGGATCTACACTGCTAGGTTATTTAACACTATAGCATCTACACTGCTAGGGTATCCGATACTAGGATCTACATTGCTAAGGTAAAAAACCCTAGAATCTAAAATGTTATGGTATACAACACTACGATCAGCACTGCTAGGATACTATAGGATCTAAACTGCTAGAATATAATACACTAGTTTGTTAGGGTTTATTACTGTAAGGTACATGATGCTACGTTATACTAACCACTGCTATCTTCCAAATCGAGACCAGTTATTGCGCAAAAAGCACACGCACCGATGCTCACCTTGGTCAGAAGCGTCCTGACTTGACGTGCGACTCTCCGAGGAGCCTGCAAGAAGAAGAAAAAGCAGGGATAAAATATAAGGTCCGGTATGACGATGTAAAGTCAGTGCACTGCGACGCACCGTGGATAAGTCCACAGATGAGAGCGCGAAGTCTTCAAGCTCTGCAAAATCGACATCAGCATCCTCAGTGAGAGCCAAATGAGCTACCTGGCCCAGACACAAGGCTAACAAAATAAACAGCATGATGGAGGGTCTCCAACTTTGGCACGAGCCCCCCGTGTCGGTGGATGTTTGTGCACGAGCTGCACTGGAGCGCAGAAAACTTGAAGCTGGAGAGCAAAACTACCAGCGACCCACCCACCCAGCCAAGCCCTACTCACATGGGGAAACTGGGGCTGTGTCTCAAAACCCTGTTCTTCAGGCTCTGAGAACTGAGAGTTGTGTTTCTGTTTTTTCTCAAATCAAAACCACTCGCTGATTTGTGAGTGTGTTTTTTTTTTAACCTTTACTGTATAGATTAAAGTGTAATCAATGATAAACGAACTTCTGTCATAAAGGTAGTAAAGATGCACTATTTTATTTGCATATATGTATTAGTAAAAATGTTGAATGTAGTTTGATTTTTAATATAACCGGGTTATTATGTTTGCTTTACTGTATTTGTTTACAGTTACTGACAAGCATCTTTCCATACCAAGTTTACTATTTGGAAACTCTCCACACACTTCTCTGCACTACTTTTAATAAAAATTATGACTCCTTGTGATATGTGAAAACTAAGTAGCAAATACAGCCTGTTTTGAATTCATTGTACTTGTGATGTTACAATCACCTGCTCCTTTTACATACAGCATATTATCTGCTGTAGCTAGACTTGCCCAATTTGCTGAAGTTGTAGGGAAAGCTTTTTTGTTTTTAAATGCTTTATTAGAACCACACACAATACAGCACATTAAATCACACAATCACATAAAGGAAATACTGGGACAGTAGACATTTGTAAAACAAAAGAAAAAAAACAAAAGAAAAAAAACATACAACATACAATGACTGCAAGTAATTGATCATACAAAGAAGAAGGCAGATCATCTATTTAAGATATAGAGAATGGTTCTGAATAGACTGTTCTTGAACACATAGTCTACCTGGTCTGTACTAATCAGCAACGTGTTCACACCAGCATCATGCTCAATGTACTTATTTTCTCACAGTGCTGAATCTGTAAATCACAAAATACTTTGAAAAGTGAAATTTCTTTACCCGAAGTGAACACGTGTAGAAATTCAGCTAGTATTCTGTTGTATTTAGCCTACAGTCAACAGTCTGTCTCACTATATCATATATGGGCTGTGGTTGTGACTTAGTAAAATTACCTGAAGTTCATTTTAAGGTTTTATGCAATTTGCAAACTGAGCTTGAGAAATACATAGCTTTGCTAAATATATAAAAACATGTACATGAATGGAAGTATTTAGAAAAATGTGTTCAATGCAGAAATATTTGGTTTGGCCCAAAACAGTATGTTATTTTAGCTGTGTGAAGAGTTTTGGAGAAAAGAGTTTTGGTAACTGTTTTCAAATGTGTACTTCAGTCAATTTTATTACATTAACACAGTTATCTCTTACTTCATTTCAGTGATATCTGTGTTGACATACTAGATTTTATTCATGAGGAAAATACGTGCAGTCTGAAGTAAAATCAGAGTGGAGCTTGCCTATTGTTAGACGATTGTGGCATTTGTTAGAAACGATAGAGAATGATGATGTTTGATGGAGAATAAAGGTGACTGGTGGACAAATGACATTTTCTGGAGAGAGACAATAATAAAACAAAGGTTTGGTAAGAGATACAGGCAGATGCTGGATGTAAGAAGTAATCTCTACTTGTCTATATTGCCACACTGTTTGCATAAATCTTTATAAAAGCACAAACCTTTAAATATATATACTCAAGCTGCTATTTTCACTTGTTTCATACTGTTTTATATTGGTACACTGTTTACACTGGCTATGCTGTTTATACTATTTGCACATTTGTTTTTAACCGTCACACATTTTATTGTACTTATATTTATATACAATACACAGAGATCTGTCCACACACTAAAATATGGTAAATCGCACCATTAATATATTTTATAATTCTTATTGCACTGTTTTGTTTGTTTCACAATGTCTTTTGTCTTTTGCGCAGTGTATGTTGTGGAACCTGAGCTTCACCATTTGAATACAAGGTGTCACATTTACACTCTACAGACCAGGGACAGACCAAGGAGTTAAAAGAATAGAACTGAATGCAATAGTAGCTTACTAATCCTTTTAAATACACTCCGTTAAAGAAGTCTTTAACTGTTGTTTAGAGATTCTTTAGATTTAAAAAAAACTTCTTTCTCACATATTTCCTTTCCAGAACAATTCTTAAAGGATCATACACTGAAAAGATGTTAAACCAATAAATAACCAATACATGGTTGTTCTATGGCACTAAAGTCAGGTGCACACAATGAACCGGCACAGAAATCTATTTTAAAATGGAGAGAAAGGGACCTCTGGTGGCCACCTCAAAAACTCACAGACAAGAAGATGCAACACAGGATTCAAACACTAAAATACTGGATTACAACGCAGTGGCACATTTTGGCATATCTAAAATCTACTAAATGTAAATGTAATTATACCGTATAATCAAATAATGGCATATAAGGCATTTCTTCACCAAACTTTGCATGGTATTTTTGACAAGAAAAAATACATTTTGATGAAAAACTGCTAAATAAATACTGTAATATAAAAAGTGATAAGGATTATCTTTGTTTTATCAAATAAAAACAAAACCAAGCATTACTGAACAGTAAAGGAGAAGAAGGTGCCACCACCATTTTCTGAGCTGTTGCATTTGTCAGGGAGTTCTAGCATTGTTGTTTTAGATCAAATGTAATCGTACAAAGAAGCAAAGAATTATTAACGGTCCCACATGATAGAAAAGAGACACTTTCTGTACTTTTCAAATATAACCGATTTTGTAATTTAAGAAATCTCTTCACCATAGTACATAAAACCCCTGTGTTTTAGTGATGTTATAAAACGACTATCTATATAATATTTTACACCTATCTGCATATATAATTTTAGTTCTGCCAAAGGAATGTTTTAACCTGGACTTCTTTATGACTGTACATTACAGAGCAGCCAATAAGAACAGAGACAATTAAAATTATAGGAGTCATACATGAGTTTATATTAAAACCACAAACACATCATAAGTGAACAGTGTGATGAGAGCCTGTGCTGAAAAAAAATTGCACATAAATTATGTATTACAATGAATGTTTAACAATGTTGGACATATGTTAATAATACTGATTCATATGGATTTTTAAAACCAGTGGGAAGCAGATGTAGTTTAGTAACAGTTGGATTATTCTTTGCATAATAGCAGCATGTGTTTGTTAAAGAGGCAGTTCTTACAAAGCTGTAAAAACGCACAGGATTGACTATCATGCGCTAATTAGAGAAAAAACAAGAAGTGGAAAAAGGGCAAAAAGTGAAACACACCCTCCAGTGGTAGTAGTCCAGAACTGCAGTGGCCCGCGTTTGTTTTGTCATAGTCAGGATAGTTTCTCTGGAACCAGAGCATCCATATGTCAAGCGTTCAGGCTCCCAGAAACATGGCCAAACCTGTCAGCCCAACCAGGGTTTTGATCAGAGTTGGAACACTTTGAGTGTATACTTGAACCTCTTACCCTATTAAATCTCTGCCGCACAGGGACAGGGGTATTTCCAATCACAACCAAGTGGGAATGTGGGTGTTTTTTAAATCGCCACTCATTTTTCCACCATTCACATTCAGGAATTCATAAGAGCTCTTTCACCTGTTTTGCATGTAATTCTGCATGCGTTTAAATCTAACTAGTTGAAAATATTGTGTTTGTTACAGTTTAGAGAATTTAGGCTGTACATTTTTAAAGCCTTGTCTAAATCATCTTTCACAATGCACTCACTGTAAATATAACAACAACAAAAAAAACACACAAAAAAAAACATTGCACACAATATTATAATTAAATAAATCAATAAAAATAACATTACAAAGATGAAGAAACCACGTTTAATTTTGACAACAATATTTACTAAACTGAGAAAAACCTTTTTAATGTCTTGAAATGCTTGAGGGTTATGTGTTCATATTTTGCGGCATTTATTCCATGCTCTATCTTAAAGATACATGTGTAATACTCATAAGAGACATTCCTTTAAACTATTCAAAACTATTTCATGGTTTTACTCCTTCAACAATAAAGTCTGTCTGTAAATATTGCTGGAGGATTCTGCTCTAAGTACTGTTACATCCTTTCAGCAAACTGTAGTTCCAACCATCTAAATATTTAATTATCTTCTTCAGAAGCATTCGACTGGCTGGATCAGATTCATTATTGTTGGGTAAGGAGGTGGCAACCCATTAGACACTGGTTGTAACTCCAAGATATAGGACATCCAAGATAAGGGTTTGTGACTAATGTTCTAGAGTATCACTTGCAAATGGCACCATACTGACAAAAGTGGTGTGATGATTATTACAGGTCACAAGGATAAAGGTCTAAGCATTTATTTTAAAAGTAATTCCACGAATCTTTTAAACGCATCTCCTCCTTATGCATTCCATTATTTATTGCTTTACTACACATTTCTGAGACAGAAAGTGATCAGACACACAATTTTCAGCATGTGTACTATTTGCACACGCACTCCAAGGGTCAGGTTTCAAAGGTTTCACCCAGACTTTGAGTTTTTTCCTCTGTCTGTGTTATGTGGAGCACAACAAATATTGACGAGGCTCAGAAGGCTGGGGTCTAGTGCCTGATAATTTGGCCTCATCAATCAGCTGTGTGCTCTGCTGGACGTTTTACATTTTGCTGGAAGGATTTCTCCTCTTTCCAGCACCATGAAGCTCTCAGCACTGCTACCGGTCGCTCTGATGTTGTCCCAGACCTGGGCTTTTGAATTTATCATTGATGGACAGTGGGAAAGTGATCTGGTAAGAGAGCCTGTTTGCTGAAATGTATTGGTATCCTGATATTAATCATAATAGCTACTATGCAGTAAATACATTGAGTTGTACTATTAATACAAAGCAAGTATGAATTTTGTATGTGGTCTTAAAAATAACACATTTTGAGGTAAAAAACATGTTTCGTGGTTATTGATAGAACTCTAAGAATGTCTCTTTGAAACCTCTAAACTGTAGAGCATTTTTAGAACTGAAAATTGGACCATACAGAACTAAAGGTTATAAGGGGTTAAAGTTATGATGATTAATATATGTTTTCGTTTCATAAATTTTTTTCTTTCACCAGTCAGATCATGTGGATCATCTCGATAGTTACAGATTCAAGGTAAGACATTAACTTGGTTAGCATATCACAAGCTCTTTACAGTCAGTAGAAAAGAAATAGCTAAATGCTGCCCTTTAGTCGTTTAATCTGTTTACAAATAATGCTATTATTACAATTCTGCTTTATTGAGGATGGAAATCTCTTCCTAGAACATTTGTCTGTTGTGTAGCATACATTATTGAGGGTGAATTTAATTGTAAAGATTGGAATGTCTGACAAAGGTCAGTAGCAACCCTATGAGAGTGTCACTAATAACATTGTGCGTTGCAGTCTGTATTGCTTGATTTTCCACTTTCCACACATTCTGAATATATCAGGTGTTGTGTGTATTTTCACTTTAAGTTTTTTTCTGCACATTATAATGCACAAAAATGGTTTATTTGTGTATTCAAATGTGCAGAAGTGTGTTCTGACGAATAAGTTCAACTAAATGTAAAATTCTATCAGCGAGAGTGAATTGTATACATATATAAATAAACCGTACTAATTAACAGAGTAAGAAATGAATGCTCAAGATAATTAGAATTTAACAAAAAAATCCTGTATCTCTGCTCTCTTCCATGTGTGACCGTTTGACCATATACTAAGGATGCTTTATTTGTATTGTTTGCAGGGCATGCTACTTTGTTTTGAAATAAAACATTTGTATTTTGTGTGTATAGTGTGTGTGTATAGTGAGATTTCTGTGGAAATACAGAAATACGTGAGGCTATCTTAAAGTTCCGTAGGAACTAAAATGCCTGAACTTTGCAGCTTTGCAGTCTTTGAGATAAAATAAAAAACAAAGGTGGTTTAAAAACCTGTCATTTTATAGTGTAACATCAAAATTATTATTTTATTTACAAATAATATCCTGAGATTACTTACTTATAATCTGTCCCAATTAAATATCACCATCATATTTGAAATATTGAGCATTGTAGATGTTAAATGTATTGTACAAAAGTATAAACTTTTCTTATGGGATGTCTGCAGAAGACTTGGTCTTGATTTTATTGGGATTGTATAAGATTCAGCCTTGAGAATCATTCAAAAGTCTGCTGATCATTTTGAACACATTTCAGTCTTTTTGTATTACTTCTTACTCCAGAGCTGCAGAACATTTTTTCTTTGGAATATTTTGCATGCATTGTCACAGAGCCCTATAGTGTAAATAGCTTTTGAATGCTGGTACTTTTTGTTTGTTTTTCAGCGGAGCCTAGAGACCAGTGAAGAGGAAGAGGACTTTAAGGTAGCTCTCTTGTTGTTTAACCTTTTTTCTGTTGCACTCTCTGTTTTTCCACTAATCCACAAATCGATGTCCGTGTTTGCAGAGGCCGGAGAGGCACAGCGGTTATTGACTTCTGCTTTAATGTTTCACAGTTAAAAGACCTACTTTTACAGCAAAAAAGATGAGGCAGGAGTCATTTTAATTAGTAAATTGTCAGGTTTTGCCAAATGAAAAATTGAAGTGGCAGCCAAGGTGTTGTGGTGTCTTGTTTGTTGGACTCCTCTCATCAGTAATAGAGGTTCAGCAATGCAATTTAGAACCCTGCTCATTTCTGGTTTCTAATTTACTAAGCGTATGTCATTAGTGAGGGCCGTGGCCGATGTCCACCTGACCTAGAGAACTAAATTCCTAAGACACTGATGAAAATGTTCTTTTATTTTTAGGATTTAATGTACTTTAAATTTGGGACTAAGTTACATCTAAGCAATATTTGACTTCGGGTCCCTTATCATAACTGAATCTATGTCTTAATAATGTTAATTTGAACAGTCCTTAATCCCATTTGCATTCATTTTAACCCAGCAGTTCTTTCATCATATTTAGTCATATCCATCATTTCAAGTTAATAACCGATGTCATCATGGGAAGACACTATTATTGTGCACTACTTATGGTGTATGAAGCCACTTCAGACTCCCTGCATTAACAAATGGATGGAAAATTGGGATGCATTTTTTTAAATATACATAACAGTGTGTCATGAAGTCATTTATGAAGGGGGAAAATTTCGGATGTAAAAAATGGATCTCTTATGGCTATAAACTTTGAATTAATGCTATCAAAAATGTAATTATTGGAATTCATTCAAATGACTATTGTATAATATCAATGTATTAATATATTGTGTGTGTGTATGGAGGCAGTAGATGGTGATATCACAGTGAAGAGCTATAAAGTGGAAAGCAGGATCACCTCGCGTTTTGCTCACACTACTGTGAGGAGCTCAGTAGTGAATTCAGGCCCTGGCGCCCAGAGCATCGGCTTCAACGTGCAGATTCCAAAACGAGCCTTCATCACCAACTTTACCATGTAAAATACACACACAAAAACACTAAGAGTGTTATTATATATCTGGAGAAAAGAAAAATGAACACACACATATATGTATATATATTATATATGTGTATGTGTGTGGATCTAATCAAATCAGATCACAGTGACACTCCTGATGAACCATATCATTTACTAAAGGAGTACTAAATAATTCTTCGAACCTGAAGTACATTCTTCATTGTAGACACACAGGTTTGTCGGTTTTTTTTCAACAGGAATGTGAACGGAATTACTTTTATAGGCTCAGTGAAAGAGAAGACAGTGGCTCGAAACCTGTATGCTCAGGCCAGAGCCCGTGGGAAAGCTGCAGGAATTGTCAGGTATTACCCAGCATCCACCAGGCCAGCTCCACACACACCTCATGCACTCTCAAGAAGGGCTGCTGAAATAACTTCATGTATTAATGTAATGTAGTCACAAATAATTGACATGAGAATTATGTACACATTTGAATCAAATAAATTAAATCCAGCATTATATATGGCTCCATCTGTCCATATATCCATCAATCCACTCACTAATACATCCATCCATCTGACCACCCTGGCTTACAAGTATTAATCCATCCAGCATTGTATTAATTAATCTATTGGTCTGTCCATTTACACATTTCTTCATTCATCCATCCACTCATTTGCTCATCTATTCACTCCTCACCAAACCCATATTTTACAGGACTAACTCTCAGGATATGGAGACATTTAAGACAGAAGTTCATGTTCCACCGGGCAGTCATGTCGAGTTTGAGTTGCACTATCAGGAAATGATGCAGCGTAAACTGGGCTCATACACACATACGCTGCACATACAGCCTGGACGCCTGGTACCACAGCTGCAGGTAAGAGACACACACACAATTACACATATAGACACCACACAAGTCCAGTCCATGGAATAACCCACCTTGCAACAGACTTAACAGATCTGATGCCAATGTCTTGGTGTCATATACTACAGCCCACTTTCAGAGGACTTGTGGAGGTCCATGCTTCAAAATAGTTGGCAGATTGTTCTAATCTTGTGGCTGCTATTAGGTGTATACCTAAAAACCTGTCATAATTTAAAATGATATTCTACACACATAATGTGACTGTACTGTGTTTATCTTATCTCAGGTGGATGTATATATCTTTGAACCCAAAGGAATTAAGTTCGTGGAGACGCCAAGCACAATGGGAGAACATTTCAAAGGCCTGATTAAAATAACACACACTAAAGAGAAAGCCCATGTGGTGTTTAAGCCCACCCTGCAGCAACAGCGTAAATGTTCCAACTGCACAGATAGTGCAGTGGATGGAATCTTCACTGTCAGATATGATGTGGAGAGAGAAAATAATGCTGGAGAGCTCCAGGTAAGTACACACTAACTTATATGCACACATATCAAGAGATGCAGGAAGGTGTTTTAAGTTGCTGGCGCCAAAATGTTAGGCAGCACATAGGTGACATACAGCAACATCAGGCGAAATCATTTGCCTTTTTCCTTTCTTTTCTGGCGGGGATCATTTACAACCAGTATGTGTTATATACACATATATCTGACACATCAAACTGCATGTGCACATTCTGTATCAAAGGTGAGCAATATGCTGATTAGTTTGAAGAACTCATGTTTGATTTCTAGGTGCTCTCCCTTTATTCCAGTATATTTGTGAATGTCCATCCACCAGGTTTAATTTAATGAAGAATTGATTAGGCAACTAGGTGATGGAATTTAATTGTATCTATCTGTCTACACATAAACACACACACACACACACACACACACACACACATTAATTACATGGTATGGCGATTAATTAATCTAATTAATCGCATTTAATCGCACATACATACAGACTTACAAGAAGCATTTTTTTTTTACTATTTATTATTGAATACAAGCCTATAACTTAGGCTACAATGGTCATGACATTTTATATCACTGACTGAACCAAACCTATGAATTAGGTTACAGTATATGACGGTTGTAAGTTTTGATAAATTACGTCTCCCAGCTCTCTCACACACTCCGGCCACAGCGCTGAGACTCCGCCCCTCCTGAGGTCTGGATGGAGAAAGCTAAATGCTACGGCTAATTCCAGTCCAATTCCCCGCCCCCCCTCTCTCACTCCTGCTGCCTCTAGCTCGACCAATACCTCTCCTACACTGTGATTCACCACTGTCACACACTTTCCCGATGGGCAAAGTGTTGAAATAAATGTGTTTGTGCTTCGCGTTCACTCTCGCCTTGCATGGCCGTGCAGCTGCGTTCCACAGTTGAACCGGGAGACGCTTGATATATTCCCCTTCAGAGTCAGAATCGGCAAAAAACGTTCACAAGACATCATTGTTTATTAGCCACTTTGGCGTTTTTTTTTCTCCAAATCTCACACGCTTCCTCGCAGGTTGTGAGCTGAACTGCTCTGGCTGCTCACGCGAAAGTGATTTGGGAAGATGACGTATTTTTGGTCTTGAATTTGAGTACCGCATGTCTGCTAACTAGTGG
>JBBMFX010000122.1:23203423-23220359 GCA_037832545.1 Rhabdalestes septentrionalis
AGGAGTTGGTCTTCCACTCCTCCATAAGATTCTGGAGTGTTTCCGAGGGAAATTATGCATATTCATTTTGTAAAGCATTTGTGAGGTCAGGCACTGATGTTGGACGAGTAGTCCTGGCTCGCATTCTCTGTCCTTGCTCATCTCAAAGGTGTTGGATGGGGTTGGGGTCAGGGCTCTGTTCACACCAGTCAATTTCTTCCACACTGAATTAATTCAACCATGTCTTCATGAACCTTGATTCAGTCGCGCTGGAATACTAGGGAGCATTCACCAAATTGTGTCCACAAAGTTGAAAGTATTGCTATGTCCAAAATATCTTGGTATGCTGAACCAATAAACTTGCCCTTTGCTGGAAGTAAGGGGCCATCTGAATTCAATTCAAAATGAAGAGAATTTCAATACTTTTGACTATTTCATGTAGTCTAGATATGACTGATTTCGCAGCCCAGGGCTTCACAAAGGCTGAATAAAAGGGTGGCAACACGTAAAAAAAATATTTTTACCGTCAAACATAAACCACTATTTTCTAAATACTGAAATATTTGGGTCTCTTAGTCAGATTTTAAGTGAGGGAGCAGAAAGAATCTGTACACAGAACCACAACTTACTTCATCTCGACATTGTTTCTGACACATCTGACAGTACCAACGCAGCTTCTGCAGACCTTTCGCCTTAATGCGGTTCCCTATCGCCTTCGGACTCAGGAAATCAGCCTTCCCCATACTGTATTAACGTTATAGATAACAGGCCTGAGAAGAAAACTAACTTAGCTTTTACTCTCCACAGCTCGGATAATGCTAGGCTGTGCTGCCTCGCTGATTCGTGTGTGTATGTGTTGTACGTCATTAATGCTTGTGTAGCTGTGAGAAGTCGGGAATTGAATGAATCATTCATTTGAATCGGCTCCTAGAATCACTTGGATTCATAAGTAAGGTATACGTCCTACTTTTCAACTTTGAACCATAAAACTGAAGATTCGAATGGTGAAGACTTGTAATTATAATTAGGTAACCTTCAAAAAAATACTGTGAAACGCATTTTAAGAAAAGTGGAAGCTGTTAAAGCGGCAAAGGGCGACCAAGGCCATTTTAAAGCGTTTGTATTTTTACATGCAATTTCATTAAAGTCCCTGTTGGTGTGATGTATACATATTTCATTCATTTGTCGCGCTGTAAATATGAAAGGAAGTTGAACAGACTCGTGAATCTGACATTTCGATACAATTCAAAAGAATCATTTCTCAAGTGTGAATCCAACGTCACCCGGATTCGACATTTTGTATGCGGCTTGCGCATGCGCAGTGCAGCCTGTCTGACCTTCAGTGCTAGCCAACATGTTCGCCAGGGCCAGCGCGGTGGTGTTCCTCCCACAATGGTAACATAATTTAAACTCTTTTTTACAGGCTTTTATCCTAAAGTCCAGTTTCTAGAGTGATTCAGCAATGATATTATTGCGTGTAGGATCGTATATTCATTGAAATTTGAGTAAAAAATTTGCAAGGACGAGCCGATGCCTGTAGGCCTCGTTAGCTTTAATCAGATGTGGATGAACTTCACAGACTTGACTTGTGAATTCAGAGCAATTATCTAGACCTTTCTGACTTAATCTATATCACTATATGTTAAGTATAACACCTGTGTAGGGGTTTGCATGTACTAAATTAGTTAGTTGACCTGTTTGTATTATTGGGCACTTGCAGGACACTATGAACTCTGACAGTTTTTCTGTTTGCTAGCCTTAACTTTTATATGTGTCTGGCCTTCTGTATGTGTTCAGAACACAGTACTTTATCATTCAGAAGACTGTCATGAACTTTAACTTCAGTCTGCCTGACTTATTAAAGTTATTTGTCTCATATGCAGTGGGCAGGTCAGGAACATGGCTACCTTGAAGGACAGTAAGTAAACTATAATTTTGTCGAGAACTTTTTAAATAATGTTCACATAATTATGTAATATGCATCGGTTGCCACACGTATTGCACATGCTTGTAGTGTTTGTCTGCATGCACCATCTGTTCCATAGCATGTTGACTTGAGGCTTGACCTAGTGACATTTTCACACAAGTAATAATTGTTTTTATTTTTAGTTACCATTAGGTTGAAGTCCGTCAAGAACATCCAGAAGATTACCAAGTCCATGAAGATGGTGGCCGCTGCCAAGTATGCCAGAGCTGAGCGGGCTCTGAAGCCAGCCCGAGTCTATGGCACTGGTGCACTCTGTACGTTGAAGTTGACCCTTTGATGCGGTGATGTCACAGCCTGCATTATATTTGGCTAAGACAATTTATTTTATGTTTCCTGTGAATACCATGATACACCTAAAGTATCAGAGTAACCAAATCACCAATTTTTGGTCAGAATTCTTATCATTTCCCCCCAAAATGTCAGAGGGCTAATGTCTTCTGAAATATCCAGTATTGTGAACGATCAGGTGCACAGCACTAATAACATAAGTCATTTATCTATTTAAAAATATACAAAGGCTTCTGTGATAGTTCTTCATAACATTTAATCACAATATGGTGTTTTATCTCTTATCAGAATTGAAAGCCCAGGTTTCACCAAGCTTCTCCACAAAGATGTACAATTACTCCACTGCATGTAACAGATAAATGTTTTGAAGACTAAAATCTGAGTTAACTAATGTAATCAAGTGTGGTTAAGTTGAAAACCTGTAACCACATCAGATATTAGTGGATAAAAGAAACCCTGATATAGCCTATGCAAGGTATATCCACACACCAATGAATGAATTTAAATCAGTTTTTTGTTGTTGTTGTTTTTTTTAGCACTATATGAGAAGGCTGACATCAAGGCTCCAGAGGATAAGAACAAGCACCTCATCATTGGTGTGTCCTCTGACCGTGGGCTTTGTGGTGCCATCCACAGCAGTGTGGCCAAAGCCATGAAGAATGAAATCGCTAAACTCAGTGGTGCTGGCAAAGAGGTTATGGTGGTTAATGTAGGAGACAAGCTAAGAGGTCTGCTATACAGGTACATCTGTGTTTGTGTCACTCTCTCGCTTTCTCTCTCCCTGTAGTTTAATCACTATAGGAGCTGTATACATTTTTCCAAAGGAGGTTGTGTAGTGTTATTTGAGTGTTCAGTAGTTTAGTTTGTTGCATGTTTTTTTTTTTTAATTACTTTTGCAAAACATTTTCCAGGACCCATGGCAAACACATCCTTATTAACTGTAAGGAGGTGGGCAGGAAACCTCCTACATTCACTGATGCTTCTGTCATTGCCACAGAGCTGCTGGACTCTGGCTATGAGTTTGATCAGGGCACCATTTTCTATAATAGATTCAGGTTAGTACCCTGCATCACACAGTAAATTGATCTGCAAGAGGCATTTTGGTGTCTGCTTGTAATGCTTTTGTATTTCTGCTCATTTTTATTTGTTAAGCCATGTCTGTGAACATTTTTACTTTTCACAAGCATTTTGTATCTTGGTGATTACCATTATTGTGGTGATTAATCATTTTTATTAATACTTCATTATTGTGCAGGTCTGTTATTTCATACAAGACGGATGAAAAGCCCCTGTTTTCTATTGACACAGTTGCAAATTCAGGTATTAAAGAACGTTTCACAGCAGTAAACTTTTTTTGGCATGTTTTTTGTAGGATTGCTTTATATCAAAGATTATTAAATGTTCAGAAATAATGTCAATTTCCTACCATGAGATTAAAATATTCAAATTAACTTTATAATACAGAGAACATGAGCATCTACGATGACATTGATGCTGATGTACTGAGGAACTATCAGGAGTTTGCCCTGGTTAATGTCATCTACTTTGGACTGAAGGAGTCCACCACTAGTGAGCAGAGTGCTAGGATGACTGCTATGGACAGCGCCAGCAAGAACGCCTGTGAGTAATACTACCTTCTCATTACCTAAAAAATGATTTTTTTGCTTCACTTTAGCAGGGATTCTCCCTATTTTTAGGCAGGGACTTCTCACAGATTGAAAACCGTTCCAAGAGCCCTCACACTGCGAATGCTATATCTATTGGGCAAATATGTAGATTCTTAAAGTAAATTAATAATAAAATAATGTAGTTAGAATGAACAGATCAGTTAATAGTGGGGTATCTAGTAATATATTATTCTTATGGTAGTTATTCTGATTTGAACTATGTGTTTTTATGCCTTTCTGAGCATATCAGAATATTGTTTACAAACAGCAAATTACACAATGAGTGCAGTTTGTGAAGACCTACAATAGGGGGAAAAAGTTAATATAAATTTAATCATAAACATCCTTTTTGTACATGGAACTACTGGTTCTTTTTGTGTTTACCAACCTCAAGAACAATATGCATCATGCACTGGAAGTTTAAAGACATGACTCTTGTTTTTGGCAAATTTAATTTCTATATCTTGTCATGTTCACAAAGTCAATCCATGGGCTTGCATAATCTTCTGAGGTTCCTTTAAAGCATTTGATTACTTTATGTTTAATTTAAAGGACAGCTGGTCAGATCATGTAAAACAACTAAAGTTATAGGGATATGGACAATAAAGGTAGTGTGTGTTTGTAATTTTCATATTATATTTTTTTACTGTTCTCATGCAGCCGAGATGATCGATAAGCTGACCCTCACTTTCAACCGCACCCGCCAAGCCGTCATCACCAAGGAGCTGATCGAGATCATCTCTGGAGCTGCTGCTCTGTAAGCTCTCCCTGTGTACCTCCCTCTCTCTTTCTGCCTGCACACTCCTTCATTCATTTATTCACTCACTCAATCGTCGTTATTTTCTTACTGAGATTTCTTTCTCCTCATTCCCCCCGATTCATTCTACCTATGACGCTAATCCACTTTTCACATTTTCTGCATACATTTTACTCATTCACTTGGTTGTTCATATTCATTCATTCATTCATTCATTCACTCCCTAATTTCTATCTGCTCATTTCATACATACCTTTTTTTGGTCTATATGCCCTTATTCAGTGATTGATCAGTTTGCTTGTATTAAGTCATGCATTCTTTCACTCCTTTATTTCAGTGTGCATCCATTATCTCTCTGCATAACTACATGCATGCATGCATCTGTTTGCTCATTTCGGTTCATATGAATATGCTAATGAACTATTTTCGTCTCTCAACACATTTGTTAATTCTCACATACTTACTCCTACTTCGCTCTCACTCATTGACTCGCTTACTCTGCTCTCATCTATTCATTCATTAATCCATTTGTTTCACTTGTCTTGCTCTGTTTTTTCTTTAGTTTTTTCCCCCATTCAGAATTCCGCTTTTTCATATGTTTGACACCCTCTGTGCTCTTAATACTTACCCCTTATCCCATGGTTTTTTATCTGTTTGTTTCAGTCTCCCTTAATTCATTGTCATGTGAACCATATTAATCTCATTCATTTTTATTTTTCCTTCACTTACCACCACCCCCAACCTGCATGCATTCAATTCGCACAGGAATTAAAGCATGATGGAGGTAAACAGTTGTGTGGTAGAATATGCATAGTTCTGTGTGTGGGTTTTAAGTAGCACATGAATATATTGATTTAATTGTAAATATATTTAATATTAATGATTTTTTTAACATCTGTATACAGTCCGTGCTACTTAAACACACTTTGTACTAGTCTATATGCTACATAGAATCTCCTCTAAAAAAATTGAGTGAAAAAATGCTTTTCTAAATGTAAGTATTTGGCTTTTCCCTTGCACCAAATGAAGTTGATCAGTTTGGAGTGACTTAAGTTTGCTTGTTTAGTGCTTCTCTGCACTGGAACCATGAAGCTAAAATAGCTAACAAGTGGTGAAAGCTTGTTAACTGTCAATTGGCACTGTACAAACTGATTTGTAAATTGCATGTCAAAATGTCAAGTAGTGTACCTGTAACATATCTGTAAATTGGGCAAATATATGGACAAGACTACTGTGTGCTACTGTAGCGGGATGTGTGCTACAATGCTTAGCTATGTAGTGTCTTTCATTCAAATGTTGCATAACATTTGTCCCGTTTCAGTATGTTTGTAGGTACACAGAAGCACCCCTGAAAGAGGCACTGTATCATAGTTTTAAATGTATAACACTTCTGTCTCTCTCCCTTTCTCCCACAGATAAAGAAGACTTATCCAGACCCTTGTTGTGGTTCTGAATAAAATGAGTTCCAGTTCAGTTGTCTGACGTCAAGTTAAATATTTGTGCTTCTGTTTGTAAGATATGAGTTAATAAACCCCCTACACCGAGATCTACTTTGGCTGCTTCTGTCTCACTTTATGTTCACACTGAAATATATCGACATTTGTCATTTAATTAGGTTAAAACACAAATAATTTCAGTACCTCAACTACATCTGGTGTGGCTTTATTATGGTGTTTGGCTAAAAATAGCAGTTTTTCTCACATTAATGGCTCCTTGCTAGCCATCCTAGAATAAACAGTATTTTTCATTAGGTTTTTTTTTTTTTTCAGAGTATTTTCTTATAAAAAGCCAGTTATTTTTGAGGCTCAATCTTTTAAAACATAACTGCACAAAGTACCAAAGTGTAAGTTATAATCTAGTCAAATCTTTTTTTTGTGAGAGACTTGCTACACTTAAAAGGTAGAAACCTTTGTGTGATGTGGTTTGCATCAACTAATGGATGGTTCCTTAAATAACTTTTTTCTGAGAGTAAACCTCTTTCAAATTTAACAGTTAAGTAGGTGTAGTTTAGGCAAAAACATACACTAAAAAGAAAAATAGAGGTCTAATGATAGGTTGCCAAAGGGAACTCTGGTTTAAATCAAGGCTAAACTTAACCTATCCCATAGTGTCAGTAGTATCTATTCTGTCTGTATTCATGTGGCAAGCTAACCATTCTGAGAACTCTCAAATCTCAGTAACTCGCAGTGGGCTATCATAGTGAATGAACATCAGTTCTGACTTACTAAAATATATATCAAAAGTATTTATACCATTTCCACTGCTGTCAGTGTCCCCTCATATGGTGTGAAACTCCATACTTGAGCATTATTAGGGAGGAACATGCTTTGGGAATGGAATCTCTCGGAAACCAGTCCATAATGCCAGTCCAAATTTGTATTTACAATCATAAGTCCAAGTGAATTTTGGAAGCTTTTTTTCATGTAAATGTGTGCTTTACTTTTGAATTGTTTGAAAGCCTCATTTCATTACCAAAGTGAATATTTCAATTATTTATATAAATTAGATAAAATCTTGGGTGACAAAGGTTATTAACACAGAGAGCCTCTTTGAAATAAGGGCGTGACCTAAAAAAAAAGGTTGTGAGTTTAATCCCATCAGTGAACCTAAGAGACACACTCTTTGATTAAAGCAGGATAAAGTTACCTTCAACTGATTACTGATGAACCGAACTCATTTTCGGGGCACACTCGCTGTTGCTTTATAATAATTGGCAATCAAAACAAGTTTAGCCTCCTCATTATCCATTTGCAACTTTAGACCCACCGTCTTAATAAACACTAGCAAGTCAACCATGGCAGTATCAGATTCAGTGGCGCCTACATGTGAAGGCCTTGTGGTGTTGAATGACTGCACTTTAGTAAGGGTGACTTCTAGGGTCGTTGAACGCGGCTCCAGGAGAGGCCCCCGGACTGATAGCACTGCACCAGATAGAAAGTTTGTTTGGCCAGATGGCAACTCGCTCATTATTTAATCATTTGCTACTGGATATTGTGTGGTATGGTGCTTGATGCATGCTAATGTGACCCACTCTTCACAGACTTTCAGTTTATTTAGGTGCATTTTTAGCTTGACAAAGTATTCTCTGATTAAACAACCACAATGACAGTCTCGGGTAGGTCAGGAAATGTGTGGATAGGACAGAAAAACAAATGCTGATGATCCTGTAAGGGGAAGAATAAATGGGAATTCAATTAGTCTACATTATTCAGCAGTCACAATACTTATGTTTGTTTTGGAGACATTGCCTCCCCTCATTCCTATCACCACCACTGTAAAGAACAGTGGAGATAGTAATATAGTTTCATGAACAACTGATTAATGAAGAACTGATTAATGTAGGATTGTATACAAAATATGTCTGGGCCAATAGAGAAACTATATAAGATGTATTAAGCCTAGTGGATGGGATACTTGTCTCTGGACCAAAACATCATGGGTTCGAATGCAACCTTCAGCATACCAACACTAGGTTCCTAAGCAAGACCCTCAACCCCAAGTTGCCCCAGGGAAACTGCCCCTTGTAGCTAGGGAATGGAAGATGCTTTGGGTAAAAGTGTCTGCTAAATGCAATAAATGTAGCTGCAATTCCATTTAACATTATATGTTTTTAATAACTATTACTTACAAAACATTATTCAGTATCGCTCTGGTAAAATCTTGTTACATTACTGGAAAGTTACTTCAACAACGTTTACTCCTAAAGTTTACTGAACCTTAACACAACGTCAGAAAAAGCTGTGGGAGTGATCTCTGATCACTAATATTATTGTTATTGTTATTATTATTAATGTTATTATTAATATTATTAGAGAAATGCAAATGTGTCCAACTCGAGGATCCCGCCCCTAAATTTGCCACTCTTCGTCTTGGCTTTTCTCCTTCTTCTAAAATATATTTTTGGTAAACTTTCCACCTCTACTTCCGGCTGCTCCCGTTTATGGGTTGCCACATCGGATCAACCATCTCCATTTCCTTCTGTCCTCTACAACATTCTCCCTGACACCAACTGCCTTAATTGTCTTCCCTCACACACACAAGCCCCCTGCTAGGCCTTCCTCTTGTCTTCCCTGCGGCTCCAACCTGAGCATTCTTCCCCTAACTGACTCAGTCTCTCCTAGGTGCAGGTCCAAACCAACGCAGTCTCGCCTCTCTGGCATTTCTATCAAAAGTCCAACTCGACGTGTTCCTCTAATAAAATCCGTCCCGTGTCTATCCTTGCAATTCACGGAGAACACCATAACACCATCCAAAACATTTGCACGCTTTCAGAATTCAGTCCGTGTAATCGTTGCCTGTGTAGTCGAGCTGGACAGGTTGGGCGTCTTCTGCGCATGTTCAGAATCTATTATTCGGCGATCAGTTCAGTGAGAGCGTCATGGCGCTGGCTGTGGAGGCGCCAGGATTCCTGTTCTTCTGAAGAGCCTGTGAGAAAAAACAACAGCAGCCAGAGCAGCTGGAGGAGTAAAGGCGTGTTTGGGCGTGTGATTGTGAGCACAGCTATGCCGGGCTCGGTTCGGAGGGGCTGAGAGATGTGTGAGAGTTATGCCCGCTCGCTGCTGCGGGTGTCCGTGGCTCAGCTGTGCCAGGCTCTGGGCTGGGACTCCGTGCAGCTCTCCGCCTGCGACCTGCTCTCAGACCTGCTGGAGAGATACCTGCAGCAACTCGCCAGGGGCTGCCACCGCTACTCCGAGCTCTGTGAGTCCAAACCAGCTTTGAAACAGAGCTCACATGTGGTGCTCTATGATCGGTACACAGTCACTGCAGCTTTCTGCAGGATGGCAGATGCAACTGATGAGTTGAATGCAATGGGCAGTTAATGTGAAATTTGCCAGTGATCCCTTTAGTAGCCAGATGGTTTTTGAGTTTAAATAAGGGCTAAAATAAATTCTAGTTTAAATGAAGCCCAGGTGTCTTTGTGTTTTGCATGACTACTGTTAATTGTAGTTGGTCTCTGTAGGTTGCCAGCTGACTCTCTTGAGCTTCAGTTTTGGGTTGCAATAGAGTTTTTACAGTCCTGGTGCTATCTTCAGCATTCTCTACAGACTACATAGATGTGGTTCTGAATAAGAGTCAACGTCTGATTACAGTTTCTGTGAAGAAACATATTAACATTACAAACATCAACTGTAGACACCATGCAAAGACAATGTTCAGAATTAAATGTTTAGAATTTAAACCAATAATACGGATAGAACATCTGCGTAATATAAAAAGTTAACTGTTCTCTATTGTAAGAACGACACTTCTATTGGCGTTACGTTGTCTCACCCACTCCCGTTCACCGCTCCTCACTGTTTACATCGTTAGCCTTCAGGCTAAGATAGCCGGCTAATCCAGAGAGCTAGCTAGTGTTAGCCAAGCTAACGGCTAACAGTCGTCGTACTTTTCCTGATTTGCTTCAGAAAATAACTTTTATGGAGGATAATACATTGGAGAGTTATTTATTCCAGGGATAACGAGACGAAAACGACTTCTGTAGAGGTTAAAGACTGAAGGTTCCAACTTTAAATACTTAGTCAGCTGACTTAGCTAGCTAAAGTTAGCGGGCAAAAGATGTGGTCTTCGTGAAGTTCTCAAACCACAAATATCATAAATTATAACGGATATCTGTTACTCCGACGAAGAAAAGTTATTTATGCAAACTTATTTGGCCTTTTGACTAAAGTGAGGTTGATGATAAAGGAGTTATATGCTGTTATTGCAATGTGAGATGCTGATGCTGACTGTTGCCATAGAGATGGAGCAGCATCTGTGTGGACGAGCGTATGTCCTGATTTGTGTTTGGGATATATTATGATTTCTCACACAGATTTCCCCCAAACCTGAATTTCATTTAATGTCACTCTCTCATGATGACTGTGAATGTCATGGGTACCAATCAAAATATCACTTTTAGTGCTGTCTCATTCAGATCATATTTTGGTTTATTTTTGTCTTTGTGTGAATAGATTTTATTAGTCTTAAAGGCTGGAGCTTATTGAAAATATTTGTCTAACGCATTGTGTGTATAAATTATATTAATATAAAACGCTGGTGGTCTGATTGTTGCCCTATGCTTCATTTGGTGAATGGGTTAAAAGCAGAGAATAATTTTGTGCTGTTCACACTGTGTGCTGTGGTGTGTTCACATTTGACAAATAAACAGTTTACACACTTGCACTTTGTCTTGGTTCAACAGCATAATACTGATTAGGGATCATATATCATATAGTACAAAAGTATATGTTTGGTTTGTGTCTAAAACTCAGAATACATAGATGTGTGGTTTGTACATAAAAATTGTGCTCTTAAAGTGCTCTAATAGTGCTCTGTAAGTGATCTAAACTGGAGTAAACCACCATATTATAGGCAGAAGTTATGTTTTTTCTCATGTAAATTAAAGATGGGATTAATGTATGTTTTGTGGCATGTGTTTCAATCAGTCTCTGGATGCCACAGTGCAGTACAGTATTTCAGCACATTGTTATTAGTTTCCATTTTGCAAATTGTTGTTTTCTCTGCAGATGGACGAACGGACCCTGGTCTGAGTGATATCGACCAGGCCTTTGGGCTTATGGGGGTCAACGTACCAGAGCTTGAAGACTACATTAACAACCTAGAGCCAGTGGCCTTCTCACAAACCGTCCCTCAGTTCCCAATAAACAAGAGCAGCGTGCTGCAATTCCCTGCTGCTGGGTTCGAAACAGACGCTCGTAACGCTCTGCGTGGAGAGAGGAGAGACTACATCCCAGAATACTTCCCTCCTCTTGTTTCATTGCAAGAAGGTAGGTACTGTCCTTTAGGAGACTACTTTCACAGAAGACAAAATATTATAAAAATTATCAGTATAATTAATTCATATTAGAAGAAACAATTTCCTTATACGTCCTCCTTGGAGTTACAGACTGCCTTTCCTTACACAGTCATAGTCATCTTTTAGTCCTTCGTCAGTGGTAAGTTTCTCAAGGCCAAGTCGCTTTTGGCTGTATTTTTTGGGGTGGTGGGCTGAGACCAGTTTCAGTCTGGCAGTGACTGATGACTGTGAAAGGTCAACCAGCTTGGTGTCTCTGATACACTATTATCTGCACCACTACCACAAAGCCACTACCACATCGCTGTCATTGCAGTGATGAGAATGGTCCACAACCCAGTTAATATCTGGACTACACTGGTCTGTTTGTCAGAAACTACCAAGTGATTAATGGGGTCGAGGTGAGCTGCAAAGTTTTGCAGGAACGGATGTTCTACTGTCAGCAGCTGTAAACCTGCAACAAATGCCTGCATGGAACACTACCAGTCAAATGCTTTTGCAGAGTTTGAGATTTGCTCACTTAATATTCATTAAAAAAAACTAACTGAGTACATTTTCTAGCAGATTCACCACTTCAGTACCTTTGTTAGCCAGAAAATGTTATTCATTCATCATTGAGCTAAAAAATATAAATACAGGAAACCCCGGAATTGTGCAGCGGTTATGCTCAAAGACCTCCCAAGAAAAGTGAAAAACCACAAATTTGTGATTTGCATAAAAATGTCTAACATAAACCTCAGATATGATCCCAAAACAATTGAATTTCATTTTAAACTCAGCTCAGTATTTTACCCTTAAAGAAGATATAAAGATAAACACATATTCGTGCTTTACAGTGAACACCAAAATTCTGTCTTAAAACCGCAGTGTTAAAATATAAAATAACGATTACCTCGGTATTTACTGAACTATAATTAATGCAAGTGCGTTTTGTTTTGTATGTGCTGTCATTTTGGTTGGTGTAAGCAGGTAAATACAGTAATAAAAGTACAGTAATTTTACAGTAATAAAAAACATGGCTTTAAGAAGAACAAAACGAAAATCATGAGAACACTCAAGATGCTCCATAGGGAAATTCTTTGAAAAATGCTGCGTTGTTAGGGCCTTGTCCACTACACCCCTCAGATAGTTGCGACAGTTTCCACAGTCTAGAATTTTACTATATCACAACACAAGAAGTTAGTAGGATATTACACATGCACTGCTACATATTCTGTCCTTGACGTATAGAAACACGTTATGTCATAGTTTCATTTATAGTTGTTTACTGAACAATTTAACGAGAATACAAATATGCAATTTATGAAACAAGTTATTAAGTGGTAAAAACATTTGGAAAAATATTTAACTGGTAGTGTTGGTTAAATGATGAGTGGTTGTAGTTCAAGGTAGGTGTAATTAAAAATACCTTTCAGCTGCAGATACTTAACTGACACATGAATGTAAATAAATGGATGTGGAGTTGCAGCCCATGTACACAATGTAGTGTGAGAATTATAATTTAAATAAAAAATTGTAAAGTAGATTGTATGAAGCTGATGAAAATAGAAATGAAACTCCCATAAGTAAATATTAAAATGGCTAACGTTACCATATTCACTAAAACAGCGGGAGAGTTCATATGGAGTATTGCTCTCAGGTGGAAAAGGAAAAACATTTGTTAAATGTAGGGCTGGCATGGATGTAACAGATTTAAAAATAAAACATGGGCTGTTTCAGTTATCTCATTAACTTTTAAATTTTTTATCAGATATGCTGTTCAGCCACAATGTTAAAACCACTAACCAGTGACAGGAAAAGTGAGGCTGCTTAGCTGTGGACAGCTCAGAGAGCCCATTCTCTGAACTGTGCTCGCCATGGAAAGCACCTACAGTGGGCAATTGATATTTAAAACTAGTCCATGGAGCAATGGAAAAAGATAGTTTGGTCTAATTAATTGCATTTAATGTTACTGCCTTTGTGTGTGTGTGTGTGTGCGCATGTGTATGTGAATATTACTTTGGTACTGTTTTTGCCAAAAAAGACTGCAGGCAGTGTTCAGGAATGGTTTGAAGAACCTTAAAAAAATGATTTGGCCTGTAATTTCCCCAGATCTCAGTCTGCTTGAGCATCTGTGGGGTGTGCTGGTCAATCTAGTTCAATCCGTGGAGGGCCTACCTCCCAGCTTGCAGGGTTTAAATGATGTGGTACTAAGGTCTTGTTGCCTGATAAAAGATTACACCTTTAGTGATCCTGTGTCCATGCTTCGAGGGGTCAGATTGGTTTTGGCAGCATGAGGTAGACATAAAACATTTTAATCAGGTGGTTTTTAGTGTTATGGCTGATTTGTAAAGTCATAAAATCATAAAGAGCTGTTAGCTGTGTGAAGTTTGTCACTGGCATTGAATTAACATATTGCTTAATGCAGTTTTAATGTGGATCCTTTAGTAAATGTATTAATTTGATGCCTGTTGCACATTTGTAGCTATCTGCTAATCACCTCTGAGGTATCCTGGAGCTGTCCACACACTACTCACCACTTGGTAAATGGTTTAAAGAATTTTGTGCTATGCATAATATGTGCTGTGGTGTGTTCACGTATGACAGAATGGTCATTTTCACTTCACTTTCACGTTCATAAGACTTTTTAAAAGCATTTTATGCTTTGGTTCACTTTTATTTTTGTGAATAATGCACAACAATCTCAACAAAATAAGACACCTGCAACATTTCAGTCAGTAATTTATTTGATTTTCATTAATTTTATAATAAGTTTTTTATTGGATGTCATGGAATATGAGTGGTCCATTTTTGAAAGAAAAGTTTGTATTTATTAGCAATTCTTCTGTCATCACAAAACACTACTGCTATGATGCTTAATTCTACTGTTATTAACTGAATTTTATTTAATTAAGTGAATAAATTATTTAATTTCATATTGTGTTGTACAGATATCTCTAAACTTTGGATAAATGTTGACTGTTCTAAAGTATACTTGCTTATGACGTTATAGTAAAGTGCACTATAATTATTAACATCTACTGCTACTCTCAATTATTATCGATAGCAGTATAAAGTCTTAGTGTTTAATATATGCAGTAGGGAAACAAAATTATTAGTCCCTTCACAATATTGATATTTTTTGCTTTATATGCGCAAACGTTTTTCCAGTGGACTCCAAGTGAAAGATAGGATAGGAACATTTCCGAAAAAAAAAACATGACCTTTGATATTGGTAAAGTATCATATCTTTTCTAGCAGGCTAATTGGTTTCCGCAGCTGTTCCTAGGGTATTCCAGTACTTGTAAGGAGAGCCCTGCATTGAGTGCTCTGAAATGAGACAGCAGGTTTGAGCGGTTCCCAAAAATTGTCAGCTGAATGGAGAATGCAGTTGATGTTGTCAGTAAAGTTAGGAAGGGAGAATATAAAACCAAACTAAAGGACTGGTCAGACAAAGCTGAAATTTGCAAATAAAACAATTCTCCCCCCACATGCTAAATAAGAGTCTACTACAAAATGTGGCGAACTGTGCTGTAAACATATTCAGCTTTATAATTTTGTCGCCAGGGTTGGCTTTACTGACGTACATTCGCTGCTTATTACAGCAAGTTTAACGTTGAAGATATTCTGCCTCATCCAACAACTGTATCAAGGCATGTTGAGAGAAAGGCTCAGGAAGTGCAGGTGTCTGTGTTGGGGGAGAAAACTTCTAATTGAAAAATATGGATGTTATTACAGCAGATATACGAAGGGAAGATTGCGACAAAAACTTCATATCCAGCACTATCCGCTACATGAATGATGGACGCTTTTGGCGGCTCTCTTAGTGTTTCACATCGTCTGTGAAACAGCCAGTGCGCACCATTTTTAAAAAACGTTATAAATATATGTTCATACAATTTTCACTTCATAAATATATTCTCCAAGAGTGGGTGGGAGTGACAGAGAGAACGGGCAGGGAGGGCCGGAATTGTGAATAATTCAGTGGTAAGTAATTCAGCAGGAACAGGATTTAAAACATAGTCCTGTGCAGGGCTCAACTTGGGTGGATTAACTGAAAGATGGATACAAAAAATCAAAGACTATCTATCTTTAGGAGCATAGGAAAGTCTAAAGTTCAGAAGTGGGTAGTATTTGGTACTAGTAAGACCCTCTCTAGATCAGGCCACCCTGGAAACTGTTCAGATAGACTACCAAGGGGCAACTTTGAAGCAGTTACAGGAATTTATAGTAAAGAGTGGTCATGTGTACGTGTGGCAACGTTATCCACAAATGTGGCTTACGTGGGTGAATTGCAAGAAAAAGCCAATCCTTATGAAATGGCTCATTAAGTGTCGATTGAGCTCTGCCTAAATGCACTTGAAGATTCAGAGGCCAAATGGAAAAGTTGTTAGGTCAGAAGGGACCAGAATCAAAATCAAATATTTGGCCCCAACACAGTTCAATATCCAAACAATCTGACAGTTCAATATCTAAAGAACATCCTACCTACAGTAAAGCGTGTAGGTGGTAGCATCCTGTTGATGGTATTTTTCTGCAGCAAGGACTGGGGCAAAATACCATCAAATTCTTGAGGGAAAACCTGCTGCCCTCTGCCAGAAAGTTGTCAATGGCGACATAAAAATGACCCAATGCATACAGCAAAACTGGCCACATAGAGACTGGAAGAGAAAAGGGTGAATGTCCTTGTGAGGCCTGGTCAGAGCCTAGACTTGTAGAATTACTTGAAGATTGCAGACCACCAACAGTCACCATCTAATCTGAAGAGCTTGAATGTTTCTGTACAGAAGAGTGGCAAAAAGAATTGCACAGTCTAGATGTGCAAATTTGCTAGAGAAGTGCTGATACAGGATGTTTTTTTTCTGACCTGTTGCTATATAATCTTTCACTTGTATGCTTGAAGTTGCATTGAGTAAATAAATCAGATTTTTTTTTCTCTTCTTTCCAGGCTGCAAAGTAATTAAATGTGAATAGTTTGAAGGGCGTGATTCTTTTCTATCCCCACTGTAGTTTAAGCAAAGCAAATAAAATGTTACTCATAGTTGAATGAAATGGGAGTTTAATGGCATTCACTGTAAATCTGTTTGATAATTGCATCAATGACCTAAACTGCAACTGTGCCTGTTTAGTGTGCAGAGTTGGGTCAGATATAAGTTTGAATGGTTGCTTTTAAATATATTGCTCTTTGTTTGGTTTCCACTCTCTGTTTGTGGTGTCACAAAAGTAGGTTTACAGATGTTTGTGTGTCTGTAAGAGTTTAGCCTAGCAGTAATCGCACTGCAGTGTTTGATCTTGGACTGCTGTTGAATGAGACGGGCAAGGCCACTCAGAATGTGGAATAACGTACGCACTTCTGTGTAATAGTAGAGAAACTGGGTATGTGACGATGCATAGAAATAACTTGAGAAGAAAAGTATGTGTTTGAGAGGTGTGTGTGTGTGTGTGCGAGATCGCTCACATTTCTACAGTAGAAGAACGGAACCGGT
>JBBMFX010000122.1:23259416-23269872 GCA_037832545.1 Rhabdalestes septentrionalis
GTGGTGTTTGGAGAGAGGGACACCTCCCTCTCTCTCTCTCTCTCTCTCTCTCTCTCTCTCTCTCTCTCTTTCGTTCTCTCTCTCTCTCTCTTTCGTTCTCTCTCTCTCTCTTTCGTTCTCTCTCTCTCTCTCTCTCTCTCTCTCTCTTTCGTTCTCTCTCTCTCTCTCTTTCTTTCTCTTTTTCTCTCTCTTTCTTTTTTTTTCTTATCTCTCCGTTTTAATTACTTCCCAACGTGCGTCTAAGCTTGTTTTCATTGCTACGTGCCATTTTTGGCTCCGCGGCTTTCTCTCGTTATCACGGCCTGTCTGTACTCTTTCTCGCGTTTGTAAATGACACAATCAATTACAACTCGAGCTTGTGTGTGTGTGTCTGTTTTTTGGTGCTTTACTATGCAGTGCCAAATTTGAAGAGCGCTGGTTTGATTTTTGATATAAGGATGAAAGAAATGTTCGTATAAATGCAGTGCCTTTTGCTGTCTGATTACAGAAAATACACACACAGACACACACTCACACACAAACACACACACACCACACACCTGCTTCTTCTTCCCACTGTATTACTCTCTTGGTTTACACTTCCAGTTTTTCTTGCTTCCTTTCATCTTATTCTGGCACAAAAGAAAATATTGCATTCTGTTGCAGTGACTCTTGCTTCTCTCTCTCTCTCTCTCTCTCTCTCTCTCTCTCTCTCTCTCTCTCTCTCTCTCTCTCTCCCTTTTTCCTCTTTCTTCTCTCTCTTCCCTTTCTCAGACTACACACTCTCATGCTCACTCTGTTCTTTTTCTTTTCTCCAAAACCCTCACTCTCACTCTCGCTGTCCATGTCTCTACCTTCTTCTCTACTCTATTTTCTATTTTCCTCTACTTTTTCTCATTCTCTCTCTTTCTCTCTGTCTCTTTCTCTCTTTTTGTCTCTATCATCTCACTTTTCTCTCTTCCCCTCCTTTCTCCTCTGTCTCTCTCTCTCTGTTATGAGTCATTAGTGTCTCTCGTATTATTTTTATGAGAGAGATACTCAAAGAAGCAGAAAAAGGAGGAATAGAGCCATAAAATGCAAATATCGCCCGCACTCCCTACCTATTTTACCCCCTTTTTTTTAAACAAATTAAATGTCAGTGTCGTGAAATATTGTCAGTTTCATTTGCACTGAGGAGGGGATGACAAATCCATATTCTTCCTTTAAATAAAAATTCTTATTACGGTGCGGTGGCGGCAGCAGGGTAATCACGGCTCCACAAAGCGTGCGGTGATTAACGATAGCAATTTATTGTGCGAGGAAGGCTTCTCACGGAGAGAGCGTAAGGAGGAGCAGAGACATCATCTTTATCATAATTCATATCATAAATAACCAGGCTCGGCCAATCAGTGAGGGGCCGACGTGTCATTCCCCAAATAACCTTTGATAACTATTACCATAGCAGTCGGCAACGAAAGAAAAAGCCCAAAGTCACAATGTTATCTTATCCCCATTCGCCTCCTATAGAATACAACAGTATTACCATATAGATTACACTATTTATAATGGAAGGTGTCAGAGGAGAATGCCTGCGCTGCCTGTCCTCCTTTGTGGCTCTGAGGGGGCAGGAGGATGTCACATGGTCGCTTTACCAGTATCACAGCAACCCCAGCATGCTCTGTGCGCGTGTGTGCGCCAGTGTGTCGATGGTGAAATATTACAAAACTTTTATTTTGCTTGAGACTACTGCTACAATATTTTGTGTGTGTCTGTGTGTGTCTGTGTGTGTCTGTGTGTGTCTGTGTGTGTCTGTGTGTGTCTGTGTGTGTCTGTGTGTCTGTGTGTGTGTCAGAGAGTCAGAGTCTTGTTTTCTCTGTTGTCCTGCTGTGTAATCATGTGTAAATGATTTTGATCTGCTGCTATATCTGTTCTCCATTTCGCAAAATATTGCTCTCCACCTCTGTGCCTCTCGCTTTTCTCTCTTCTTTCTCTCTCCCTCGCTCGAGCTCTATCTCTCTCTCTCCCCCTTACCCCACTACATCTTTCCATGTGTACAGTAAATAGTGGAACAATTCATTAGCTGAGTCATTGCATCGATTACAATTTCCCGCCAACGTTGTCCCTCTGGGTTCAGTATCACTTTTAATTGCTTTGGCCCTGCATCAGTTTAAATGGTTTGAATTAAGTGAATCACCTATTTCCATGAAAAACACAGAGTGAAAAATGTGTAGAGAACCAGAAGCATCATATTCACAGACAGGTGACTAATTTCACATTTACTTGTTTTTAACTAAAAACCTTTTCATAATGTTAAAAGCAAAAGCTTTCATGTATGTATTCCCTGATGTTCTTAATCATAGATGCACATCTAGGCCCTGAACTGACCTCACTTATCCAACATCTAACATTAGTTTTCCTTTTTTTCCCTCAGATGAAGAGGAGGAAGAGCAAGTCCCTGCAGACATGGGCACATCAGCTGAAGCCATGCAGGTGTCCATGGGTGAGGAAGAGGATGGTGAGGATGAAGAAAATGATGAGAACTGGCTGGGCCAGCGCAGGGTGGATAGCCCTAGACCCGAGGGTCTTTTGCCTGCCGCCAAGAGGCCCCGTTTGGGCACAAAACCCGGCTCTAGCCCTGAATGGAGCTTTGAGCCAAGGGAACCTCTCAGCTCACTCAATGCCCAGCACATGCCTCGTTCCCCTTCGCCACCCCTGTCCATCGAACCAGCCCGGCCCACTGTGGCCCCTCCCACGCCAGGCCACAAGCCCAAAATTCCCTCGCTATCCCCTGCTCGCCAGAAGAACAAATCACCCAAAAGAGGAGGTGGTTCTGCCTCTTCTAGCATATCTGCCCGCCCTCTGGCAATTACTCCACCCAAGAGTGCTCAGAAGGCAGGAAAAAGGTCACCTGGACGACCCCGAAGCCCTCGGAGTCCGCGGCCGGGACCTGCCCACGTAGTGCCACCTCAGTTTGGCCGAGGCTGGGCAGGGCCTCATGCTGAAGATGTTCCTAATGATGGCCAGTTTAAAGGTCTTGATGGCAAAGATGAGACTATTGAGGACTCTATCGCTGCGGTGCTAGAACGAGTGCGTAAAGATGAGGCAGGCCCAGTTGATCCTTTCGCTTATGATTCGGGTTCAGACAGTGATGGGCTTCCAAGCCCCCCGAAAATTGGACCTAAACACATGCAAGGTCTCAACATGCCCAAACAGCCACCTGTTCCTAGCAAGCATGTTCATGATATTGTTACTAAACAGCTTGCTGCGCCACTAGCACCTTCGTTAGGTGCCCCAAACCGCTGGACTATGGACGACTCAATAGACGAGGTCATTCGAAAGGCTAATCAAGGTCAACCAACGTCTTCCCATTCGCCTCCCGAACCCCCATACCTGTCCTCACCCTCCGAATCCCCACCCACGCCACAAACCCCACTAAAACCACTCCATGAGCGCAAAGATCCATCTGCCACACCATCCCTTATCAAGAAGAAGCTCAAAAAGGATGTCAAGACCAAGTTGAAGAAAAAGGAGAAAGAGCGGTTAAAGGAAAAAGGCAAAGACAAGGGCAAAAACAAAGAGAAAAACAAAGAGAAGAAGAGAGAGAAGGAGCGGACAGGTTTGGTGGAGGAGAGCAAGGCAACCTGGCCAGAGTTATTACTAGGCGTTGATGAAAGGAGAGAGAATGCCGGCAGCGCCAAGAAAGACAAGGACAAGCACAAGGACAAGAAGAAAGATAAAGAGAAGACCAAAAAGGACAAAGAGAAGCGAGACAAGGGCAAGGAGCGGGGGAAGGAGGAAAGGAAGTTGTTTTTAGGGAGCAAAGAAGCAGTTGCTGGGGCCCCCACCTCATCACTTCCTCTGTTCGGTGCTTCTGCTTGCCTCCGAGTCCCCTCCATGCTTCCCCCTCTGCAACCAATTCTACCTGAAAAACCTTTCCACCCCAAGGAGACAAAGAGTAAGGAGAAAGACAAGAAGAAGGACAAGAAGGAGAAGAAGAAGAAGAAGGACAAAGAGAAGGAGCGTGAAAAGGAGCGAGAGAAGGACCGGGAGAGGGAGAGGGAGCGCGCCCGTGAGAAAGAGAGGGATAAAGAGGAGAAGAAGAAAGAGAAGGAAAAGGAAAAGAAGGAAAAGGTGAAAGAAAAGGAAAAAGAGAAGCCTAAACTGGAGAAGCCGGCTGTAATGGTAAGAGCTAGATGGGTACATGCTAAACCCCAGATCACAAAGTCTCAGATCAGAGTGTTGTTGATGGACAGAGCAGCCAAAAGGGCCTGTGGAGAATTCTTCAATTACACTCTGCAACAGTTTGCATTAAGCATTAATAAGACCTTCATTTATGAGACACACAAGCAGTGGGCATGCAAGATTTGCAACAAAATACCATAGTTACCTAGTTAGTGTTACACTAGAAGTGTTACTGTTGTTTTGCAGTACTGTTTAAATACAGAAACTGTATTGTAAAACAGTAATGTAAAGTGTGTTACATAATTATTAATTATATTATTAATTTGTTACAGTTCATTTACATTGTGTAGTTTACATTCAACCCATTTAGTAGAAGAGAAGGACTAGAATAATTGTTTTGACATAAATCAGCAATATGTCATTATACTAAATCTGTTTTAACTGCATTATTTGTAACATGTGAGCAGAGCATCCTAGTGCTTTTTTCCTTTTGTTGCTTTTACTTAATATAATTGTGGGCAACAAACCATGGCATTACTGACCCACAATCAACACAATCCAGTGTGGTTTTGAAATGAATCAGAATGTTTAGAAACATAGACATTCAGTAAATCAGGCATATATCAGACTTATATTTTTAGTTAACTAATTAGTTTTCAGGTAGCTCAGACTGTTTGCTCCACAAATGGGTGTTTTGTAGTACAGACAAGTGATAAATACATAATATTTCATTGGCAAATGTTCTATTGGCCCAGCATGCCTCCTACTCCCCTTTTGCAAAGTGGACTGAAAGTTTGGAATCTGGTCTTTTCACAGAACTTCTCCACTTATTAAAAGTAACATTAAGGCACACTGTGGTGCCAGAGACCACAGACACAGTAGGGTGTGTGTGTGTGTGTGTGTGTGTTTAAGTGTAGTCTTTGTGTGTATATACATTTTGAGATCATTGGTAGATTACTGAATGACATTTACATTTTTCATCTTTGCTGTTCAGGTTGTCCCTTGAATCCTGCTGTTTCCTCACATACACACACGTACATGTGCACACACACACACAAAGCTGTCAATCTGTGTGCAAATCAAACAAGGGATAATACTCACACCTCACAGACTCTGTTTACCCAATTCACAGACCATTTTAGTGCATGTATGCCTCTTGTGTTAGTCAACGATAGAAAAAGATTGTGTTAATTCCTCTTCAGCAAACTTGTCGTCTAATGTCTTTTCATACACCAGCGCAGTAGATAATGCATGTACATCACATAAGATCTTCCAGGATTGATTTACACAGCTAAGTGTGGAATTCCATTTCTCCCAGTGTTTTTCTTTCTCAATAATTCACCCCTCTCTCTGACCCTCTCTTTCTTCCCTCTCTTTTTTCTCTTTTCATCCTCCTCTCTCATGCTGCCATTGCTAGATGGGATAGAGAAAGAGATTTTTTCTTCTCTCTCTCTCTCTCTCTACTTAAATCTCTTGATCACTTTAATTTTTTGCAAGGCTGCTTTGCTGGCGTCCTGGAAGAAGAAGGGGGGGGGGAGGATAGAGAAAGGGAGAGTGGCAGGGAAGAGAAAAGAAGGAGTGTTGAGTTAGGGGCGGTTTATCAGTAGCTGCCCTGAGGTATGTGTGGAAAGGACTTAAATCCGCAGAGATTAGCAGAAAAATGCCGTCCGTAGCAGTAAGGGGCTTACGCCACTGGTTGTATTAGTTCAGGTGAAAAGAGTATTGCGTTTACATAAAAACTGGACAAATCCAGGCACAATGCCTCCGCCGTGGGGCCACACAGGAAGTCCGCTATCTCTGGACCTCCACCTCGCTGCGTCCAGAGCGGCTTTCGGACAACTGCCTCCTACTGCTGCCACAAAACATGCTACTTTTCTCCCAGAGAGTGAGGGGTAGGGTCACAGGAAGAGAGTGAGAGTAAGGGTAACAAATACAGTGAAAACTGACAAAAAAATGGGTTCTTTTGGCACAAACCATATTTAGTTTCTTGAAGAACCTTTCAAAGAACCTTTTCAATCCATAAAAAAAAAAAAGTTATCAGAATGAAATGAATGAGTATGAACGTCTGACTATAGTTTAAATTATCTACTTATACATCATATTTACAAAAGTCAGACAAACAGTAATTTCACCTTCTTTTGAAAGAGGAAAATGCTAATATTGCTGCAGAGCCATACAGAAACACAAAGACAAGAATAAAATAAAATCAAGTGTAGGTCAATAGGAATTTTTTTAAATAAAATACAGCAAGTACATTATTCTTAATACACAAAATGCTGTGGTCAGTAAGAGAGGTGGATGTAAATGCTATAGATAAGTATAGTTATTGCTGGGGTGTACTCTTTAGCACAGATAATTGTTTGGAGTTGCACTCTTTACCGAATCTGTTCTTGCATATTGTAGTGATATGACAAGTCGTGATGTTGCACATGATAAGACTATTGCACATAAACTATTCCACATAACAACAAAAACATTTGACATATTGATAACTATTATGATTAGTTGGACTAGTCTGATGAATCACATTTTCCTTTACTTTATGTGGACAGTCTGGTGTATGGCAACTGCATAAATTATGTGAAGGAGGCAGGCCAGCGGAACCATGTGCACCCGTTAATGGCAAGGTTATTCCCTAATGGCAGCATTCACTTTTCACATGATCATACAGTGCTAACAAACTGCAAAAGTTGTTCTAGATGTTGACATAGCAGGCAGTTTCCCTGGATTTCCATACAGTCATGCATCAACTAGTCCTATCCATGAAGACCCCACATCAAATTTCCAGAGCTTAAAGAATGTTTTGCTAACAGGTTAGTGAACACCTTAAAAGATCTTGGTGGAGCCCATGTCCCCAGGGGTCAAAGCTGTTTAATTGGCACCAGGGGGACCTAAACAATATTAGACAGATGGTTTTAATGTTATGGCTGTTTCCTAACTGTAGATTTCTATTTCATTGCAAAACATGTTATAGTCACTATTTGCAGCAGTTTGATGTTTTGTCCCATCACGCAGCTGTATCCCAGAGTGTTCATGCTTGAAAGAGACTGAAGCAGGGAAAAGACTGAGAGTGTGAGCAGGTCAGGAACAGAGTGTGTGAAGAGATGAATATGTCTCAGAAGAACTGTGTGGAAAGATCTATTCCCATTATCTTGATCATTAACTTCAAGACACAATCACAAATTTCATAACAACAAATCGGCATGTCTGGCAATGAAGTCTTTAAAATGCTGAAGAATATAAATAGCCATGTTTAAATGCTCTGCATACATTCTTAAAAACAAATGTGCCAGTTTCTTCACTTAATGCACGTTAACCTGACGACACCCCCCCCCCCCAACTCAAATTACTTTAAGCCTGTTCTTCATTAAATGATCAATGTATAAAAAAGCATGTATTTTCAAATAGTGTCAAAAATTGTTAATTAAACCCTTTAGAAATGTTGATACGAAAGCAGTATTATACAAAAATACATTTTGCAGCACGAAAATTGTATGTGGCACAAACCTGTGGTATTCTATAATCATAATCGTAGTTTATGAGTAATCATAGTTATACATAGAGAAAACTGTCATCATAGTTTATTCTATGTGGCATAAACCTGTGACGTTCTATAATCAGCCAACACATTATGTGTTCTGAATAACACTTCAGTAAATCTATCTTGCTCAATTTGTGTGTCATCTTAGAACATTGTGATGGAGCTTTTCCATATGGACTTTATCCGGCCCAATTGTCCATGAAAGGTGGATGTTAACTCAAAGAGCGTTTGTGTAGAACATTCTATAGATTTTTTTTTAAATTCAAGTTCATCCTTGATGCCTGAGAAGAGTCTCTCCATTCTTTCTAATCTTCAGTCTGATTGAATGCTGTTTCTTGGCTTCAAAATGGCTCAAAGAAGATCTGGTGTTAAATTGTATTGTATTATACCTCATTATACCCTTTTAAAAAATGTAAGAATTTGATGTTTTTTTTTTTTTTAATCATTTCTTTAGTCACCGGTCCTAAAGAGCAACTCCAGTCATGGGGTCATGCTGGCTACAGCACTTTACATCCATTTAGGAGCTGATTAATCAATTTGCGCACGCCCGTACCTTTTTAAAACTTACCTTTGAAAGGTGTGGGTGTTCACATAAAGAGCCGTAGCTCGAATAAGAAGGGCTCATCGCGATACAGCGCAGGTTAAGTAGTACGGGGTACTTTTGGGGAGAAAGACATTGCGCCCACCTCCTCAACCACTTAAAGGCTAATTAACATAAGCAGATAGCACTATCTGAACCTGCCATTGTGGGTGACCCTGAACCTGTGTGCTTACACACACACACACACACAGGTCTTATCGAGCAGGTACAGGGCCTCAACTCCTTCCTTTGGGGGGCCGAAGCGTGCGCAAGTGCGTGCTCATAGAAGTAAAGTCTGAGTGCATGTGTGAAGAATGCTTGGTCCCCTAAGGCCTTTCACAGAAGTGTGAATGCCTTTGATTGAAGGTACACATTCAACTCTTGGGAGTCTTACCTTAACAACATCTCCATCTTGGTATTTGAGGGGGGGGGGGGGTGTAAACTTTGGATTGAATGGATTTAATGGTGGGCCTTAGTATAGAGTATAATGATGAAAATAAATAAATAATCTTAACCTTATAATATTCAAATATTTATAAACCAGTTGTGTTTCAAATAGTAATCTTAACATATTGACATTTTTTATACATTAACTGTACTCTCAGTTATTATTATTATTTTTTTAGGCAACATACAGCAAAGAGAGTGATATGAATCACTTAGGCATGATTGAGCCATTGTCCATCTGTAGTGACCCGGATCAAAAAATATGAAAATCATTTCCACCTTTTTATGATCTAATAAGAAGTACTGCTACAATATACGAGGTCAACAATTGTTTACAGTTGTAATCTGAAGAGCAGATGTATTTAATTACATTGTCAGTGTAATACTTCGAGATTATTTCGATATGTATTAGTGGTTTATAAATCTATTTAGTATATTTGAACAATATCTTTGTAAGGCCACAATGATCAGAATAGTACATTTTCATTGCTATTGTACACTACAGCATGCTGGAGTCTTTAGCTCGTCCTCGGTTAACTTAAGAAGTGGTGCTAATCAAATGAAGTACAAACTGTGGCTGAATCATTTATAGCAGGTTAGAATTGCAGCTCTTGTATAGCCCCAGCGCAGTGTCATCTGTGTATGGAGAGTAACTGGGTTTCCAGTTGTTTCCATGTTTTTCCCTGAATATGCAATGCTTAGCATTGTACCACCTTAAAAGGACAACTTGTATGAGGAGATGTGATAAGAGAGAGAGAGAGAGAGAGAGAGAGATGTGATGAGAGAGAGAGATTTTTGGTTGTTTGTTTTTTTGGAGCTACACAGCAGGGTTAGAGTTAGCGTGCTTTCTCTAATTCACCGGCTAACACACATTCTCACGCTCTTATTCTCTTGGAATGATGCAACCTGCCAGACATTTCCCTCCAATTCTGCTGATGCGCAGTTTCCCTTTTCTTGGGCAAAAATAAAAAGAGGGAAAGTGAGAGATGAGACACGAAAGGTTTAGAGAGAACAGAAAGAGAGTGGTGGACAGAGAGATCTGAAAGGAAGACAGAAAGAACTGAGGGAGTCCAGAGAAAGAGGGAGATGGAGGAGGGATGGTAATAGGGTTGTAGGGTGAAAAAGAGAGACAGGGATAGACACTGACAGAAAGGAAGAGGGGATACAGAGACAGAGGGAGAACGAGAAAAGAGGAGGAGCCTACAAATCCCACAAAGGGTTTTTGTAATAAATGCAACAGAGCGACAATAAAAACAAAAACACTGAAAGAGGAGAAAAGACATGTTTCTGTGTTAAACAATTAGCACAGCAGCATTATGGTGGATGTTGCAGCAAAGAGAAAAGCAGCAGGCGAGCGGCGGGGGCTTCTCCCCACCAGAAACACAAAGAGACGCTCACTCACGCTAAGCCTAAGCAAACCCCCCACCAGACCCCAACCCCACCAGAGACACTCTCTACACCCATCTCTTCTCTGCCAGTGCTTCTCTTTCTCTCTGTCTATCCTCTTCAATTCATCTATCCCTTCTATTTTCATGTCTTCCCTCCTTTTTTCAATCTTTTTTTCTTTTAGTCTTCCTAGTCTTTTCATCTTTCTGTTGGGGTTGCTACCTATCTCTATAACCCCCCCCTCCACCCCCCAAAATTCTTAGCTTGCCCAGGTTTATTGGCAGCCTTATAGGTGTGTGTGTGTGTGTGTGTGTGTGTGTGTGTGTGTGTGTGTGTGTGTGTGTGTGTGTGTGTGTGTGTGT
>JBBMFX010000122.1:23317293-23327763 GCA_037832545.1 Rhabdalestes septentrionalis
GAAATAGAGACAATGAAGCAGGGAAGGAGAGGGAGGGAGAGAGAGAGAGAGAAGAGAGAGAGAGAGGGACGGAGGGAGAATGAGAGAGAGTGAGAGAGAGAGAGAGTGAGAGAGAGAGAGGGGTAATGGTGTTGGTGTTTGGCAGTAGATGCAGGTGCTGGTGCAGTGTCGCTGTTGCCCGGTGTCTGGACACAGTCTGGGGTTTCTCTCGCTGGCAAGCCTGGCATCAGCCCTGCCCGACGTAAGGGAATCAGCAGCTAAATCCAGCCTAGTGCTGATATGACCTAACACACACACACACAGACACACAGACACACAGACACACACACACACACACACACACACACAAGAGCAGGCAGATTTGTTCTATAATGAAGCTATATTACATATGATCAGTATGCCCTTGCACCCTATGAAATATAAAACCCTCTTAGAAAGGAAGACTGATAGATCTTCCCCATTCATCCAAAACACACTGAAAACACACACCAGGTCCAGCTTCCTGCATGCAAATCAACCACTAAAAAATTCTGGCACATGTCTCAGAATTAAAAATCAGCTAGACGAGTACAAGATCAGAATGATAAAATCACAGTCAAATTACTCAAAATAATATTAACCTTTTTTTTAATTGCAGGTGTATGATTAAGGTTTCTTATTCTACTATGAATTACTATGTAAATTCTATACATTGTAAAATAATTGTTATTTATTATGACTTATGCAATATGGTTTATTCAAATACTACTATGAATAATGCAGGAACCTCAAGGAAGTATTCACTATCTACTATGAATTGTGTAATGTGTGAGTTCTGAGGTTATGAAAGTGAATGATTGAATATTTGACCTACATACAGACCCTAGGGGGGTTGATATTTTAGGAGTTTTTGTTACTTTTACATGATGTTTGCATTTATCACAGTACACATATATAAAATGCATGAGAATTCAGCAAGAATTCAGTGAATAAAAGCCAAACAAATAATTGTTGATATTAACTGCTCTTGGGTGTAAGAGGTGTTTCAGTGAATCTATATTATCTATTGTAACGCTTCATGTTGTATAACTTCATATGAAGTATTGTAATGGAAGTGATAAGCTCAATTTTAGATGTGTATTATTGTATGTTCTTTTAATTCACCATCCTCTGATAGAATTACATTAACGTGTCCTGTTTCCATTCCCTTTCCTTTCTTTTTTCTCACAGATTAACCGACCACTCACCATGAAGAAGGAAGGCATCCAGACTCGGAACAGGAAGATGTCCAGCAAGTCCAAGAAGAGCAAAAAGTCACAGGACAGCATGGAGGACTTCTCCAAGAGCCTGATGGAGAAGAGCAGCTCCTTCAGCCCGGCCGCTCTGTCACGTCACATGACCTCTTTTCCGCCCTTCTCGCACTCCGGCCACATGCTGACCACGCCCACCCCCATGCACCCTTCCTCTAGCTTACCTTTCGCCCCCCACCACCCCTCTAGTATGGTCACCGCTATGGGTTAGACCACTCCTGCTACCTCTAGACCACCCTGACCATGACCTTTGACCTCAGCACGGTCAGCCTGAACCCCTTGACCTTTGATCCTTTTGACCTTTGAACCTGCTCTCTCTCCTCAAACATGGCCCACAGACGACTGCTGGAGATTTGTCTCACCTCCTCCCCCCAAAAAACATTTGTATTCGTTGACCCCCTCTCACCTTCACCATCATTTGAGAGAGATAGACAGAAATAAAGAGAGAGAGACTTTCTTCACCCTCCACTCAGTGTGACTCCCAGTGTTCGTGTACAGATGCCCTTCTATCCTCACAGACACTCTCGAAGATGAACGCATCAAAAGCGTCATCAGAAAAACACACATTTCTTCATTTGTCTATCCATCCATCTATCCATCCATCCCACACCCATACTCCTCTTTTTTTTGAAGCAAGAACTCTGAGCTGTGAAAGACACGGAGGAGACGGACTCTGCATATATTTGTACAAATTGTATGAAATACAGTACATTTAATGAAGACTTTTTAAACAAGTTATGAAAAGAGGTTGGGGGTGGGAAAACACTAGGAAAAAAAAAAGAAAAAAAAAAAAAAAAAAAAAAAAAAAAAAAGCCCATGGGCAGCTAATGTCAAGAAGGGTACGACTCAAACCTAGAGGACGTGAAGACGAGACGAAGAAAGAAGGCAGAGAATGCTCCACATAGGGTGAAAGAAGGAGAAAGTGGCAGAACGGTTGAGAGATTAAGGGACTGAGTGAGAGGAAATTAGAGGTAAAGGGGAAACATGGAAAATTCAGGAAAGTACAGGCTGGGTTGGTTTGCCTGTTAGAAACAGTGTGTAATGCATTAATGCTATGTGGTCAGGTGTGTTCCTCTGACTACCAGCTACTCTTTTGGATGTGTTATAGGTCTTGGGCAATTGGTTTGTGTTCAAAGTCATATACACACACACACGCAAACACATATACATAATCTACACATCTTCACATACACACACACTCACACACACATACACACACAAACATGACCACACACACACACTGAATAACTATGTTCACCTGAAAGACTTTTCTTCCGGCCCAGGTTATATGCATTGTGAAAAAAGTTCCTGTATTTGTTATTTGTATGTATAATTCAGAGTACCAAAAATACGAAAGAAACAAAGATGTAGAATTATTTCTTTATGTAATGCAGACTGAATGGTTGTATAAATTTAATAATCACTAGTGTAAAAAAACAACAGACTTGCTTTTTGTTGCGTAATTTTTTTCCCTCTTTGAAAATAATAAACTAGATTAATCTCTGTTGACATCATATGTGAGCAGAATGAAGTGGTCTTTATTTTGCCTTTTGTATGTTTGTGCATGTGTATGGGTGCGTGTGTATTCTGCGGTTACAAATGTGTGATGTTTTAAATGAGGCCTCCCTGCCCTTTGGGCTTCACCTCTAGATTAACCAAAGCTGACCAGCCACATGTTAACAGGAAGTACTGAAATATAGCAAGGCTTACTAGAGGTACTAGAGGCATGTAGCTTTACTCAGACACTCTGTCACACTCCCAGACATCCATAACACCCACAGCTCACACATCTAGCTACATGACACCCACCACACCCAAACGTTCAGCAGTGGGATTTCAGGGCAAGATTGATGGCTAACAATTAAAAAATATTTGTGCAGCCTTTAAGTTAGCACCATAGCAGCTTTGAGGATGCTAACATATAAGGTAGCTGTGAAAAGTATAGGCTTTTCATTAATATTAATGATGCTGCTAGACCCTTGACTTGTCTCACTTTTCTTGAGTTTAGACCTGTGGTTCCCAACCAGGCCCCCCCTGTCCTGCATCTTTTAATGTTTCTTTGTTCATATGCATCCACTTCAAAACATACAATGTTTGTTAGTTAATGGACTATTTGAAACAGTTTATATGTTTATAACATAGAAAAATGTATAAGAACTGGAGGATCTACAGAACCAGGTCTGGGTCCCAAAGAATTATATTTCCAAGAAGAAAATACTAATTGATAAATAATATCCTGGAACATATACCTTTATAGTACTTTCTTGTCAAGTTAGCTCCTACTATTCAAGTAAGAACACACTCTTACATTTATTGTTACACAGTAACAATAAACCTGGCTTATTCAGAAAAATTAAATACAGATGAAGTTGAATAGTACTAACATTAGGGATGAGTATTTGCCCGCAGGTCACTACTTCATACATTGTATGTTTTTTTTAAAACTGGATTTATTTTACTGACTACAAACTTTTAATCCTTAAACCTTTTTGGCATATGTTTATATGTTGCATAAAGTGTGCAGTCACGTATAAATTCACCAAGGCTTCCCAAAGTAAGGTTTACTACACTTTACTATAACAGCTGAAGTCACAGTGGTGGCATTGTGCTTGACACGGTACAAGAATCTATATTCTATATGCCTACTTGACACTGTAACACCAAAGGAATGGCCGTTAATGGCAATAGAGCTATGCAGTGGCTAATGTAGCTTATCTAAAACTAGGTTAAAATGGGTAGTACTCAAAGAGGAAACATTTTTTTCCCCAGTGACTTTGATCAGTGGATCATCATGGGGCCATGGGGTCATTGCAGGCTGTTCCATTGCAAGTGGCCATAGTCTTCAGTCCACTAACTTTTATGGGTCGTAACAACAAGCCTGCCGGGGGCCATTGGTTTGATTATAAAACACTCGCTACATGGGAGAATGGTTCAATTAACCACATGACAAGCCGAAAAAGAAAAACAAAGTTTTTGTTCTGGTTTGTTCAGACATTAAATGAAGCTAGGTGAAACTCGGCTGTACAAAGTATATAGTGGTATTAATAAGAATGTTGTGTGTATTAGTCATGTTGCGCTGAGGACAATATTGTGGCTTCTGTGTATTTGCATGGTAGTCAGTGTTGGACAAGTTACTTCAAAACTGTAATGTATTATTTATCACTTGTTACTGTCATTTCAAAATAATTCGTTACATTACAATATTTCTATATTTAAAATGTAAGGCATTACACTACCAATGCATTACTTTTAAGTTACTTTCGCCAAAATAACAGGAAATATGGATTTGCCCATGGTAGTATAGCTCATGATGCTAAATTGTCTCATAACACATCCAGTAGAAGGTGACAGTACTACCCGACGTTAGCTCAGTAATGGGACGAATGTTTAGGCAGCTCAAGATCCCGAAGGATTCTCAAACTCCAGCCTGATGTGGGACGCAGGTCTCAGAAACAGGACATGTCTGGGAAAAAGAGGACATCACCCTACTCTTCTCTCTGTGTGACTACAAGAAGTGAAACATTTTGCACAGACGTTTCTCCTCTGCTGATCTTGCGCTGATTTTGGCAAGAAAAAAAAACGTATTTCCGGTTTAAAAATACATTGTAACGCGTGTTACTGACATTTGTACCCAATAAAATACTAACAGTTTTTGTTCTGTAATGCCTTACATTACCACGTTACAGCAGAAAGCAATGCATTACAGTAATTCGTTACTTTTGTAACACGTCACTCCCAACACTGATGGTAGTGGCAGGAATAGTGTGGACTAACTTCAATCATTCATCACAAAAGAGAAAGAGGAACTCTTTCCAGACCACAGCAAGGTCAACTGTCTTTGAACCCAAAGGTACAGATACACACACCTTTATGTTTTTATGTTTTTATGCAAGGTCAAGATGTGGGGTCAAACCTATGCCACATATGTGCACCACATGTATACAGACTCTATGTATCATGAATATGTGTATCATATATAGGTAAGTATCTATATGTAATAATAATACACCCCTTTATCTTTACATTGTGAACATTTTATAATGAATGGACCAATCTAATTTATTTTATCAAAGCAAAGGTTAAGTTTTTGTCTACTGTACAGTTATGCATGGAGATACATGTATTGTTAGGACAACCCTAAACCTCATCCTACTCTTAACCTCAGTGACCAAGAAGTAAAGGCTTTGTTCTTTTTGTCCTGAAAATTTACAAAAACAAACATACATCCATACATACACACACAAGAAGGGAGAGACAGAGAAAGAGAGATAAGTGAGTAAGTGAGAAAGAGTGAGATGGAAGTATGCCCCAGGCAATAGCGTCCAAAAAAGATTCATCGAAAAACTGATGCAGAAAATAAAATCCTGACTGGAGGGTTCAGAAACGTCGGCAGCAGCAGTAAAGCTGAGCAAGAGAGAGGGTGGGGGAAAAAACGTGCCTGTATTATTAACAGACATAGGTCACACAGTAAAAATTACAGACACAAGGACAGCACAGCTCAGCCTTCAAGGACCTAACACTTTTCGTAGTACTTTTAGTGCTAAGTGTCGACACATTGCACTTCAAATTAACTTTAGATGAGGAAGAAAAAAAAAAATACTTGCAAACTTTTAATGTAAGTAAATGTGATCAGGTTTTGCTTTTTTGGATTATTTATGTTGCTGTGTTCATCATGAAATGTGAAGGAAAACTACTGAAAATGTCACATACTTGCTTGCAAGGTTGTGTTAACTTTGAAATGAAGTATGTTGGTATATTACTCCTTAAAAGAAAAAAAACATTTGAAGACATTAATTGCTGTAGCCATACAATCAGAAGTTGTACCCTGACAATGTATACATGGACCTTTTAGCAAGAAAAAAAAGCATTAATATCTTGAGGTCAAGCTGCAAATCTTTGAAGGTACATTTGAGCAAGTTTACCTTAGAAAAAAAAAGAGGACCATTATTGCCGCTCTGTTTTACAGACTATAGCACATAAGGGCTCCTTGCAAATTGTACGGCTAGACTATTAAACAAAGGGAAGTTTGTGCACACACTTGTAAATGGACTGCAAGTGGAAGTCTGAAAAGGAAGTAAGTTCAAACAGTAAAATCAAGTAAGGAAGATTCCTTAATGTGTTAAGCGACCTGAAAGCTTTTGTGTGGCGGCCATTAAGAGCTGTTTGGGTTCCTCATCACATCAAGGAAAGAAGCGTTATTGTTATGGATGGTGAAATTCATATCCCATGAGTCACAGCTGCTGCAGTGTTTATAAATATGACGTGCATGTGAAGGTTTGCCAAAATTAATTAGCCAGAGGTGTCACAGAAAGGGCTATTTCATGGAGGCTCTGACTGTTTTGTTGAAGGAATTGCTCAAAGAGCCTCATCATTGGTGAAAATAAAATATTCTCATTACTGGGAGCAACAGTGTCCTAACAATTTTTATCAGCTCCTTTTGGTTTGTATACATAACCTCTGCACCATTTCACTGATTAGTACCTGTTATAAATAGTAGTTGTCCAAAGAAAACTCAAAATAACTTTACTTTTAACGGACTTTTAACTTCACTTACCTTTAACTTATATTCCATCATATATCTATTAAATGCAACTTCAAATGCATCTATATGACTTTTCACCTAAAGAAAGCCCTAATCCTAACTTTAATTTCCATCCAATAGCTAAAAATTGCCCTTACCCTGATCCTCACCTTAACCCTGAACCAGATCCACTGTTGCAAACAAATATTTTTTTCATATTTCTCTTCACACTTCTGTTTGGTTGCTGGTGCTAATGTAACTGCAGCGTGACATTTTGTGTGCCAAATGTCCAATGAAATCAACATGATTACAAAATGATTGCAAAACAGAAACTGCTTTCAACAAATACATTTTGCTTATTTTTTGCATTTTTGCAAGTGAAGTCATTTGCCAATGATATCCCTCATCGAAGGCTGTACCATTAAATTCATTTTGGTTGTTGGTTTTAAGCAAGTAAGACAATGCAATCTGATAACATCAAGTAAGCATATAGAACAGGCCAAGGCTGAGAAGTGACACTAACTTTACAAAAGCAGTAATGCAATTTTTGGTAACTCTTTCCTAAAGGCTTCACAAATTCATAACCCATGAATAAACATTGAATAATGTGAATATTCATAAACATATACTGTTTACATTTATATTATCTAAAACATTTAACCACTTAAGCCAGTAATTACTGAATAGCATATAATGTTTTAAGGATAAAGGAGATTGTGTTGACTTGAGAACCCCTAAATCTAAAGTGTTGGACATTTGCTTTGTTTATATGACTATTGTGAGGCATCATTACAAAGTAAAGGAAATTGGAACCCATAGGCCTAGTTAAATTCACTATAAATCCGTTCCATGAAGATTTTGATGATCTCTCACACATACATTCCCATCCAAAAATGTTGTGCTTGATGTTGGAAACACCCATTGTTTAATAGTACTCCAATCCAACTCTTAGACTGACAGCAACTATATTTTTACATTTGAAAAAAATCACCACTTTCTTTTTGTCCTACTAGCTAGAGCTGATTATGTGTGGCCTCTTTGCAGTAGAAAGTAAACACATACCAAATATTAACTGTGTCAGTGGTTGTGGTGGGCCACACCAGGTAACTCATGTGGGTCTTCATCAAACCTCCATCATATAACCATTCTAAGTAAACACATGTGTGCATAAACTCAGCTGACCAAGGAAACCCCACACTGGGTCTTTACATATAGACCAACAGTTGTCTAAATGACCACAACCACATGCCTCTTCAAAATGATCCATAGTCTGGTGACCCACAACACCCAAAAAAGTTGGGTGTCTCAGGCCACCCCTACACCCCCATGTCTCAGGCCACCCCTACACCAAAACAGATTCCAAGTATCGATTTCTGAACAAGCTGATCTGTCCAAGCTCTTCTGTATTTGAGGTTAGAAATGTTGAAACAACAACAATAAATCTGGCCCCACCATGCTAATGCTAATTTGATTACATAAACCTACACCTGATCTATTCTAAATGTGGCTGCATACATACTATTCTAAATGTGGCTGCATAAATGTGGTTGCATGCACACAAATTTAATCTCTAAAATTAATTTCACACACTTAGTACTGACTTTGAAAATCTAAAACAAGTTTCGAAGCACATTTTGGCATTACACTGTAAACAGTTCAAATTTACTTTGTGTGGTGGTTGAAATGTACAGATCCTGAGAAAAAATGTGTGTGTGTCTTTTAGAACAGTCCTTCTAAGCAATAATCCCAATAATCTCCACTGGGAATAACAACAACAAAAAAATGCTGCAGACCAAATGATAGGGAAAAAATCCAAACACACATAAAACATATATAATTGATGACAATTACAAGACTCATCATTTTAAGTTTCCAAATCATTTATTTGCCTTTTAAATAACTCTTGGAAGCATCTCAAGCCCCAGCAGAAGATTTATTGCCAGGTATTTTAATAAGGCTAAGGTGCATGAAGGCACATGTTCGGGCCTTTTAAAATTAAGAGTTATGTAGGATGTAGGAGGTAATGTATGCATAGCTTTAAAGGGAACCCTATGTGAACTCATTTTACTCCAAGTGTTGTTCCTATACTCTAAACTGAGCAGTTATCAGTGCCCCATCTGTTTTGGGGGAGTTCTAAGTGGCGTGTGAGAACCTTTCGCCACTTGAGAAATGTAGTGTTGGCCATTGTCTTTTCAACAATCGTAAATCTTTAGCATAATCTTCTGTCACAACAGTAAAGGTAATAGATAATAATCTCTCACTCTTTTCTCTTTTTCTGTAGGGCTTGTGGAACCTACAGGGCTCATGTAGGGTCCAGCCTGGCAGAGAATGTGTCTGCAAAACCACACACATATACAAGCACGCACATAAACATTTGTTTGGTCTGTTACATTAACTGAGAAACTTTTTGCATTTCTCATATTAATTGTATTCATCTTAATTAAAATAGATTAATTAAATATGTAATTGTTTTATTGGTGACATTACCAATAAAGATGATTTAAAAATGAAAAAAATATTGAAAATGACATTAATCCACAGGAATCATTTTATTTAATTATTCACTATATCTAGTGGTTTACAAATAAACACAGTTATCACTGGGAATATATAATTCACACACATGCCCACCAGTGTCCACCACCACATGCCCACCACAGACACCTGCCAACCAACATGTTATTGCTAGCTTATCAAAACCTTATACCTTTTTTCTTTGTGCACTGTTTGTCATTGTGTGACTAACTGTCATTTACACTGTTTTAAATGTTTCACAATGCATTCAGAAACAGTCCAAATTGTAAGTATATGGAATATTGTTAATGTACATTAAAGGGTCCTTTTTATTGTTTATTTGTTGCTGAGGTCCACTTAAAATTGTGATTTGTGTCAAATATCAAATGTTCAATATCCCTTACAATTAAATATGCCATTTTTGTTACTGTCCCTTTAAGATTGACATATGAACATTTTCTCCTTTGATTGACTGTCTTGTACCTGATTTGAAAGGCAAGGCTAAAGGGTTAAATATATATTTAATACATGTATCATGTATGTGTTGGCTTTTGTGGCATCATGAAAAATTGCTAACACACTTGTCATTTTAATGTACATCAGCACAATAATATGATCAATAAGCAGATGTGACTGCCTCTACCACAACTGGGAAGGCCTTGTTTAAAACCATGGCACTGAGAATCTGTGTGTGTGTGTGTGTGTGTGAGAGAGAGAGTTTTACACCATGACACAAGTTAAATCAGTTTACATGGAGAAGAGAAGGGACATAATCATTGAGGTAGATAACCAAATGCACACAGATTTGTGAGGACACGGCTGAGTATGCTGCAGCTTTCAGACACCTTAACCTAAACCTTAACCTGTGTTCCATAAAAAAATTAAACATAAAATCTAAAACATTTTTACAAAAGTTTATTCCCCATTGCAACCCCCACCACTCTCCCACCCCCATCTCCATGTGCACACATAAAGTTCAGCAGTTCATTCTAAGCAAAGCGTAGAGAGAGGGGCGTTCAGGTAAACGACAGAAAGGACAGATAGAGTGAATGATGTGGACAGAGAGAGAAAGAGAGCGAAAGACAGAGGGAGAGGGAGAGAGAGAGAGAGAGAGAGAGAGAGAGAGAGAGAGAGAGAGAGAGAGAG
>JBBMFX010000122.1:23588709-23607543 GCA_037832545.1 Rhabdalestes septentrionalis
ATTCTTTAAAATGTTTACATAACAATATTCATTTCAGGAAAATTTGTTTTTTTATTTTCTGATATTTCCTTCCCACATCTCTATTCAGCCTTTCTCCACATGTTCCACAACTCTGATGGTTTTGGTCTTTGATAAGAGGGGCATTACATCTTTGCTCTACAGAACATTTTTAGAAGCTAACACAATATCAGCCAAATCCCACTCCTCCTACAAGTACACAAGGTGACCACCAAGCAGCTATGTAAGAAACATTCCAAGTGAACAGTAGGTTGGGGCTCTGCCACTAACAGAGCTAACGGAGGCTTTGCCATAAAGGAAGATTCAGTAGCTTTATCTGTATAGCCAAGTTTAGGCATTCAGCTGCAAGCTAGAAGCACTGAGAGTTCAAATCCAAGGTGATAACAGCTGAAGCTACTGCAGTTTTCAAAGCCCATCCAAGTGAATCACACACACCAAAAAAGACACTGAATCAAATACAGCATTTAAACTAAAGTAAAGAAGATTTTGTGCCCTGTTTGGCACCTTCAATGTACCTGTTCATGTATCAAAACATGCCAGTAATGAAAGAGTTTCTTAATGTAAATGTCTCAATGTAAAGATGTGCAAACCATGCAAGACATTGTTTTTCTACACCATACACAATATTTGAAATAGCTTGAACATTTTGTCCATGATATCTATAATCACCAATTGGTCCAAACTTGGAAAACTGGACCATTATTCCCTTTTGACCAAACTTAACTTAACGTATTTCTTTTCTTACAATGCTCCAAACTCAGACACGTCTATCAGACTCTCAGATAGTAAAGCACGACTCATCACTTCGCTGAACACCTTTCCATTGTTTCAAAGTCCAGACTAGGCTTGTGTGCAGCACTTGGTCATTAAAACCCATTTCATGGTCATGAAAACCCATCAGTCCACGGAAACCCATTTGGCAATGGATACCCATTACACAAACTCTGTAGTGAATAACAGAACAGAAGAATATTACAAGATTCAGCAAGCCAGCTTTGTGAGTTTGTGTGGTCTTCTGGATTGTGGCAGACATTTTGTTGCTCCTTCTATTCCTTCACAAAATAAATTTCACCTGATGACTTGCTGGAAAGTTGCCATACAACAAATCTTACCAATAAAGTTACTGAGCTCTTCCATAGAATACATTATACTGCCATTTTTTGTCTATGATGCCTCCATGTCTATGTTCTTAAATTTAGACACCTGTATACCCATTATACACCTAATAATGTGTATAAAGTGGGTGTGGGGGAGATTACTGATAATACTCTGAAATTACTCAACATTGTCTTCAAATACAGTGTTTAGTGAAAAATAGTAGGCCATTCAGCCTGTATATTTCTTAGAGGATCAGGGTAGAAAATGCAGACAGTACATACAGATTCACAGAACAGAATACGAAAGTGGAAATCACCCTAAGGTCCTATGTAAATGTAATTGTGTCAGAGATGAGCTAACAAATACTTTATTAGAACAATCAAAAATCAAATATTACTTACATTTGTTACTAACTGTAATCCTTCTTGACCATATGCAGTTATGCTATGGTTTATGAAATTGAACTATTAACCATCTTGTCAGTCAATCTACTTTATTATTCTACAGTTCAGAGCTTTACACAATTAGTGCAGCATTACATCAGTAAACAGCCCAATCCATGTCTTTTGAGTTCAATCTTCCATGAACCTTTTGTTTGCTCTTCAGAATTCAGCTAGCAGGTCTGCGGCACAGTTTTCCCAATTCCTGCATTAGTAACTTCACTTGTGAGTTAATTATCTTACTGAGTTAGGTTTGTGCTGAATCAATTGGCGTTTAGAAAGTACAGCATGAGTAATGGCAAATATTTGGTTTAGAATAGAGAAAATAAAACTGAGCTGTGACCGACTCACATCGCAGGTTAACCTGTGAGTAGAAACATCGTGGGATGAGAGATGTATTAACAATCACTAATGCACGGGAAGCTTGCCAGCTACCTTAATTTGTCATTTAAGGGTCAATAAAAGAAAAAAAAAAAAAACCTTTATCCCACAATAGTGATTAAGCAGTTAATACAAATCTGATCTAAAAATTTGCTTCTTTCGATTTGAACTGGAGCTGCAAATCTAATGCAAATAACAAGTAATGGAAGCTTATACCTCATCATTTAGTACTGTGCTAACTGCATGTCTACATCGCACTCTTGCCTCAAACTGTTTGGAGCTGTTTCATAATCTATAAAATACTTAATTTTGTGGTTTATGAAATACTTTGCTGTGTATAAACCAAAGTACAATTCAAAGTACAAACTTAGGTCGCAAACTTTACAATTTGTTATGATTGGTTACAAGGTTTATTGTGGAAAAACATTGAACTCATTGGGGTCAGTGAGGACTCGCACTGACCACAATGTGCAATGATGAATGGCTGTGAAGAGCTCATCTGTCTTTTCAATTTAACTTCATAAAAGAATAGATCTGGTCTATGAACTGAGATAAGACAGTTTTCAAATAGTTTATTACTTGGTTTCGATTATTGTTTTATTCGGATGATCTGTCATAACTGACGTAAGCTCAGTGCTGCCTGTCCTCAAAACGACTCCCAGTTAAGTCATCAGTTTTGTAAATCATGCATGTCTGTTAGATCGTTTTTATCAGATAACACTTTTTAATCTTAGCTATCTAAGCGTGTTTAACACAAGAAATAAAACTGTAAACAACATTAGATAGCAAAATGGTCTTTAAACACTTTCAAGTTCACTCTTGTTAGCTATAGTGCTAAAGTCTTTGCTCTTTATTTTTGGACAGAGGTTGTCAAATGTTCGATATATATGAGAAATTGTATTCATTTATTTACTTTGACTAATGCTGCAAGACTACTATTTTGAAGTGCAGCAAAGAAGAGTACATTTGTTTGCAACTGTATTTCCAATAAAATAGGATGATTGAGACATCTTACTAAAATTTATTATAAAATGTTTAATATGACTCTCCATCAAAGAGTGATAGTTACATTTGGGCAAAACCACTGCTTTATAATAAATGAAATAAATATAATAATGACAGGTGAAAAGTGTAATCCTTGAGCATTCTAAATTGCATCAAAATAAATCACTATATTTATTTCTATAAATGGCGATTACAACTAAATGTGGAATATAGCAGTAAAGCAATCTAGTAATTATTAACACATCTGGTATTTAATCACTATTATTACACATTTCTTTTAAGGTATGTGGTCTTGTTTGTAAATTGAGTGTATGTATAAATGTATAAGTTTAAATGTTATACTCAATTTACATATGACCACACACAATAATGAAATTGTGTATTCATTTTAAGAGTTAAAAGTGGCCCTTGGGGAATATAACAGCATAAGCCTCTTCCTGGTTTTGTCCTATTTTCCTGCAGTTCTATTATCTGATGTCACTGTCTTTCCTGCACTTTAATGTTTTCTGTTGGTGGCGAAGTGTGATCAGAGAATGATCAATAGTGTTTCTGTTTTTGTAGGATATGCTGTCCTTTCACCCCAACTCTGACAGATCTGGGGCGAGCAAGTTTTATTTATAGCTCCTCTGTATTATAAAGAAGATGGCATTTCATTGGGCTTATTCACTATTGTACTGTGTTTTGAGGCCAAACGATAGTTTCCCAGTAGGGTGCCTTTAATTGAACATTACCCTCTGGCTTGCCACTATGAAAGCTCATGCAGATCTTTGTGGATTCTCATGTCTACTGCATGCCCAAACTTCATGTGTCTCAAGGGATTATAATAGTTTTAAAAATTTTAGAACATAATAAGAACATGATGAATGTGGCTTGTACAGCTGAATCTTAGAAAACATTACTAGTGGATATTACATTTAGCATTGTTTGTGTGACAATAGATTAAGCTTTATTTTTAATATTTGATCAAAAGCCTGTGGGCTAAAATCCCTGGACTCCTAGTGACACCTCTGGGGTATGTACTATCCACACACTGTTACCTGGGCACCATATTGCAGGCAACCCAGTGCTTTACATGTTGAATGGGTTAAATGTGTCACATGCACCAGGCTGTCCACACGACGCCGTGCCTTGTTATGAGAGACTCTCCATCAGGATGAAAAATGAGCTGGCGAGCAGCGAGCTGCCATCTAACCTGGAGGGAGTCATCCAGTTAGCCATCCGTCTGGACCAGCAAGCCAGCACCTCGCCCTCGTCTCCTCGAAGCCACGGTCGCTCCCACCAGAACGCCTACAACCTGGTCCACATCAGAGAGTCTGACAAGTAGAAGATGGCATTCATAACCCCCACTGGCCATTACGAGATCTTGGTAATGCCACTTGGCCTGTGCAATAGTCTTGCCGCCTTTCAAAACCTTATAAGTGACGTCCTCCAGGCTACTGGGCAGGTTGGGTTTCGCTTACTTAGACAATGTACTCATCTACTCCAAGAGAGAAGAGGAGCACGTGCAGCATGTCGAGCAGTCTTTCAGAGGTTGCTGGCCCACCAACTGTACTGTAAGTTGGAGAAATGCACTTTCCACCAGCGCTCCACGTCGTTCCTTAGTTTTGTCATCTCCCCTGAGGGCGTGGCCGTGGATCCTCAGAAGCTGGAGGCTGTGCATTCCTGGCCCCTAGCCAGAACGCTTAAACCTCTGCAACGTTTTCTGGGGTTTGCCCAATTCTACCGCCGATTTATCAGGGACTTCAACGCAGTTGCGGCATACTCACAAGACCAGACCCACTACCAGATCCTTCTTTCTCACCTCTGCACCCATCCTCATTCATCCCATTGATACCAAACCTTTCGTTGTCAAGGTGGACACCTCCGATGTGGGCGTAGGAGTCGTCGTCTCACAGTGCAGTTCAGACCAGAAACTGAACCCATGCAATTTATTCTTTAAAAAATTCAACCCCACCGAGCAGTAATAGAGGGTAAGGGACCATGAGCTGCTCACCATCAAGTTGCATGGGTTCCCCAAAGACATCATCTCGGACAGAGGACACCAGTTTGCAGCCAGATTCTAGAGGGCCTTCTTCCGTCTGGTCAATACCACCGCCAGCCTGTCCTCCGGCTATCACCCACAGACTAATGGCCAGACGGAGGGGACCAACCAACAGCTGGAGTGCTTCCTCTGATGCTTCATGTCCAATCATCAGTGCTCCTGGGCTCGCTATCTTGTATGGGTGGAATTATTCCACAAACTCCTCACCATCTCTGCCACAGGTCTCAGCCCATGCAAGGTATGCTACAGCTGCCCCCCCAGTCTTCGAACAAGAAGAACCAGAGCTTGTGGTTCCATCCGCTCAACCATTGGTCCACCGGTGCCGGCAGATGTGGAGCCAGCTGTGTTTACACCGAGCAGCACCGCCTCCTGCACCCACCGAGACACATGTACCACTTAGGTGACCGGGTGTACCTCCTCACTCAGCACATCTGTCTCCTCGTAGACTGGGAGGACTATGGTCCGGAAGAGTTCTCCTGGACCCTCAGCAACCACATCCTGGATCGATCTCTCATGCGGGACTACCGTCATCGGGTACCCTCCCACCCGGGTCCGGCAGGTGCCAGTCTTGGAGGGGGGTACTGACACATGACGTCACGCTACACCTGGGCACTATCGCTTCACTGCAGCTCATGTTAGCTCAATCACAAATTTCACACTGTTTGCTATGGTGTGGTGTGATATGTTCATCTCTACTGCATGCTCCAGCATTATGTGTCTCAATGATTATAATAGTTTACAAATTGTAGAGCATAATAAGAATGTGATGACGTGGTTGGTGCAGCTGAATCTTAGACAACATTATTAGTGGATAATATAATTAACACTGCATGTATCACAACTGATATATCTCACATCTGATCAAATCTTGAAAAAGTCATCTTATTATTTTTATCATATTAATAGTTATGAGAATGATGATGATTATGACCATGATTACTATTAATATTATTATAACAACAATAATACTTCTTATATAGGAGATATCTTACTTGTCCCCTCCATAGTTACATGCCAAATAGGATAAAACCGCTTCCACCACATTGGTCATGGTTTGTTTGGAGTTGGTTTGTTAGTATTTACCAAAATATTAATCTGTCTATACAATATTGTTTCAGTTATAAGAACAAACATGTCATGATCATGTGTTTTTTCTCCATTGTAGCATTCCATGAATACCGCTTTTGCTATAAATTTTTTCCTTCATGGTAAACTAAAATTTTATCAAGTACAAGAGATTATTGCAGGCCATTAGTGGTCACCCTAGGGTATCTTGTTACTTAAGTCTTATTCCCAGCATGATGTAGCACCAATCTATGTAAGAAGCTCACTAATGGTGCTGAGTTTCTCCCATTTGTAAATGATCTGCCTGATTATGGACTGAACCAATCAAAGCCTAATTTTTATATATTTACATGCTCTGCCCTGAGGCGGACCAGGATCCAGCATACCCCCCTCAACCCTGGTTAAGTATAAGCTGTTCAGATAATGGATTGTGGATGGGTGGGTGGCTGGTCGGATGGATGGATATTTTCCAGCCTTTTGAGTTTTCCAAAAAAAGGACTTATATTCCTGAAACAATTAAAGCATTATGTGGAATCAAGCAGTTTAACCATGTGTATTCAAGTGCCAGACAAGTTTTGATGAACAAAAGCAATATTCTATAATAATTAAAACCTCAGAACACTTAAAATCACACTTTTGCCCATGTTTACACCTAAAAAAGCTTTTGAACATGAAATACATGGAGTTCAGTCCCCACAATTGCTAAAAGGAGTAAACTAGGATGGCAATTGTATAGATGTATTTTGTTTGTTGGCCTAGTTTTTAGGGAGTTTGCTTTGGTGGGCTTGTGATTAAGGAGTTGCCTTTGCAATCAGAAGTCAGTGAGTTTGAACCCTAGGACTGCTAGTGGCACCACTGAGGTATCCTTGAGCAAGGCAATGTCCCCACACACTGCTACTTCGACACCATGTTGCAGGCAGACCCCTGCTTTGATGTGTGAATGGGTTAAACACAGAGACAAAACTTCACATTGTTTACACTGTGTGCTGTGGTAGTGTGTGGTGTAATGTATTCACATGTGACAATAAGTGGCCATGAGTAATCACAGATTCACAAAGGTGTAGTAATACGCTGTACATTATAAAATGATATTGCCAGCATGAATGACAAATAACATATACATCCTCACACTTTTATATTCATATCCTATACAAGAGATAACAACTGACCAAAGATATTTGATCAAACTTCAAAATATCTCTCCTAAACACAACCAACTAATCAGTGGCTATTAGTTTGCCCATCAGTGGGCAAACATTTGAAAGTTGTGCTCTTGTCTGACTGTTGGCTCTTCTGCTGAAAATAATCTCCTTGTAGCCACCCTGTCACATGATCACGAACCCTTTACCGATTAAAAAATGTATTAGATAAAATTATCTCCAAACATTCCTATTTAAAAAAGGTGGCACTGTAGAAAATATATACATTTTTATACTAGAATTAACATGAACACAGTTTTAAAGGTGTCCTTAGCATGTTTATGTCACAAGAATATGAATGTTTTAAATTATTTAAAAGAAAATTTAATTAAAGGACAGGTTCTTATCTTCATGAAGGACTTTTATATTATTGGCTCACCCCTGGACAAATTAATTCTGTGTTTCAAAGCTCAGAAGAAGAATCGCACCATAATGAGCAATACATACTACTGTTTGCATTAATTAGACAAGATAATGGAAGAAAAAGATCTGTGATCTCTGAGCTATGGTACATTCACTACAACCATCCCAAAAACACATCACACCAGCAACTACAATACAGTGTATTTCAGTCCCATTTGCGAAAAATGACCCACGGTGCGCTTAAGGTGCATCAGTGGCCCACAGTGCACTTAAGGTGCATTGTCTAGTACAGGTGCTATATGCATTTTCTGTAATGCTTAGGGTTAGCCTTTAGACATGTGTTTCTACACAAACTTTCGAAATATCATAGTGCCCTTTCTAAAGATAACACAAATCTCTTTCTAAAAATACCTCGATGCCCTTTCTAAAGATAAGACACCATTTCTATAAATAACTCAGACCAATGTTTCACTGATTTGTGTGGTGTAGCGTAAGGCTTAGCATTTAACTTTATCTTCTATAAGGTTAGTGCCATCTAGCAGACACAGCGTACAGACCAAGGAACACAAACCCATACTGATGTGCAGGTAGCAAATTTACATATACTTACTGACATATATTCAGAACTGTGTGTATGTCCATGTATGACATAAATAGTTGCTCTGGTTCCAAATATCAAACTGATTTTCTTAAGTTAGATTTTGACAAACAAGGGTATACATCTGGTTTGCCCGCAGAAGTTGTTCTATGGATCTACGGATTCTGATATTTCAGAGATTAAGGTTTATTTCCAATTATAAACACGCACAGACGTCTTTGCCAAACGCATAATGGCGGAGCTACCCTCCAGAGACTTGAATGTGGGGAACAGTAATATAAAACATGTCAGCGCAGAACATGCTGGCCCAAAAATAGCCAGCGGGACACCTCCCAGCGGGCAGTGCTCTAAACAAAGCAGGTCAGCGCTGAGAGGTGTCTGCCGCAGCCACCGTTTTTCTCGCAAACACACACACACGCACGCACCGTCACCTATGTGAACTTAATTATCAAATGAATAATTAATGTTTGATTGTACGGTTCCCCTGGCTGTCAACAGAGGATAATTTATCATAAGATTATAATTCATTACTAATTGGTTTGGCATGAGGGGCTTTCATTAAAATAATACTTATTTAAATGAGCAAATTTGGTTAGCTAGGAAGTTATTTATATATTTGTTTACTTAGTAGTTCATTGTTTGATATTTAAAAAGAAGATGAAGAAAAATAGCCTCCAGGTTTATTAAATTAAACATATGCTTAAAACAAGTGTTAACTGAATAGCAAATAAATAGCTCCTGTACTTAACTAAGTTAGTCAAAACAGATTAATAGGTACATGTTTATCTAATCAATCAAATGGTCATGGAGTGTGACCTCCATTCCAGCATGGCATGTATTCATTTACTTGCTTCAGACCTTTGTTTTCCGGAGCACAATTCATAGTGCAATAAGCGTTCCCAGTGGAGAAGGAGGAAAAAAAGCACATTTTGTTAACAAAAATATAGCCACATTGTAAAATGTTGATTACAGAAAATGATGAATCAATCTATTTAGCCAAATTCATGTGATCCAAGGTTAAACAGAAACTTCTCAATCAAACAGTCTGAGCACAGTCAGGAACAAACTACGTAAGCGTATAATTATTCAAAATCATAATGGAATCATTTGTATCACAAGCTGTGTCAGACTAAATACTTTATTTCATTATACTCCCACACTGTTGCTCAGTTAATAACAAATGTAGAGCTCTGTCACTGGCAGTCCCTTGCACTGCCTCGAGAATGCTCTGTCACCTTCTAGTATGACTACTTTACATCATAAATCCTTTGTAGGAGTGACATTAATATTGAGAGCTAAAATAAAATCAACAGCCATTAGTACATTTCAAAATAGTTCCATACTTTTCTTGACATTACTACTTTACAGTACTATGTTACTTGAACAGTGCAACATGTGTTGGAACATCGATAATGTAAGTTTGATTTAACAATGTTTTCATGATTTTTAACAAAACATTCACCAACAAATGAACAACATATGTGTTTTTCAGTCATACTGAACACTTAGGGTATAGGTAGACTATAGAATGTTAAAGAAAAGGCCTTCACTGATCAACATGTAATTCTAAATACACAAGTGAACTATCAGTTTGAGCTATGGCCAGAATGTACTTTTTCTTTTGTGGTATCTGATCTCTCTGAGGGTGGGTGGATACATTTGTAGAAAAACATTCACTCATATTGGGCAGCCTTGTTTTATAGGTTTCAGAATCACATTTAACAACCCAGTGTTCACTCACTTGGGGCAGCCTTGATTTATAGGTATTAGAATCACATTTAACAACCCAGGGTTTATTTTTGACAACCTACACCTACAGGCCAAAGGCTCTTCTAATAGGTAGAGGTCCTTGGATTGGGGGTGTGCTGGAGTGATGAAGAGGGAGGTCTGTTTGCATATGCATTCAACAGCCTGGTTGGCAAAAGGCCTGTCTTCCCTGCAAACTCCATATCTTGAACCATTTCTATTACAGCATAGATCCAACACATTCAGAACTTGACTCAAAGTGAAATTAAGAGAAAGAACAGAGTAGAAATTATAGACAGGAGCTACAACTCAGTATGTGTATACCTAAATGCTCTGTGTATTCACTACTGTAGCTGTCTCATTCTATGAGCACACTGGACAAAGGCAGGTAGTAACAAATGACTCAAAGCAAATCAAAGCAAATTGTTCATTTGTCACACATGACATTGTTAGAATGAGGGGCACCACAAAAATATTTTTATATCCTTATATCTAAAAAAAAAAATTGTAGCTTGTGACTAATTATATACAATGGGCTAAAATATGGACATTTTTGCTGATTTGTTTTGGTCACGTCCATCTTTTTTTAATATATATATTTCAATTCATATTATTCACACTGGAATTTATTTCAACATTGCATTCACTTTCTCAGCATTTCTCAGCATCTACTTGCCTCCATATGTTGTGAGTGAGACATGAAGTTATTCCTTAAAATATAGATTGACCACTGCTGGTAATTGTTAATAATTAATTGTATTTAAAAATGAGTCATTAAAATCATAATTAACAGTTACAATATGTTAAAAGTTATAATATGAATAGTTATAAAGCCTGACTGCCTGAAATGTGACATTAAACACTTGATAACCGCATATATCAGTTGCATTCTATAATAATGTGCAGGATTCAATGTGCTGTACATTGAATAAATACTGACTGATATGCCGCCATGCAATCACAGACCTCATACCGAACCTTCAATAACATATAACATAGCTGCTAGAACTTGTTTTAGCTAAGATAAAAACAGAAGACTTACCTCAAGGACGGGCCGCTGCTGAAGCTCTGTGACCTCAGCTTGCTTCAGGGACCAAGCCCCCAAATTAAGACTTTGCCTGCTGCCGCTGGCTGGGGGAAGCCCAAGCTAAGTTAAAAGTTAACGCTAACTGCCCGTTATCCCATTCAAACTGCTTGTTATACTATAACAATCTATTTTGTGGATTATGCGCATTTCAATTCAACAGCCAGGACCATATGTTTTATTTGCATCTTGGCTGCATCTTGTGTTCTGGACTTTTATTTTATGTGAGATGTCCATTCGTGACGAATGTTTTGGTAACTCAAAATCCCGGACAATTCTAAAACACCGGCTGGACGCAATTTCTGGGTTTAAAAAACAGAACATTTCCAAGGAAAAGAGGATGTTACCATGTGCTCATAATCACAGTGTACATCCTGTGCATGCTCTCCGAATTTTATGAAGCCATCAACAAACTTCAAAATTCCCACCCAGACGGACTTTAAATTGTCACTTGAGATATTAATCATGCAAATCTCAAATGATTTTTTAAAATTTCCATCAGTATGTGGATATTCCAATGAAGGGGCAAATATGTTGCACCATGTTTACACAAAAAATTACCAACCATGCTGAGGCCTGAACCCAACTTGGCTACTCTGATCCCATGTCCATTGTGCTGATCCCACCATAAAGACTGCACTTCAGACATGCCAAGTCCTTTCTGAAACAGACAAAACCAGCCCAGCAGGCACTGTCTCTTCTCTTCAATACAGCTCCACCAACCTGACGGAGTGCACGGTGTTGGTGACTGGCTACATCAACAAGTGAACTGATGACCATCACCACACACCCCAGCCATGGGTAACTGAAGAGGTACTCCTGCTGCTGAGAACCCATGACACTGTCTTCATATTTGGCTGCCCTGAAAAGACCAACCTGACCAGGGACATCAGAGCAATGAAGAGCACACATGCTTAGAATATCCAATGCCATTTCCTGAACTCTGGGGACATACAGTGCATGTGGCCAAGCCATCTACAGGACATTTTACATGTGAGGAATTCTTTGCTCAGAGTCATAGAAGGCTTCTAAAAAATGTTTTTGTGTTTCAAAGCCGCCACCACCATCATCCCCATTTCTGTCAATGTCTTGCCCCAGTGATGATCATCACACTGCAATCACAACCATCATCATGAAGAGCTTTGAAATGATCAATATGAGGCACTCCTACTGTAATTTATTGGTGTTTAATAAGATTGTATTTTGTTGTGCTCTATAACTTTTTAACTGTTGTAAAGTGTTGTAATCACTGTAAACGGCATTAAGTAGCTTATGTCTTAAATAACTCTGTTGTTGCACTAAACTCTAAAACACATTGTATCAAAACAAACAGGCCTTCAATTACACCGCCAAGTGAAAGAACAGATGAAGGAATAAACTCAGACAGACGGACAGAACAAAAGCAAGACAACATAAGCTAAACGACCTATTAACACACGCTGCTGGCCATGAGCACAATGTTTTCAGCTGTCTGTCAGAAGAACCGCTGTGGAGGGGCCAAGAGGTCAGGCTGAATGAGTGTGTGAATGGAGTTTGTTTGTTCGTGGGAATGTGTGTGTGTGTGTGTGTGTGTGTGTATGTGAGGGAGAGAGAGGGGACTAATGCTTTGGGCAAAGTGTGTTCTGGGACTGAGTGAATGGAAACTGACAGACAAGGGAAGCTAAAGGCACTGGACAGTGCACACATGCACACAAACAGACACACGCACACAAACGCACACATACATGCATGCACACCACACACACAGACACACACAGACACATTAATATGAAATTGTGCAGTGTCACTAGTTTTAAGGGGACACTATACACACACATTCATGCACACACATGTTTTCTTTGGAGTACAAAACATACAAACACACCAACACACACACACATTCACACAATTGTACACTTGTTTCAAGTCAACAAGAACAACACGTGCATACACACACATTATGGTCAAAATGTTAAAGTACACATGCTGCTAATTTATATCTGTAATCACTTATACTACACAACTAAACTCATTAATATATCATCCACACAAAGACATAATGGCTTAAAGAGGTTATGTCTTTTTTCATTTGTCATGGGTGTCATCAATACGGAATCAGTGCATGTGTCAAATTTAGGACAACCAACAACAAAACACTGTCAAAAAACTGCAGAGTAACAGAGAGTTTCTTATCTCTTTAGAGAGACATAAATTGTTTTACCCTGTTAGTCTACTTTGAAGAAAAGCTCATTTTCTTATCGTATCATGTTTACAAGGTCCAACACTGAACAATCAGTCAATACATAGAGCAAGATGAAATTTACCGTTGAAATCTACACTGATACTGAGCATCAAATCAGCATTGCATCAGTCACAGTTTGCTATGTGAGTAGTTTCAACAGAGTTCAAATCAGCTCACTATGCCTTCTTTTGATGAACATTGGGTTGCATTTTTTTCAGTTCCAGTTAGTTTGCCAAAAACAGAAAACTAAATATGGTGGTACGTGTCATGTACTGTGAAAATGCCTTCAAAAACCATGATACTACATTTTTTCCCCCACAGCGTCCACTCTGAGTGTGTGAGCAGCTGATCTATATACACACTGAATGAAGTGAATCATTCGAACTGAGGATGCTCAAGGCTAGAGGTAAATTTCATTATGATGCCTCAGAAGACAAATATCTCTTGCACAATTGAGAATCGACCTGGGGAATTATGAAAGAAATACAGAGAGAGAGAGAGAGATGGAGAGAGATACTGCCTGTCAGTGTGGAATCCATCTTTTTGTTGTATACGCATGATAGATTCCAGGATGCTGACACTTATAAAATTATACTACTAATTTACTAATTGGACTGCTTTGTCTCTCTTATCTTTTAACTTATTTTTGCTTTCTGAGCTGACATGGTCCTCTTGCAAGAAGGCCGTCTTGAAATGGACTCTGTAGAGCAAATACCATCTTGAAATGGACTCTGCAGAGCAAATACAGGCTTTAATAAAATCTGTAAAAGCTGAAAGAATGTATAGAGAGGAATGCCAGTTTTGTCTTTTTCTTCCAATTTGGTCCATCAAAAAGGCTTTATGAAAGCATTCCGTTTACAGACCACTAAAAAGCTAATTACCCAAAGACACTAGCTCCGGAGCATATTCTGAGCAAGACTTCACATAAAAAAGTATCACATATCTATGTAGACTAAACAAAACCTATAGATCTCAGTGTATGTTGCATCCAAATTCAAAGTCAAAGTAGTATTCGTAAATGGTGCCGATGTTTGACATAAGCTAATATTTTCATGCAGGAATGCAGTCTATGGGTGAGTCACTTCATCAAGTACTCCCTTTTTTTATTTATTATGGCAATTCAAACATTTGTAAAGATATTGAGACTTTTGATTGTTACATGTCACTTTACAAGTTGCAAATTCATTGAACCCAGACATGTCAGTAGGCTTCTGGCCTTCAGTGAAGTGTCACAGTTAATGTCGATGACAGGAGTTAGATGGGCATGGATGTGTCCAAAATAAATATATAAACAATATTTTATAAGAACATCTTTTATTAGGGGGTTGGTAGATCATTAGTAGGTAGTTGGTCAATTAAATAGTGAGAAAGTTGGCTCATAAGACAAGTAGGTTTGTAGTTGCATAGGAAGTTGCTATAGGAAGACAGTTAGCTAGTTAGTTATTTGAGTACAGGTTACTGGTAACAATATTGGTCACTAAATAACCTGCCAATTTCTTAGTATGTTATTAAATTAGTTTACTTAGTTCTCAGACAGGTAGTTAGTTAGTTGAATAGTTAGGTATTTAATTAGTTAATTGTTAAGGTTTAGCTAGTGATTGTTTTATTTCACTTGTTATTTGAGTAGTTTGTTAGGTAGTTATTATGGTAGCTATGTAGGTAGCTAGGTATTGTGCCATTTGTTTAATAGGTAGTAATTTATTTAAAGTTAGGTCCACAGTTATATGACAAAAAAAGCTGTGAAAAAGATGATTTGAATGCCTTGAAATTTTAATGAGCAAAATGGAATGAAGAATATGTTTAAAATTTAAGCTTTGAAAAAGGACACTTAAGTGACCTGGAAGAAAAAAATGTTTATTTTACCCCATGGACCAAGATTAGAGTTTCGATGAAGATGGTAGCAGAACAGAAGAGCGCATTTTCTTTACTCTTTTTCAAACATAAACATGTGACATTTGCTAGATGCTCCTGGAAGAATCACCTAACATGGATTTGACATAAAAATGAAAATGGTTATACAGAAAATAAAATCATTTCAATTGTTATGTATAGTTCAAGATCTGGGATCTTTTGATGCTATTGTTCCTTTAGCTTTCTCTGAGAACGTTGTTAAGGAACATGGTATTACTGACTGGTTAAAAATGTATTTTTAAAACCAAGCAGCAGTCGTTCAATCGGCAAATAAGGCCACCCTGACCTAAAGCCACTGAAAACCTGTGGTCTGAGCTGAAGAGGGAGAGTTTAAAAGAGACTACCTAGGACCCTGGATGATCTGGAGATTTAGGTTAGCTACAAGCCAGCCAAGCACCCATGGGGTGCTTTGCATCTTAAAAGGTACTTCAGTTGGCTTGATGAATTCTGGACCAGAGAATGCAGACTTCAACTTTCCTCACTACTTACACAGTCATGCAGTATTGAAGAGGTTGGCTTCTGAAAAAAAGTGCTCATGTAAAATAAATAAAAACAGTGGTGGTTTAAATGCTGTAGTTCAAAGAAGTACCGTGCTTTGAAAGAGCTATTGCAACAGGGACCTCATTGCCACATTTTTCTCTTTTGCTAGTTCTCTCTGTCTCAAACCCCCTGCCGTGTGTGTGTGTGTGTGTGTGTGTGTGTGTGTGTGTGTGTCAGACTTTTAATGGCAGAGCCAGGTACTTATTCACCAGTGGCAAGCTGTAGTCACTGAAGGTGTAGATCAAGTTAGCTTGTGACAGGGCAGGTGGTTGTAAAGCCATGTTTAAACGCTTGGTCGAATGCTCTGTCCACAAGGCAGCGATGTCTTCACCGTAGGGCACGTCTCCCCCTCGTCAATTACAGAGACAGTTACCTGCAAGACAGAGGAATCAATGGTGCCTATAACTCAGAGAAAAGAGAGACACCGGGAGATGGAGACAGGGAGCAATGAGCAGGAGATACAAAGAGAATTAAAAATAGAAATAAAATGAGGGGATGAGAAGATTAGAGGAGGCTGGGGAAACTTTTAGTGTCTGGAAGATACACAGATACACACACACACACACACACACACACACAGAGGAACAAAAAGTTTCCAATCATTCAGTGTTAAAAAATGGAACATGAAAAAGCACAAAAAAGCAGAAGCATTTAGTTCCTCTGAGGGTTAGTCCTGCATTTTTCTGGTTTTACTACTAAGACCAGAATACCAAACCCACACCTATATATGCACAAATATACACACACGGCCTGGCCAGACCCCAGACTTTTTCCATTTCTGTTGAAGTCCTGCAGTGCATGGAGTAGTAATCAGAAACCGCTGGACTGAAATAAACACGATCTTTGCATTGCTCCTCTAAGCTCGCTCTCTCTCTCTCTCTCTCTCTCTCTCTCTCTCTCTCTCTCTCTCTCTCTCTCTCTCTCTCTCTCTCCATGCGTCACTAATTAAAGTCCATTAAGGATGATCTTAGTGGCCAAGAGCTTCCTCCCACTTCAGCACAGCTAAAAATAACCCAATTAAGCCACATGTCAGTCACGCATGATGGGGGGGAAAAACGTGAGACTGAGATTGAAAGTCTGGAGCTTGCTCTCTCAGGTGTGATGCTATACCGTCTCTTCTGATATGGCAGGAAACTTACTGCAAGCTGATGAAACTGGATATTGACTGAGAAGAAGATCAACTTTGAAAACAGCATGGTTGCAAGCCTACCCCTTTTGCAGCATACCGACAAATTTTGTCATGTACATTACAGGAACTTTATGCAAATGTGTTAATAACATTTTTTTTCTTTCTTATTATTTCTTATTTGTCATTCTAGCCATTTTGAGGAGTAGTGGTTGAGTGATTAAGGTTAGGATCTCCATTTGTCATACTCATTCATTTATTCTGCCTCATGCTAACATCTGATCAACAGACTATGTTTGAAGGTAGTATATTCTGGATATTTCTTATATAATGATGCACCAGAAGAGGACACGATGTAGCAAGGGTCAATAAAAGATCTATGTGCATGAATTACATGTGAAGGTGTAAAAATTAAGGTGTACAAACCTACAGATGAGAATTACATTCTATAATTAGCAAAAGGGACAATCAGTCTAAGCAGGAACTTCTATAGGATCTGTATGAGTAATTGTTTTGTTAGAGGGTGGGAAGCACATGCATTTAATCCATAGTGGTTAAGATGGCCTTAAGGGCAGGAGTCTCTAGTTACACTTTCATTAGCACATATTATGCAAAATTTTTATCTCCATTTGTATCTCTACTGCATCTATAAACACTCCAAGCACGAACAAAACATTAATTTTCTGTGATTCTATTGAAAGCTTTAGGTGTCAGGAATTATGTGCTTCACGAGCTGTTTGGACGACTTCCCTGTTTGGATGGCTCCCCTATTGTGATGTCAGGATAAGGACATTTGCATAAAACCACCCCTCATTTGTCGAGCCCCCACCCACTAGATTAGTTGACGATTCACCATTTTTGTGTTGTGTTCACCTTGCTCTGGATCTGACATGGAGTCTAACAAATAGACTGTTTTCTGCCCTTTTCGCAGGTGGTAAATGTGCAGTGGAAGCTTGGGTGTGGCATGGCCAGCAACAGCTTATTTGCATAAAAGTGACAGAACCCATTTTGAAAGGGACTGAAACTGTGCAAGGAACTTGTTTTGTATAACCCATAGACCTTCTATAACTTGTTTAAAAAGAGGTATAATATGTCCCCTTTAAGAACAAAAATTGGGACTCACCTCTTAATCACTGATTGCAGGTGGCCCTTTATTTACAGTGGGGAAAATATAGACTTCTATAAACATCATATAACAAATGCTCTGATATGTGTTACTCTGTAAAGCTGCTTTGAGACAATGTCTATTTGTTAAAAGCGCTATACAAATAAATTTGATTTGATTTGATTTGAACCCCATACTTCCAATTTTGCAGTCACCGTTTGAGGAAGAACATTTTCTACTGCAGCAATGCCCTGACCTAACCCCCATGCTCCTTTGGGATGAGCTGGAACAGAGATTGCAACCCAAGCCTTTCATTCAAAATCAGTGCATGATCTCAAAAGCCTTCCAAGAAGAGTGAAAATGATTCTTTATAACTGCAAAGAAGGCAAAAACTCCATATTAAATGCCATGCATTTTAATGCAATGCCATTAAACACCCTGTTGATGTAATTGGTCAGGAGTCCCAATCCCTTTGTCCAAATAGTTCAGCAGTAGTAGGAGCAAGAAATTCTGCTGGAGTCTGTACGAGTAGTATTAACTTTGGGTAGAGGATGGGGAATATGCAGGTGGTTCATAGTGATTGAACTGGTCTAGAAGACTGAACTAACTAGTGTTAATTTTGTCAGACGAGACGAGACGAAATATGTTCGTCAACTACCTTTTTTTCCATGACTAAGACGAGACGATGATGAGACGGCAACTGTGTCCAAAAATGCTGACTAAGACTACATTAATATGCATTATTGTTGATGAAAAAAGACAAGACTAAAAATTTTTTAATAAAATAAAAACTAAGATAAAATCTCTCCAATTTAATCTACAATCGTCTCTACTTTTTCCATCATGAGATAGAATATTCAACTTTTACGCCTTCAAAATATTGCGAATGAGTT
>JBBMFX010000122.1:23695936-23707671 GCA_037832545.1 Rhabdalestes septentrionalis
GATCTGTTACGAATCAAGGCCGGAGCCTTCATTCGCAATTTACCTCTGAAGGACTTTCGGGAAGACTTGGGAGCCATAGAAGGGTCTTTATTCAAATAAACAGAAAACAGAAAGAAAATAGGCACGATGGCCTTCAGGGTACAAAGAAAACTAAACTTACGGGGAACTCGACACACAAGGGAAATGAGGGTGGTGAGGCGATCTCCAGATAAAGGGGAACTGAAATACAAACACGGAAACGCAGACACAACCAACCAAAACAGAATGTCAACTTAAAAGTCCTTGAAATCAAAACAGCAACATAACCAGAAAATCTCAACTTAAAGCAGTGGCAAAAGGCAGCCACTGACCAGGTCCTTCACAATGTTGGACTGAATAAGATTTTGACTAGCTACCTGTGGGAGAGGGCCCACTGAGTGTTTGGTCTATTGCATTATTTTCATTCCATTTATTGTTGCTTTGTTTCTACAGTGACATTACTGGCTTTTTTCCTTGCAATGTAAATGTATCAGCATCCACAGAATGACCAAAGTCTAAGGGATCAATTTTATATCACAAAGTACTCAAGGAACAAGTAGTTACAATTGGCGAGGGAAGTACAAACAGAAATTCAGGCTTCAAGGTGATAAGTCGGTTTTATTGTCATTTTAACACAGTACACAGTGCAATGAAACAGATCCTCCAGGACCATGGTGCAACACAGGCGCAAACACAGAAACAGCAAAAGCCTATAAGACCACAACATTGTTTAGAGCTATGCAACAAACAACATGCCAAACTGGAGAACAGTATGTTCACAATACATATATATGTATATGATATTGCTACATTTCAACTGTTTTAAATTCAGTTTGCATAAACTAATTAGATTCATTAGCTTCACAGCTCCAGTCCAGCAAACTTGAGGAATCAAATATGTCTTAATATGACTGATTACAGTAAAGAAAGGGGGATGTATGGCATTTTCACTAAGACACAAGTTTGAAATTAATTTATTCTTGTGTTAAGATCCAATTTTCCAATACTTTTTGGAACTGGCAGTATTTCAGGGATCTTGGCAGTTTCAACCTTGTTTTTGCATTGTCTCAAATGTTCTAAACTTTATTGTGTGCCAGTTTCTGTAGCTTTCTTGGATAATTAGTGACAGCTTATTGCTTTACAGACAGACAGAAAGGTCAGGTGTTTGTATGTGAATATACGTGGATGTAGGAAGGCTTTGTTGGTGAGTCAATTAACAAATGACTTTTTCAGCTATAGAAATCATAAGTCTTGTGCTAAGGTTTTGTGTCAGCAAAATGGCTCAAATAGGTGAGTTCAAGCTCTATGTTGCACTGAGTCACAATTCAATAGAATAAAGTACAGAAGACACTCTCCAAAATAATGTGTTAAAAATGATTTTTTGGTTCTTAAGGAAATTATAACTGGATGTTTCTTTACGGAACCACCTTTTGCAAATATGTATGAGTGTGAAGAATCTTCCTAAAGACTCAAACATGAATAAACATCCAGAACTCTCTGTTCTAGATCTCTCTATATTCCTGATCATACTCCTTAAAGGAATACAATATACATTTAATGGTCTTATGTTTTAAAATATCTCTGTCTCTCTTCTCTTTCTGCTCCTCATCCTCTCTCCCTCTCTCCTGCCTTTTTTCAGACTTGTCATGTCAGTCATCTCAAGTCAATCTGTCTCATTAGTGCACAAAAATATTTTTTTTGCTGTGTTTCTTTCAGGATGGAAGGGTATACAAAGGTCATATGTGTGTATATTATTCATTATGGTGTCTTGAAGTGTAAGTATCATCAGTCTACCAAACAGGAAGACACAGTAATACATACACAATATAGTTAAGGATACATTTAAGTCTGAGGAACATTGTATGCGAGAGGAAATAGATTTGTTCGGAAGATTTGATTGCTGGACAGGTAATAGGAGAGATGAAGAGAAAAAGTTTGGCTTCCATAGCTATGAGGGTTGTATGGGGGTGCAAACAGTCTAGCTGAAGAAGATCTGAAAGTGTGAGTAGGTTTGTCGGTACCAAGAAGATCTGACACATAAGAAGGAGCAATGTTGCTAGGAGTCTAGAATGTGAGGAGAAGAAGTTTGAACTGAATGTGATGCTTTACAGGATAGCTGTGAAGATGAGCTTAATGCAGTGGTGTTACCGGGTTTGTATGAGAAGATGAGTTATAGGATATTTCAAACTTGTGAAGGTAAGAGCTGACGCCAGCAAGAAGAGAGTTGCAGCAGCCCAAGCAGCTACAGATGATGGCATGGACAAGCATTTTGGCAGCAGACCAGGACAGGTATTATCTAATTTTAGCTCTGCTGTGCAGGTGGTGAGAAGAGTTTTTAACAATGGAGCTAGCATGGGAATCGAATTAAGGTCAAGGATGGCACCAGCTTACGAACCACAGAAGTACGGGACACCTCTATAACATCAAGAGAAAGAATAAAAGATCATTTTAAGGTAGATTTTTATATAATAAGAACAAGTTCAGTGTTATCACTGTGTCATTTTATTGTCTGCATTTTCTGATTTCAGAAAGGCATGTTCGTAATTCACAAAGTGTTGGTTTATTAATGGATTCCATTAACAATCTTCTTCTTATATTAGGAGGTATATCTGAGTGGCATCTGCATAACAGTGAAATCAAGTTAGTAAAAGAAATTATGTAGGATTGTCCAAAGGGGAATAAGCTTTCAGTCTGTTAAGTAAGACATACATTAGTGCAGGAAAGTGCCAACAATGCTTTGCTCATGCAGCCTTCACAGTAGAATAGAAAGGCAGCACTTGAGTAGTAAGTTCTATTTACACCGAACAACCATGATATCAAAACCACTGACAGGTGAAGTGAATAACATTGATTATTTAATTACAATGACACCTGTCAAAAGATGGGATATATTTGGCCATAAGTGAATATTCAGTTCTTGAAGTTGATCTGTTGGAAGCAAGAGTTAGGCTCTGGCAAGGGCCAAATTGTTGTGGCTAGGGCATTTCCAAAACAGCAGGTGTTCCAGGCATATGCAGTCGTTAGTACCTTCTAAACTAAAAGTGGTCCATGGAAAATAAGGTGTGTTTACCTGGCCTTCAATTGCCCAAGATCTCAATTCAATCAACCATGCTGGACAAAATACTCTGATCTATGATGGCCCCAACTTACAAAACTTAAAGGATCTGATTCGATTGTCTTGATGCCAGATACTACAGCGCAACTTAAGGTCCATGCCTTGATTGGACAGAAATTTTTTGTCCGACAGGGGGTCCTCGTGTTACGACACAAATCCATTTCTATGACAGTTATGTAACCCATATATTGTCACTTACCTAACACATTTGTAAAATCATAATCTAGATAATTAAACCACAACCAAGCCACAACAAGGAAACAAAGCATACATCTGGGGGGCAGGGCTTGTCACTGGGGGGGCATTGCCCCACCAGTCCCCTCTTAGACACACCCCTGATGAGTGCTGAGCCTTTTAAGCTCATTAGAAGCGTTGCTAGGTACTTGAAGACAGGTCCACCAGTTATGAGTTTAGTTGTGTCTAGTTACAGAGTTTATACTGAGTACAGGTGGTTCAGCTGATTTGGCGGATTCAAGCATGGTCACAAATCTCTAACATACAGCAATGACTCTGGTTTGTAATAGAGAGTACTTTGTGTTACTTTCTTTACCTGTGATCTGTTAACACTCCATGGATTCCAGCTGCACCTGCTTTGGTCATTACTACTTTTGCAATTGGTGGCAACTGGAGGTCACCTCAGATATAGCTCTTAGCTGGTAGCACTGCACTTCTGACTCAGTGACTGTACGCTCTGTGTTTTCTCCCATCTGTCTCTACAGGCACAGAATCTGTGGAGCCGTCCCCACCAGCAACAGTAATGGTTGGACTATTGGACTGGCCTCTGTAGCATGGAGGCCACTGAAACTCACAACTCGTCGAGGCGCCTGAGTCTTCCCTCTGGGAAGCTGGAGTTCTTATTTGGAATGAAAGTTCTCCTGGAAAGACATTGTATTAGTAGAGACTGAAGTTTGATTTGGTTTTGGAGCTCAGAAAACTCATTCACCTGTTTTGTCTTCATTAAAACTTCTTTATTTACTAAAGCTGATTCCTGCAAGACTGTCATGTACGCACATTAAAAATTTTATCAGTTAATTAACAGCATTTGAGCACTAACATTGTTCCTGGAGAAGATGTGGAAACTTATAAATATTTAGAAACACAGTGATGACATACATTTCAACATGATATACACAATAATAATTTATCTTAATCCTAAGTATAGGAATTTACAATACCAGTTTATGTTTTCCTCTGATTTACCTACAAAAAATCCATATATTTTTATTCCTGAGAATGGATGACAACAAATCACACACACACACAAACATACATGTACACTCAAGCAACGCATGTTTTTATAGAAACAATGTATTTGTCTCAGGACATCATGCTTTGATGTGAAATTAAGAGAAAAGATGTGAGGACATAAAAGAAAATAGCTTGCCAGTTTTTATCTCATTTGTGGTGTTGTGTTGATTGAAAAAGGACCTTGATGTTAAGTTCAGTACATAATTAGAAGAGTAAGTGAAAGAGTGAAAGAAAAAATGAAGACTTTGCTGGTGGTGTTAAAGAATAAGAACGCACTACCAGAGAGGAACTCTGAAAGTCATTTAAGCCAAATTACTGCTCACATTCTCTCCTATAGGGAAAGATCATACAGAGAGGAGAAGGAAAGGATGCACTGCCTTGTGAAAATATGTACAGGAATGTTTAAGAGGAACAACTGCATTGATCCATTTTGTTGCTTCGTTCTGAACCTGCCCAGAAAAAAAATAGAAAACTGAATTAAATAAAATTACATTATTTAAATGTATGCTTTACCCTTGGGCCAGAATGAAGCCCAAAAATATTTTTAACTATAAAAAAATAAAAATTATTGAAGTGTTTATTCATTGAACATTCATTGGTTATTTAACATGCATCCCATCTTTTAGCTCCACCTCATTTATATATAATTAGAGACTGTAGCTCATCTATCAGCTTCTGATCACAGAGCCTCTCTTAGCCAAATATTTTTGGATACTGTGCCACTGAAACTACAGTGTCATTAAAAAGATTTTATTAACAATTTTGATGTCAATAAAAAAAACAAAATCAAGTACATTCAAAATCATATTTTTCAGTGAAAGCAAAGGCGTGTACATTTTTTGTATCATTTGAGAACATTTTTTCACTCTGTTAATAAGTTTCACATGATGTAAATTGTGACTGCTGAGTTCAAATGGTGTGGAAAAATTTAAATCGGAAAAATGCCAACACCAAACTGCCATGCATGAGAAAGTAATTACCCCTTCAGTCATTCAATTAACCAATTAACCAGATTTTGTTAATAATAATAATTGGGTTCAATTAGACACTCCCCAGGTTTGATTACAGCACTGTTTAATAAAAAAATCAAAATAGAATCTTCCCAGCGATGTGGCGTGCACCACCACCCAAAGGTAGCTGGTAAACAATGGCTCTATGGTATGAAACTGACTAATAATGACTGAGGTAATAGTGAAGAATTGCGCAGCAACAGATGGGAGACTGCCTTGGTATGGAAACCAACATAATGCATAGAGATAAAAAAAAGAATGATGTATAACATAATGTGTTACATAACAGGCAAATGAGTGGTTTCCTGTATAAGAATGCTTTGGGAACAAAATCTTTTCCATTAATATTATTGTTGTTGTTGTTGTTGTTGTTATTGAATTTGAGACCAGGCACTCTTTACATTTTCTCTATTAATGATATGTTGCTGTTTCAGAACAATATTTTGTTTAATTTTCTTGCCAGTCTTTCTTCTTCCATCACAGAGAATTTTAATCTTTTTGCTCCTTGATTTACATTTCTCAAATGCATGTTCCATTTTCATCTGTTCTTTTTCTCATTGTCTTTTTTTGCATTATTTCACTCAGGAGCTGTTGGATTAGCAGCCAAAGCTAATGAAACGTAATTACAGGTCCTGTCGATAAGCATCGATCCTCTGTGTGTGAATTTGTGTGTGTGTGTGCGCGTGTGTGTGTGTGGAAAGCTGATAGACTTTATTCCCTGCAGGTAGTCCGCTGAGATGGCTGATAGCATTGACCCGATGGCTCAAGGATCAGGTAGACCTGTCCAACTCTTATCAAATCAGCCAGATTACACACACACACACAACACCAGGCGACTGAGTCTGTGTCTGTTAGCGGAAGAGACAAAAACAACGAAAGAGTTAGAGAGAGAAAAAAGCAACAAGTTGCAAAGTGTTTGCGTCACTACTGCTGCATAAGACTAAGACAGTGCATGCAAGAGAAGGAGAAAGAAAACGAAATACCAAATAAAGGAATGATGAAAAGGAAGAAGAATAAAAAGACTGATAAAAGAAGAATTGAGACAACGAGCAGGAAGAGAAAATGGAAGTGGAGGGTGAGAGAACAATGCAGACTAGAGAAATAGATAAAGAAAGAGAGAGAAGAGAGAAGATACTTCTCTTTCTGTGTGAACAGGTTGCTGCGATGAGCTGATGTCATTAAAAGCTATACATATAGAATTTACAATGACAGGACTGGTTGACAAGATCTCAATAGTTTTTCTAAAGTCTCACTGACCAGCAATAGCAATGTAAAAGCAAGATGTGGGCCCTCAGGCTGTAGTTATAACTTGGGAAATCTATCATTGACTGACTGCTGCTTCAGGATGCTTCAGGACCGACCATTTAGCCTCTTTCACTTCCCCTCTTTATTTCTCTCTCTCTTTCTCTCTCTCTCTCTCTCTCTCTCTCTCTCTCTCTCTCTCTCATGCACACGCTCACACACACACAACCAGCTATTATAACTACTTTCCAGATGTAATTTCTGAATAACAACATCTGGACAATATCTGGACAATATCTGAGCAGACAGACTTCAACTGCCATGAGAGCAACGAAAGCAGCATCGGGGAGAACAACAGGCTAACACTGACTATTTACATTTGTTCCCTGGTGTATACAGAAGTCACCTCTATCAACTGTAATGAGTTTACCCAGGCAAAATGCACTCTAACATCTATATCAGCTCTTGACCAGCTCTTGGGTTAAACAAATTTGTCCACAGATGAAATAAACCTTTATTTGTCCATGAAATTCTAGAGCATTTAATACACACATGCTGGACAGTTGCCTAAAAATGTGAAATGTTTTTCAAATGGTGACTATGTTTGCTCATTTCAGACCTAGACATTATTTTTTCAAGCAATGTTTTAATTGTTAGTTGAGTGGAGCTTTTACATTCTAAATACGAAGAAGAAATAGTGATTTCATTCTCTTTACACTTTAGCGGATGACTAGTTAACTTCGCTTCCAGGCCACATTCAAATAGAAAACGATTTGCACTCAGCATAAGATAAACAATTGGCATTATTTTGTAGCATCATTTTCAAGGCATTGCCCGATAGCAGTGTGGAAGTAGTTTAAAATTAAAAATCATGGAGATCACAGTGGGAAGAAATATGAGAATATTTTTATTATTTTCATATTATTCGTTTCCAGGAAACCTTCATATTTCATCTGAATAGACAAAACAGCAGTGAATCTTCCCTTTAACTTTTATGTGTCTTAATGTTGCAATGTACAGAAATATTTTAATACGAATATAAGAACACAATTTAAATATTGTCTATTGACCTATTCGTTTATCATGCATTTTATATAACTATTGGTGTGTTGCCATGATTGTTATTCCTATATGATTTTCAGTATTTCCTTCACCCCTCTATCTCTATCATTTTAATCAGTGGTTTAGTTTCTTATTCCACCTGATTTAATATCACATAGCCACTACTGTAACTACATTTTTACAATCTTTCCTGTAGAATGTCACTTTTGTCTAGGAAATTACAGATACAAGTTTAAAAAAGGAAATAATATAAAAAAAGAATGCTAAACAGGTTGCCAGTATGCATTTTTTGCACCTGAGAAACCTACCTTAGAAAGTCTAGCACACTGAACATTTCAGTGTCAACTTCGCAAATTTCAATGAAAATGTCGCCAGCTAGCAAAGTGGATATACCCATGAATGGGACCAACTCAACATTGCATTTACAAAGGCCCAGCAGCCGCTGTGGTTCCTGTGACAGTTTTTAAAAATTGTTGGTCCAGTCAGAATAGACAGAAAATAATAGATCACATCCTCTCTAGGTATCTGCTTCGGCTGCAGGGAATTATGTAATGTGCAGAAAAAAAAATTACAGACTGCTTGCTTTTTCCCCATGAAGACCTACCTTCAAGATATGGAAGAGACTTTGGAAAATCTTGACTGACCTCTCATGGATCAGCCAATCCCTCTTTCAGGAGCTTCCATCTCAGTGGAGACTAAGAATGATCTTTCCCCAGGCCTTAAGGCTCCTAATTAAGGACTCGTTTCACATCCCTCTGCTTATGCACTTCATTACACACACTGCCAACTACTGCACACACCATATATACCATGCCAAAGACTCAGATAATAAGCCTTCCCACTTTCCTCTCTGTAGTCACTCTAAATTTACAGCAGCAAAAGTTTGGGAGCATCTGGACGAATTATCTATTGTTGAAACGATGTTAAGACATGGAATAAAACTCAAATATACAAATCCTAAGGTGTGGTTATTTACATACAAAAATAACAAAAGAATGGCCATTTTTTTATTCCTTTCAGTAAGGTTTCAGAGCATATTGGGCTAATGAGTCCAGATCAGATATGGACAATTCTTAAGTCTAAAAAATTAAGTGATTCTTTAAACCTCTCTGGATGTTGTGCTTACAATAAACGGCCATAGGCCCATCAATGCAGCTGCCTATAATTGACTATAATTGACTCTTGCAGGATAAGCTGAATAATAAAATACAAGATATCTCATTACACCTGTAGTTATCACTGCCCAAATTGTTATTATAATATAAAAGATTGGCAAGACATAAGATTTGATATGCAAAGCTAAACACCACATCAATGCCAAAAGCCTACAGGAAGATTTCAGTTATTCAGTTATCAGATTACAAAAGTCAGTGACTGCAGTATGCAACACCACACCTGAAACGAGTCGCCAAAGGTATCTCTGAAGTCTCTGAATAAACAAGAAAATATTTAATAAAAGAACACTTTGTGAACTGTTAAGCATGCAGGTTACGCTATAGGGTTGTGCAGCTGCCTGCGGTAGAGAAAATGTATAAAATGTAAAAAAAATGTATAAAATTACATTGCAGCCAGACCGCAATAGTAGACATTATAGTAGACAAATACGGTATTCGGATTGGCACAAATGACGTGTTTTTTATACCGTATTCAGACAAATATTGAAAAAAATATTTGTATTCGGGACACCCAACCCAAACCTCCCCCAAAACCCCCTACCTCCGTTACACACTCGCGTGGTTTGGGCCCTGCGATCAGAAAGTCGTGGGTTGATCCTCCAGACTGCTAGAAACCTCTGAGTTACCCTGAGTAAGTACCGTTCCCACACACCGCTCCCCACACACTGCTCCTTGTCTCCACACACTGCTCCCTGAGACCGTATCCACACACCGCTCCCCACACGCTGCTCCCCGAGACCGTCTCCACACGCCGCTCCTCACTGGTGCAGAATTCATGGTTGCCCGCTACTTCACTTGGTGAATGGGTTTAAATGCAGAGGAGGAATTTCGGGCTGTTTACACACATGGTGGGTTCACGTGTGACAGATTGATCACTTTCACTTTTAGATATTCCGCCTGAAGCAGAAGCATTCAGAACATGACTGTGGGAAATCAAGAATATGAATTCTGCTAACTAGATCTGTTTAGAAGCAGCGATTTTGGCCCAAAGCGGTATTTAATAGGGACTGGCTGAGAAGTTACGAGTACATAGGACATCTCACACATTACATTTTATTGTTTATTTTCAGTTAAATATACCATTACACGTGAAAAACAAAAGTTTATTAAAATTTGCAGAAGTATATCATATTTACGCTCCATGCAGAGGTGTTGTCAACTTCCTTTCATTTAAGCAAAATGTGTAATTAAACTTTTCACATACATCTTTAAACACATACTGCCCACATATTTACCTGGACATTATAAAATTCAATATCTGACTGTAACTGAATATTAATTTTAGATTATTTGTGTACTGTCTGCTTATACATTTTATTTACATTTTATTACTTTTATGCTGACCACCAGCAACAAAATAAATGTTTTGTGGTTCTTGGCAAATAAATATTCTATGCATGGAGAAGCTTACTTATGCTAGTGTCTTCAAATGTACTGAAGAATGGCAGCAAATAAGGAGGGCTGGTGTTATGATTTTTTGTTTTGATGATTGCCGTCAGGTAAGACGTGCTGATACAATTTCGCAGTGTACATGTGAGATTTTCTGCTGATAGACAGGAGATGTGACCTATCAGACGAAGTCAGATACAACTGTATTTTGTACACAATCAGCAATACTGTATAAATCCTACCCAATTAGATACAACTCTGTTCAATTCAATACATCTCAGTTCATTTACCCAGTCAGAAACATTTTGATCAAAATCCACTTTATCAGATGCAACTCAAATAAATTCCAACCAATAGATTTAGATAGCCTCAAATCCACTCAACCAGATAGCACATTGTTCAATTCAACCCAAGCAGATACAAAGCTGTTCAATTCCATCTGGTCTGATACAGCTGTATCCAGTTCCACTTGTTTAAATGCACCTGCATTCTATTCCACCCAATCAGAAACATTTTGATTCAAATTCATTCAGTCAGATACCACTACATTTAACTGCTCCAAATCAGATGCTGATGCAAGCATAAACACTCGATCAGATTCTATACAACTTCACTCAGTCAAATGTAAGTAAATTAAATTCTTCTCAATCAGTTCCTTTTATTAGGTGTCCTTGCAGAACTCAGGTTGCCTGGTACTGAGACTAGCAGCAGGTTACACTGCCCTTCACAGGTAGACGTTTACTCAACGTTCTTCTATGAAGCTCCCACCGAGAGAAAAGCGTTCACACAATGTTATATAGGACTCATACAGAGCAGATAAACTCAGTGCAACAATACCACCTGTGCCTCCGACCGCGTATTTTCTCTGCTCTAACCCAGTCTCATGTGTTTAGACCCTACTGAGGTTGCCTCTCTCTCTCTCTCTCTCTCTCTCTCTCTATCTCTCTCTCTCTCAAACACACACACATACACGCACACCTCTGGGCTTCAGATTTTGCAGAGATGAAATGTTCAAAACTAAATCTTTCATCTGAAGAGGAAAGAGGCTGCACACACACACACGCACAGGTGCAAACACACACACACCCCAAATGTGAAGTGCTTATGTTTCACTAGGGCTACATTAAATTTCATAAATTTTAAGTGACCTAAAATGAAAACACACACACACACACACACACACACACGATACATTTGTTCATATCCACACACTGAAATTAGTGCAAATAATACACAAACATTTTTTCTGTCTCATTGTTAAAGTAACTGCACTAGCTGGCTTTACTTCTACTGTACGTAAAGGAATGTTTTCATGTGTCTGTGTGTGTGTGAGTGGAGAGAGTGTGTGAGAGAGAGAGAGAGAGAGAGAGAGAGAGAGAGAGAGAGAGAGAGAGAGAGAGAGAGAATGAGTGAGCCCAGGCTAAAAGCTTTCCAATTAAATGGTGCTCCACAGTCCAGCGTCTGGCCCATCTGCAC
>JBBMFX010000122.1:23729332-23740816 GCA_037832545.1 Rhabdalestes septentrionalis
TGCAGAAAAAAAACTAGTAATATGCTTTTTTAAATTGGAAATAATAATGTTTTTGTCCTTCATATTAATTTGCCCAAATCACCACAAGATCAGCAGAGGAGAAACGTTCGTGCAAAATGTTTCACTTCTTGTAGTCAGACAGAGAGGAGAGTAGGGGGACGTCCTCTTTTTCCCAGACAGGTCCTGTTTTTGAGACCTGTGACCAATATCCGGCTGGAATTTTAGAATCCTTCGGGATTTTGAGCCACATAAACATTCGTCATGTAATGGGCATCTCTCAGAAGGTAAAAGTCCAGAACGGCCTTCAGCCCAAGATGCATACACTCCCCGGACCGGCCCAGCTGGTAAAGAATGTTCGCGTAAAGATGTCCTCTTCTTCACAATCCCAAATCTGGTCACCCTAGAGATGAGTGAACCTGCAACTGATCTAACGTCGGATAGTACTGTAACCTTCCACTGGATGTGTTATGAGCTAATTGAGTGTCATGAGCTATATTTACACGGCCAAATTTATATTTCCAGTTATTTTGGCGAGAGTAACTTAAAAATAATGCAATGGTAGTGTAATGCCTTACATTTTAAATACAGTAATATTATATTGTAAGAAATTACTTTGAAATGACAGTAACAAGTAATAAATAACACATTACAGTTTTGAAGTAACTTGCCCAACACTGCCCATAATGGTAAGAGGGAATAGTCAGGTGAATAGAAGAAGATGATCTGGGGGTACAAGAGGAAGTGGTAACATGAAGGAGGTCAAATAGATATAGAGGGGCAAGGTCGTGAATGACCTTGAAGATAAACAGGAGGATTTTGAATTAAGTGCAGAACTTAACCGGGAACCAGTGAAGCTGCCATAAGGTAGAAGTGACGTAGAGGGATCTGATAATAATGCGGGCAGCTGAATTCTGGACCAATTGAAAGTTATGAAGAGATTTTTGAGGAAGACAAAAGAGGAGGGAGTTACAGTAGTCTAGACGAGAAGTGACAAGACTATGGATAAGAATAGCAATAGACTGGGCAGTGAATGTGGTGCGAAGGCAATTTTTGTTGCATAGAAGGAAGAATGCAGTCCAGGTAATGTTGTTGATATCGGATTTGAAAGAAAGAGTATTGCTGAGGATGACCCCTTAACCTGTTGGGGGTGGGGGGGGGGGGGGGGGTGGAGCAATTGTCAACAAGGAGAGAGAAATTGTTAGTTTTGGATAGTTTAGATTTGGTACCAATGAGGAGAACCTGAGTTTTGTCACTGTTTAATTTGAGGAAATTTGAGGAAAACCAGGTTTTTATTTCAGTTATGCAGTCAGGGAGGTGGGCAGGAAGTTGGAAGTGGGTTTATTGGTCAGGTACAGCTAGGTGTCATCCATTTAACCGTGGATACTGATGTTCAATTTGTGAAAGATATTGCCAAGAGGACGGGGATTAATAGTGAACAGGTCCCTGGGGCACACCAGAACTAACAGGGGAAGGCTGGTATGAGAAAGTTTTGAGCTGAATGAACTGAGTGCGACAGGAGAGATAAGATGTGTGCCGGTCTAAAGGGGTGTGAGTGATACCAATGGAGGATAATCTATTGAGAAGGCTGGTGTGACAAATGGTGTCAAAGGCCGTAGTTAGTTCGAGGAGGGGGTGGCGAGTAAACTGGAATCCGCTGCCATGAGGAGGTCATTGTTAAGTTTTATGAAGGCAGTTTCTGTGCTTTGAATGGGGCGAAAACCAGACTGGAACTGTTCAACCAGGTTGTTCATTTGTGCCCATTCAATCTGAAGAGCATTGATGAGGTCAGACACTAATGTTGGACAAGAAGGCCTGGCCCACAATCTATGTTCCAGTTCATCCCAAAGGTGTTGAATGGAGGTGAGGTTAGGGCTCTCTGCAGGTCAGTCAAGTTCTTCCACACCAACCTCCTCCAGCCATGTCTTTATGGAGCTTGCTTTGTGAACTGGGGCAGAATAATGCTGGGATAGAACAGGTTCTTGCTCAAACTTTGTCCAAAATGTCTTAGCTGCCACCTGAATTGAAAAATTAAGAGGTGTTTAGCAGTACACAGCTATATATATATATCATATATACAGAGGTTGACATAAGTGGTACGCAAATGCATGGCAGTTTTCAGTGTTCACTGCAAATGCGTACCCCTCATTTGTGACTTCACACTGCATGCCCCCTACAAAGCCCCCCAACCCCCCCAGCCCCCCATTTTATAATATTTCCTTTTTTGAAATATACCTGCAGATGGTTTTCATTACCATTGTATGACATAATTTGAAATGATGTCTGGTAAAATATGATTTTCTAAACCTTGAACAGATTTTTGTCTAAAGGCTCATGCTTAAATGTTTGAAATAAACATGAAGGATGAATTTAATGGCCTTTTTAGAAACCAGTACCTTCTTGAGTCCTGTTTGAAAAGTATCCCAGGTGGCCCCTTATGAAAACGCTTGAGAGAATACCAAGACTGTGTAAAGCTCCATCAAGACTTGAGGAGAGCTACCGTGCAGAATCTAAAACAGAGCCTAGTTTGAATTTACTTTTTTGTTCACTGCATAATGTGTTATTTCAAAGCTCTGATGTCTTCTGTATTCGTCTCAAACGTGAAAAAACTAAAACCAAAATCTGTGTACAACATGTCTACAGGTAGTGTTTAAGACTTATTAAGATTTGTCTTAATTTCTACAGACTTATCTAAGAATTATTATCTAGTTAATGAAATATCTTTCGTTCTGACTACTGTGGTTTACCTGTAATCTCTCCATCCGTTGTAAGACAAAATTGCCAGAAATTAAAATAAAGTAAAGTTATAATATTTGCCGATGTTCAACAATGCTTAAGTAGTTCACATCTTCTTCATACCTGCAAAGCTAGACTCAAATGAATCTCTGCTTTTAACCAAGTTACTACCAGCTGCACATGTTAGTTGCACATGTTAGCAAACCCTGCCAAAAGAAAAGAGGTGTGAAGACTTGTTGGTCCCCTAGGTGCCACTTGAAGAGGTGAGTCCTCAGAAGATGCTCAAAGACAGCGAAGGACCCAGCAGATCTGTTCACCGGAGGGAGTTTGCTCCAAAACTGGAGGACCAGGACTGAAAAACTCTTTAGAATCTTCTATTGAGCAGTGGAGATTTAAGACAAGCAATGCTTGATGCTCTGAGAGGACGAGAAGTGACACACTGCTTCATAAGTGCTGATAAGTAAGGAGGTCTTGAAGGCAAATATTAAAGTGAAGTGGTCCCTTGAAGTTGCACACACAACACACATTTTGCACAATGTGAAATTCTTTCTCTGCATTTAACTCATTCAACTAGTGAAGCAGTGGCAACACAGTGTCCAGGGAGCAGTGGGTGGGTAAGGTACTTATTTAAGGGTTCCTGTGTGATGCTAGCAGTCCTGGGATTCAAACCCCAAAACTTCTGAACACAGGAGCAACTCCCTCTCCGATAGACCACCAAATGGGGAATGCTTCATGACTTATTACACATCATCTAAACTCAGTGGCCATGCTAATCGTCTGTGTTTTGTCCTGTATGTGTGCCACCAAAATACAAAAAGAAACAAAGATTAAGTGGCTCACAGGAGGCACACCAACTGGCCTAAAATAACAGAGAAACGTTGCACAAATGGGTTAACATATTCTTATGACAATGGCCAAATGCATAACTGTTTGAACCTTTTATTGTCGAAATTTCAGTGGGTAAGAAAAATGGTCTAAATCAACACTAAGGCACAAAGTTAAGAATGTGTAACATCACAATCTTATATATGTTTGCCTAACAGCTAACACATGCTGTTTATTGAGGCAGAATTTAAAAGCTGGAAGGCACCCAGTCATGTCTGAAGCTAATGTCTGCATAAAATGCTGCCTACCAAGGCATCTCCAATTGGTCTATTATTGAAGGCCACATAGATGTTCTTTCACTGCATTACATTCCCCATTCCCTTTCACCAAAGCTCTCTATCAACAGAAGTACTTTTACTGAGCTTACCCTGGCCACTTATGTTACAGTTTCACTGTTTTATGTGAAATATTATGTTGCCCTTATACAGACTGCAGCACCCCAGGCTTCTTAAAAGACTAGGAGCAAAATTACTTCTGGCTAATTCTAACAGTTAAACAGAAGTAGCTAACAATCAGCTGTTTGTGTTATATTTGGTATCGTGTACATATTACATACTTAGAAGTGTTTCTCAAAGGCAAGAAGACAGCAAGGCATCCGCGGTTCAGACACAGCCATTATTTGTTGACTTTGAAGTTGGCACAAAACCTTGTATATCCATTTTCACCACTCTTCATTACAAACTGACCAGAGACAATGGTCAAGAGTGAGCTGAAATAAAATCTTGCTTCAATGATCATCATTAAAACCTAAAACAAATATTTCTTCTTCGGGTTCTGTAAATATTTTATTCCTACACCTGCTGATATTAATGTCTTCTGATTTTTTTAGTTTTATTAGTGACTTGTTTGTCATTATGTAATTAGCTAATGTTGTGTATGTTTCTTTATCTACTTTATGTTTAGTGTAATGCAGCATAATAGAGCAGAAAGCTAGCTACCAAAGTGGGAAGGTAAATTAGCTAAATAAAATAGTCTAATAAGAGTACATTTTAAGCACGTAATTTTAGAAACACCAAGGCCAAATGCAGTGACACAGAGACAACAAACACACACACACACAAACACACACACACACACACACACACACACACACACACACACACACACACACACACACACACAGCTGAATACATCCCCCGAGTACAACCACATGTGATTAAAACATAGAGAGTTATTGATGCAATAATTACCATCAAGGACATTATGTGAGATAGCAATGAAATTCTGTTAGTGTGGAATTCTAGTAGGGGGACAAACCATATTGACATTATTTTAAAGGAGATTTTACTGTTGGCATGAGCATCCTGATTAACTGTTACCCCTAGAAGGCCCATTCAAATATGTAATATAATGTTAATAGGTTATGCTATTTATGCTATCTAATTCCACTGGTTTCATCAATTGTTTCTGCCTCTGCCAGAGTTGATGTGACACTGATGAGCACACACATTGTAATGAACATTAATTTGAAGCAAACATAGCAGTGTATAGAAGCTACTGGGTCTGAAATACAAATTGACTGATAATCTAAAAGAAAGAAACAAGCAGCTCTGTGTATAGGGCATCATCATGGTCTGTATCATTAAAATGTGGTCAAACATCATTAAAATCACATGTCACCACACACCAAACAATACAGTGTACACTCCTTACTCCAGGGAATAGAGTGTACTATATATAGCACACTGCATTATTTGGGTGTAGAAGTCACACTGTTGTGACCTAATTAGTGCCCTACATAAGGCAGCTTTCTCATAATGAAATAATTTATGGGTATACATTAATGTTAGAAATTTTTTTCTTTGTAACTTATTCATGACAGATGAATTACTGAGGTAACATGATTGAAAAGAGATTTAAGGGCTTTATGCGACAGGTTAACATTAATTTGTTGGAAAATGTCACCATGCTGCATAGGTGGAGGGGGCCTATGTCTTGCTTAGGCCCCAGCATTGCTAGGACCCTCAATATGACTTTCCTATCTTAAAATGTTCTTATCATATTGTTCTGTTATGCATGTAGTGTATATAGAACGAAAAACGTTCCTACATTACAGAATTTGTTGATTAATGGACTATAATGGAATTCTTACACTGGTGTACATATCCTCATAGGTAAAATGAAAATATATGTAACTCACTTCTGCATAAATTGCTTATTGTGCGTAAATCTGTTCTGAGTGCAATAAATAGAAAATAGAAAATGTATTACAAGCTTTACAATGTATTACAGTAAAACATTGGTTTATATATAAACAGATTCCTTTGTAAATTATGCGTTTCAAGTATGCATAAAAATAGAGTTTGAATCTTGAAAATGAATTTAATTTTAATGTAGTTTTATTAACAAATACCACCTTATAATTCTGAACTGAATGGGTAGTTTAAGAATCAAAACTTTCTATCTAAGACTGGTCTATTCCACAAAGAGAGATTGTCAAATATCTGAGGATTTTAACATTCATCAGTGAAAAGCATCTCAAGGCAATTACACTGGATATAAAAGTTGATTGTACTACACAATAGTTCCTATTTTGAAAGTGAAATCTTTGACCTTCAATATCTCAAAACAGCACTGAAAGCAGATGGAGTCTCATAGCTCTTTGCAGACATGAATCAACAATTTGCGAAAAGCTAACAAATCTATTCTATCAGAAAGGCTGATCTGAAGGGGATAAAACTGCTGGATATCTTCAGATTTCCTTGTTAAAACCAACGTGTTGTTTCATTTATTTATGATCATGTTTTCTTCTGTGCATGTATTACATATTATATACATTTACAGCTGTATCTACAAATATTATTCATGTTCCATTCACCCTAAAACAGATGCATCAGGGAACATCAACAAGAGAATAGGGTTTCTATAACCAACAATGCCAAAGTCAAATAGGGGAGTCCAAAACAGCATAAGTGGCCTTGCTGTCTCTGGGTGGATAGGATTGTCCTTCCTTTCCACCTAGACAATGACAGCACATTCTAGCTGATGTAGCAGAATTGACAGCACTATCCTCCAAGCATGTTAAGCTGCAATTAAAAAAGATGCAATAATTGTCTTTTTATGTCTAGAGGAAGCACACGATTGTCATTACCGTCACACTTTCAAGGTCTTACCTAGCAGGTGATTTGTACATAGGCAGTTCTACACAGGGATTCTACCCCCTAGAATTGCTCCTGGCCCCACTTATGTCCCCCATGCACTGAACAGCCGAAGATTTAAACATATATTTCTTATCGCGACATGCACTGGCTCGAAGAATGGAACTAACGCTACATGTGTTCTAGACGGACTACTTAAAGCGCTACAAACACGCTGACACACACGCGCAACACCCCCCCACCCCAAATCGCACACTGATTGTATGTGCCGCCTGCCTAAAAAGACACTGGTCCCTCCCAGCCCCCCTGTTACTTTTGGTCAAGAACCGCCACTGGATTTGTAAATAGTTGACTCAACTATTTTTCCCTTCTGTTTTGTGAGCTGCTTACCAGTTTCAGATAAACACACAGAGACAAACATGCAGTCACTGGACACAACAACATTGCAAAAAGGATTTATAACATTCTGATAGTATAAAGTATTATGATTTATATCAGATAACAAGATAAGGATAATGTCAGTCAGCGCTTACGAACCACAGATTTAGCACTGAAATCATAACTGACAAATAAAAAATATACAGATATACACTTTAACTTATAGATTCCTTTGGAACACAATGGATCTAAAAATGTCACAATTAACATGTTAACAGCAAACATACTTTCAAAGAACTGCAAGTGGTCTCGATACTAAGCTAGTTAATATCTAGCAGGTATGTATGTGAAACTTGAACATTTATTTCAAATTGTAATGCACCCTGACCTCCATTTAGGTTGATAAAATGAATTATTCTCCAGTTAGCAACTGTATTTCAAATGTGAAAAGGCCACAGACTGGAGGTGTGTGGGGTTTAGAGGGAAATCCTCTGTGACGAACTGTGTTTGACGCAAATTGCACAGTTATCTAACATCAACATTTAAGTACCCACTTTTGTTATGAGATCACTTGTTGATTTGACATTAGAGGTCACATCTGGCCCCACAACACAGCAAGTTAATTACCAGAATACATAAATAAATAACAACAAAAAAGCTCCAGTAATATTAGTTGGTTCTGAAATGTTCGTCTAAAAAAGACTCGGGATGTCACTACTCTGCCTGAATCATTTAAAAATGTCTGCTTTTGAAAATACTTTTCTTTCTGAGCTGAATGGGAGCAGACGAGAAGAAAGAGTGAGTGAGGGATGAAGTGAGGGAAGGAGGGATGGAGGAAAAGAGGTAACAGGAAAAAATACAGTAACCCTGTTTAGAATGAAGGTGATGAAAGGTTAAAAAGTCTGATAGATATCTCTTTGGATGTGTATGCATGTGTGTATTTGTGTGTTCCATTGCTAATAACACACCATGCTCTTTTGAAGAGGCACAAAAGCAACCATTCATCTTTACACAGACTCAGTGCAGAGGAGGACTGCCTGTGTCATCCATTAAACACAGAGTGAGAATGAGAGTGGTGTGGGGTGCAGAAGATGAAAAAAAAGCATGAGGAAGGGAGACGTAAGAACTGAAAGAAAGGGAGAAAGATGGAGAGACTTAGAGAAAGGGAAAAGTGAAGGAGGAGTTGAGGATTGGAAGACAGCAAATATATATAGAATGTAAGAAAGAATAATAAAGACAGAAATAACAAATGCATGCAACTACTGTGAGTATAATCACAATTACAGGTGGATTACAGCATCTGTAAATATATGTTTATCAGGTTCCGCTTTTTACTCACTATATTACATGTAAATATATTAGAAAACTGTGTAACAGATTAAATAAATACCAAAGTTTATAAATGTTATGTCAGACACTAATAAAACAAGCGTGCTTACCAAGTCTGCTGGATCCATGTTGGCAGCACAACAAATGGAAAATTGCAATCATACGGTAAAACAGCTCCACATATGGAAGTTCTCTTGTTTTGTGTTGAAGCGCAAAGTGCCAGATGTCATGAGCTTTGTCTGGTGTTCCTAGGTCAGTTAGAATCAAAGTTATCATAATTTTAAAAAGCATTCAATAATGATCGCTTCTGGGTGTGACAACCACCCCATCCTCGGTCCCGCCTTCCCGTTCCCAGTCCCCTGAGTATTATTTCAGTTCGTCCCTTTACTTTTGTCCCTTCCTCTTTTCGGTCCCTTAGCATTTTTCGTCTCCGCCCTCTCTCACCTGTCTCTCCTTCCGCTGATCACCTGTCCCTCATTAGTTCCTTTATTTAAACCCCAGCCAATCCCGCTTTTCTTTGAGTTTGTTTTTTGTTCAACACCTGCCTGTTCGCTTGATGTTGACCTGTCTCTCTGTTTGTTTTTCCCCTTTAGGCTCGTGCTCCTCCGACGACCCGCTGAACCCATTCACCTGCTTTTCTTTGGTTTCTTAGTTTCAGTTCTGAGCTTGGATTTCGCCAGAGGACTCTTTAGTTAGACTTTTCTTTCCCTGTTTTATTTTGAGGAGCACGAGCCACTCCACGAGTCTCGTTTGGGCTCCGTGTCTTGAATTGAAATCCAAATAAACAAGTATCACCGCTGTCAAGCGTCCTCCCCTCAATCCTTTCCTTCACCCGCGGCTCACGCCGTGACAGCTCAACTCTGTTACAATATTATAATATTATTCAATCATTATACACATTTTTTATGAGTATTTACATGATTGCAAATGTTACAGTAAAAGACCTGTACTCACCTATTGTTTCATTTTCCTAGAAAATACATAAAAAATAAGGGGTGGTTCCACAATTTTGCACAGTAAAGCATGTCAAGTGAATAGGAGACATTCAGCTGCCCCTAATTGTTACCGTGAATGTGTTTGTCTGCGTGTCTGCCCTGCAGTGGTCTTGGTCTGTATTGAGAGGCCTCTGCTTTTACCCCTTTATGTCTTGGGAGAATCTCTTACATCCATAGGTAGGATAGTGGCTCACACAATGAATATGGTTTCTGATACGGCTATCCATAAACACAGACTGAACTATAACACATAGCCAGTAACTTGAATTTTCTCTGTACCTTTGTCCAATGCCAAACATGTCCCAGCCAATCAAGTTCATGGTTTGTTTTTCCCTTGAGACCTTCAATAGTCAAGCACAAAGTCAAACGAGTGAATTAAGCTAATTTTCACCTGCAGTGCTTCATTTCGGGAGCCACATTCTTCTATTCCCTTCATCCCTTCACAGCCCACTCTGGCTCCAAAAGCAGCTACTCTTTGCGCTTGCCTTCTCACACCCTCTGGCCCCTACATGTGTTTTCTCTCTATTAATATATATACATATATATATATATATATATATATGTAACCCCTTTTTCCCTGAGCTGGATGGAAATTACACTTGGACTTACCGTGATAAACAAAATATCGTTGGCGCAACAGGACAGAACACTCCGGTCCAGCGGCCTTCAGAACACACAAGCTAGCTAAACGCAGGCTGGAAAACGGAGCACACCGGCTGCACTTCTGCTCTCTCCTCTCTCTCGGCTCAGTCTGCCCGCCAGCTGGAAAAGAATGCCCCACCCCCAGTCATTTTCGTGGACTTTTGCCCAACCATGGCCCTCATTGGCCAGTCTCAGTCCTGGGCATTGTGGGAATTGCAGTCTTTTTGTGCCACACACGAAACAGTAACACACATTATGTACAAACATATTACTATATACATTTTTACAGGTCCCTATTGTCACGGTTGGGAGCGTACGCTTCCAATCGTGAGCTTCCTATGTGAGCTTCCACTCCTCTTGGCGCCGCCTCTCCACTGTCCTTACAGCCGGGCTGCACGATCCCCAGCCTGGGCAGCGCAGAGGTGCACCGCAGGACGCTGTCCTCGTCCTGTGGCCCGGGTCCCCCTCTTAGGGACCTCACTGAGTCCACGGTGGCCTCACCACCGCCAGGCAGGCCCTCGGCCGGCAGAGCGTCCACTGTCCTTGGCCTCGGACCTTGTGGCTCCCGCTCGGGAGAGCACCCTGCTCGGGCATGCAGTCGGTCTCCACCCCCTAGAAACCCCACCAGCCAGAGCACCTCCGCTGTGGCCGCGACGGTGGCTTGTGTCAAAGGGTTAGGCTCCGATGGTTCTGGAACCCCCGGCACTGGTGTTTCCAGGGCTGGAACCCCTGGATCTGGCTCCACCGGATCTGGAACCCCCAGTACTGGCACCTCCGGGTCTGGAACCCCTGGATCCGGCTCTTCAGGATCTGGAACCCCCGGTACTGGCACCTCTGGGTCTGGAACCCCTGGATCCAGCTCCTCACTAGGCACTAGCTGTGGTGTGGGCCAAGGCTCTTCAACCATGTCAGGGTGGATGTGGATGATGGTCGGGAAGAATGGGGAGAACCACTTCACCTGGCTGCCTCCCCACTGTTTGCTCTCGTTCGGTGGCCGGTTCCTTGCCAGACGAGACGACTGCAGCCTCGCCGGAGCTGGTGCGCTTGTGCGCTCTCCATCGGCCTGTGGCTGCTTCAGGTCCTCCGCGGCTCGTGGAGAGACCCGTCTCTTGTTCTTTTTGTTCTTGAGCTGCTGCTGCTGTGTTGCCCCGCTGTGGTGGACGGTGGTGGGGCCTGAGGGAAGGAGTGAGGGCGCCACGAGCCCTTCGGATTTCCCAACCCCCTTCGTCGGGACCGACGAGGAGCGGTGGGGACCCTCCCTCGGTCCGGGAGAATTCAGCCGCCCACTCGTTCAGAGCGGCATTCCATCTCCGGATCTCCTCCTGCTCAGCAGCAGACAGTCTTTGGGGTAGATCTCAGTTTCTGTCACGGGTGGGAGCGTAAGCTTCCAATCGTGAGCTTCCTCTTTCCTCCTCTCTGGGGAC
>JBBMFX010000122.1:23764604-23780251 GCA_037832545.1 Rhabdalestes septentrionalis
GATTGAGTAAACCACGGCACCGCGGTTAAAGTCCTCCTGAAGCCAGGACCTTGGAGCGATAGTGCTCCATGTGTGTTGTGTGTGTTGTGTGCATCATTTTCCCTCATTGCAAGTACCCGGTCATGGCTGGAGAGGTGTCGCCGAGGCGGGCCGGCAGTGAGGGCGAGCTGACCAGGACCGCAAGGCGGAAGTGCTGCCGTGGACAGAAGCTGAGACCGGAGGACCGCAGACTCACGACACACGCTACCCCAGCTAAAAGGGAAGTGTTGAAGGCATTGGGAATGTGTGTGGCAGCACACCAGGTCTGGGGGCACGTGTAGGAGTCTGAGTGGTTGTGTGTGTTTGGCAGGTCTACGGAGTGCAAGGGGGCCACCGGAGAGGACGTGGAGGAAGCAGACGGATGATCGGGGGCACCCGCTCGGGAGAGCTGCGAGGCCAAGTGGACAAACAGCGAGTGGACTGATTTGTTGAGGGAGCACTGACGCTGTCCGAAGGGACATGCGGTTTGGGGATGTTTTTTTCTTTTGTTTAGTTTTGTTTATTTTGGTGGAGTGGGCCTCCGGTGGGAGCGACGAGGCCCACAGAGTTAGGACTACTTTATTTTGTGTTGTTTGTGTTTCCCTTTTGTCCCTTTCCCTGTGTGGTAGCACGTTTATTGGCAGGGTTGTTCCCTCTTCTTCACTGCGTAGTAATTGTAGTGTTCATTAGCTTCAGCCTGCTTACTGTGTAACTCGTTTTGTTTGCTGTGTGTTGCTGGATTTATATTTATCATTGTGATTTTGTTGGGGTTTTTTTGTTTGTTTCTGTGTGGCACGTGCGGTAATGCACAGCTGAAATTGAGCATTGGGAACCAGCGCCTGTTTTTTCTGTCTTGTGGTCAAACAATAAAAGTGCAGAAAGCTTATTTTTATGTCAATGTCTCGTCGGTATCCTGTGCTCCCCCAAGGTCCAAAAGGGGTCTACTGCCCACTAAAATCCTACTGCCCACTAAAATAAACGCCGTGGGGGTCTCTTACCCTGGGCCACGCCAGTAGCACTACATACACTCCAAACACTCCAAATCAGACCCCATGGGATTACATTTTCTATGTAAGGCTAAACAATTGTTTTGAATATATTTGCCTATTATAAAATCCTGTTTTATAAATCTTGATGTTAGCAAAGCCAGGTCAAGTTCTCAAAGCTATGCATTCTTGTGTTCAATTTATCCCCCAGCGTTTTGGCAAAACATTATAAAATGGGATTTTATAACGATCAAATATAGGGGCGTCAGAAGCATTTTTAAGGTGAGAGGGATGCGTGGGGGCAGGGTTTGGGCATGGAGACCGGGTTTGTGCATAGGGCCAGTGTTGCTGCATGCGTGCAAAGTGTCGTCCTTTTAGGGGGTGCGGGTGTTTGGAAACTGTTGAATCTTGCATCTTTCGTGAAAGAAACAGATCCACTTAATTGATAGAATAACACACACCACTGGAAATCCACTCCAGGCTTGCCTCCGCATGCAACTCACTGCATGCAAGTGTAGTGAATCATCAGTGCATAGACAGGCTGCTCGAATTTCCAGTCATGTGTGTATTTTTAGAGTGCATTTAGTGTTGGGTGGACTAATTATTAATGTTAAATGTGGGGTGGTCCAAACAAATCATTTATGAAATATGAGGGGGACACGTTCCCCTCAGATTGAATGGCAACAATGCCCATGGTCAAACATAATCAAAACAACTTTTCAACATTACCAGGATTTGTCATTCCTGTGATGTGTGCCGTGAAAGTTTGGTAACATATGCTAAAAATATGTTCAAAGCTGTCACTTGCTCACTTAAAAAAATAACAATGGAAGTTGGATTATCCCTTCTGAGTCAAAGTTTTTTGCTTGAGAGGCACCATCGACCAGTATCAAATTCTGTGTATGTGCTAGCTCACATACTTGGCCGATAAACATTATTCTGATTCTGATTCTGATCCATGGTGAATTGAGATACAATATAACAATTTCTCCATCTTTTTCTGTTGCTCTTAATTCTCTTGTTGCAAAGTACATTTGGAACCACAGATCTGACCTGCATCTCACCCTAGAATAAAACAGACAAAGTTGATTGAGTGGAGAGTGAAAAGAAGGGGATAGACTTCTCTTCCATTGAAGGACAGGAGGGAGCTGTTCCAGGAGTCGGTAATGACAGGATGGTGAAGGAAAGAGCAGGAGGAGAAAGGAAGCAAAGATTGTGGTGAGCATTTGGAGCAATGGTGGTAGAGTTGTAGAAATATGTTTGGAGACATACAGGAAGAATATGTTTGTGGGCAATGAAAGATGATGCTCAGCGTGATAGAGAGGGGAAGCCAAAATGTTCAGGGACAGCTCTGGGGTAGAGAGATGCGTGAACCTGAGGGATGCATCAGGTATGTAGCTTTTTGTTTGGGAGATTGAAGTCATTGAGAAGAATGAGTTATCATGAACTTAGGAGGACGTCTTTCAGTAAAGGTTCCTTTGGCCCCAAGGCAGATTCCACCAGTCAACAGTCAGACAGACTGTGTACAAGAGCAAAATATGCAATAGTCTGCACGGTCCCAAAGAACCCAGGGTAACTTCTATGCAACAAAAGAACTCTAATATTAGCCAATGTGAGAAAGTTCATTAGGTCACTGCAAAAGGAACACTGAACAATTATGATGTTCAGGGCAGATTTGCAAATAGACTGCATTACCACAGACACAATGGAAAGCGAGCTTGCACAAATGCAGAGCACAGCATTAGCATTAGAATTAGCATTAACATCATGGTTAGTATTAGCATAGCATTAATATAGGATTAGAATAGCTTTAGCATAGCATTAGCATTAACATAGCATTAGTTTTAGCATTAGCGTTACCATTAAGGTTAGCATAGCATTAGTGTGTGTGTGTGTGTGTGTGTGTGTGTGTGTGTGTGTGTGTGTGTGTGTGTGTATGACAGCTCTGTCCCAATACAAGTGTGTTTTTGGGGGCATGGCCTGCGGTCCCATAGGGTTGGTCAGTGTATGGATCCTGAAAGTTTCTTCTTCTGAAACTACATTCATTTCAATGGGGGTAAAATGAATGGTAGTGAATGGGGGAAAAGGAATGAGCGAAAGACAAGAAAAAGATGAGTGCAGGTCATCACCGACTGTGTTTATGAGTTGGGGAAGTTGGTTTGAAGTAACATATGAAATTTTGTTGGTTTCGGACAAAGCGTGTCTGAGTAAGAGTATCTGAAATTTCAGGGCGACAATATTTTTGAAAACCGTTTTTGCCGGAAAAATGTGAATAATGAATGAACGACAAGACAAAGCAAAAAGCTGTGAACAAGCACGCTATTCCCAGATCGGGCTCGACATTTCAGAGTTTGGAAAGGTGTCTGTTCCCTACAAATCATTTTTTACAGTTTTGTAAAGATGACATCAACAGGATTATTGGGATTAAAATAAAGTATGGATGGATGAGACCAGAATTGAACATTTGGTTTAAATCCCATCTGTGAAACATGGTGGTAGTAGTATCATGTTTTAACTTTTTTATTGCATCTGGGTTAGTGCTCTTGTGCATCGCTAATTGAACAATGAAGTCAGATTTTATGCTACCAGGAAATTCTAAATGAAAATGTCAAGACATTAACCCATGAACCCAATCTCGGGAAAAGGTGGGTCATGCAGCAAGACAGTGACCCGAAGAACATAAGTCATACTATCAAGAAATGGATGAATATTAAGGTTCATGTTTTGGATTGGAAGTCAAAGTTCTGGCATTTAATGTGGAAGTACCTAAAGCAGACAGTTAATGTGAGGAAATTCACCATCATCCCACAGATGAAGTTGTTCTGTATGGAGGAATGGGCAAAATCTCCTCTGAGCCTATATACAGGACTAATCAACGGTTACCAGAAACATTTACTTGCAACTATTGCTGCACTACAGTGTTACATTTAAAACTTAAAACAAACACACTTAAAACAATGGATCATATACTTATTTGTAATATCAGATCATTTTCCTAAATATATCATTCCTCAAAAAATAAATGTATAATACTTTTATCTCCTTTATTTTAATTGGATTCTATTAGTCTACTTAAACGCCTCTGATCTGATGATGAGGTCATATTTATGCAGAATAATGATTTAAAATATTTCTAAGATTCCAATTAAATGCAACTAAACAGCTGCCTTCAGATCAAAAGATCCTGATATGTTTAACACTGCAAAACGGAAGTAACATATTCTGCACATATTAATATATTGTGGTCCGAACATAACGCCACCTCATGAGACCACCTTGTAACTGCAACACAATTTTACAGGAGAGACACAGACGAAATGCTGCTATGCTTATTAAGGTAACAAGATTTTATCCCATGCAGTTTCAAAGCATTCCTATTCATCCACTCATCATGAAATCCTTACGTATGTAAAGCATTGCTGATGTTTTTAAGTGAGGGAAAAATATATGTTAGATGATTATTTGGATGAAAGAATGTGTGAGTATTATGCTGGGTGGTCTCACACACACACACACACACACACACACACACACACACACACATACACCCACATGCCCACACATGTAGTCAGTGTGTATGGGGGGAGGGGTGTATTAAATCGATATTAACCTCACAGGTTAGAAGACCCTGACACAATGAGAACCGCCCACAGAGATATAACCTGCTTTTAATTAAATCTAGAACGAAGGAGTCAGAGTGCCACTTCTGCATGTGTGTGTGCCAGGTGTATGCATGCATGTGTGTGTGCCAGAGATGACTAATGAGTTGTCCTGTTGGTACTCCGGTCACATCGAGGGGTCCATGTGACAGGCTATGGAGCGAAAGACCGAAGGAGCGGGGGACTAAATGAGATTCTCTTCAGAACGAAGCTCCAGAGAGATGAAGAGTGCCAGGGGGCCACACACATACACACACACACACTCACACCGACCCTCCAGCCTGCGGGGACAGGTGGGGAGACGGATACACACTCCGGCCACTCAGTCCACACATCACACACCAGTGAAAGACACCATTGTATGATTCTCTCAGAAGAAGAAGTTACCAGAGAGTGACAGAGAGAGACAGAGCAAATGTGTGTGTGTTTGTGTGTGTGTGTGTGTGTGTGTGTGTGTGTGAGAGAGAGAGAGAGAGAGAGAGAGAGAGAGAGATTTAAAGATTCAAGAATTGTTAAGTTAATTTCGGTTTAACCCATTAAATCCTGTGCATCCATCAGCACATGCAGATTAGATTTTTTTGCGTTGTTCAATTCATGTATCACCCATTTCACCAAATATCACATTTTAATCTGAATACCTTTTACATTAATCAGTCATAATGCTAAAACACCTTGCCTAATATTGTGTAAGTTCCCCTCTTGAAAAGTAGCTCTCATTCTTCAAGGCATTAGTATCAGATCCTTTAAGGCAGATGGTCTATCAGACTGAGATCTGAAGAATTTGAGGGATGTCCTTTCTTGGACCACTTTTGGTAAGGCAATAACTGCTGCATACGCTATATTGACAAAAGTATTGGGACAAATTTCTTTATATTTGAATTAAGGTGACCCCTTACTTCCACACAGTATGCCAGTCTTAATGCTTCCAACTTTGTGGACACAGTTTTAGGAAGAATATTTACCACTCCAGCATGACTGAATCCTAGTGCACAGAGCAAGCTCCATAAAGACATAGCCGGATGGGTTTCGTGTAAAAGAACTTGCCTGGCCTGCACCGAGCCCTGACCTCAACCACACTCAAAACCTTTGGGATTAACTGGAATAGAAATTGTGAGCCAGACCTTCTCGTCCAACATCAGTGCCTGACCTCATAAACACTCAGAACAAACAAAATGAATAAGCACAATTTCTCACACAAACACTCATGTGTGAAGCCTAAAATCTTGTGGAAAACCTTCCAAGAAGATTAGAACTGTTATAGGAGCAAAGGGTGACGACTCCATTTTAAAATCTATGTATTGTAATGCAATGTCTTTAAAGTCTTTGTTGGTGTAATGGTCAGACATCCCAATACGTTTTGTCCATAGAGTACATTGACCCCAAGACCTGCCATTTTGAAGCTGCACTGATCAGGTCATCTATCCATCACCCTGTGCAAAGCCACTCAGATCCCTATGCTCAATTATCCAACTGTTAATACATAACTCACATATCTCACATAATACACTTTTCGTTAGATTTATAAATTATTTTTTCTGAAACAACTGAATTAGGTGAAGCTGGAAATGAAGCAATGAGTCACTAGACACTAGAGTCATGCATTTATTGGTTAAAGCAATATCTGGGAAAAGGGCTGGGCCGATAAATGATACCATATTGAATCGCGATTTATTTTATTTTAATAACGATGATAAGCTCTAGACATTTTTTCTTCGATATGGATTAATCTAAGAGACTTATTAAACAACCACATCAAACAATTTAGACAATTCACACCTTATTATCCTCAACCCAAATTAATTTAAATAAAGCCTCTGTGGCAATGAAGGAGTTATCAAAGTTTTCAGGGAAAAACAAAAGTCCCCAGCTCAATTGAGATGCACAGATTTGTCCTACCACAACATTGTGAAAAAAATGTCCTCTTGAAAAAAAAACAATCCTGTTTCCTAGTGGCTCGCCATCCCCCTGGTTGGGGAGAAAAATCCAGTCCCATTTCACAAAGTCCAGCGGAGTTTCAAAAATTTCCAAACTTAGCCAACCGATTCAGCACAGCAACCCATGTCTGCCTTGTTCTCTAAATATATTTAAAGTTTATTTGACCTTGGTTGTCTCACTTCTGTTCTGTAAACATGGTTTTAAAGCTTGTTTAACCTCGTTTGTCTCATATCTTTTACTCTCAGTTGCTTGTGTCTGCTTGTTGTGTTTGGTTTCTGTTTTCCACGCTGGCGCATGCGCTATCAACCCACTCTCTAGAAGCAGTGCCGTATCTACCATTGAGGACACCGAGGTCATGTCCTCAGTATTTTTTCCCGAAATTTCAAATTAGTCAAAGCTGAAATCCATCAGTGATGATCAATGCCAAACAAAGAACCCGGTCCGTGTCCGAATCCATCTGTCGTCTGTATTTTCTCCCAATTAAATTCACATTCTCTGTCTAATATCGAGTGAAATCACCGCCTTTATCTGTCTCTGCAGGCTGCGCTAAGTTTCATTTGTCATTAGAATCTTGAGAAACACACAAAACTACATCGTCACAGGGAGTCCAATAGGACTGACTTAAACAGGCTTGTTCGAGTCTGCTGGCTAAGTAGATGGGCAGGACTTTATCCGTTAGACGGTCAGCTAAGCAATATCAGCAATAGTGACTTTTGCACAACGAAAAATGAGCGGTGTAAATTTGGTTTTGTTTTCGATACTCGTGACACAGTCTGCGATAAACACCAATAAGTTCAAAATGACTTGCTAAAAAATTCTAAACGGTGTGGCCGCCAAAAGGACAACACTGACCATGTTTCACAGCCTTCATTTTCAGTATTTTCGATCGATATAATGAGCACTGCCCCGCACAAGCCGTCTCAATGTGCATTAAGGCGGGAGAGCTCGCTTTCAGCAGAGCTTTCAGTAAGGGACCATGAAGAAAGTGCTAGTTTTCTTCGTTTTATTAGCTTCTCAGTTAAAGGGCCTTTAGAAACCAGTTTCATGTCTCTATTGTCCTGCTGACAAAAGTCATTACAAAAAGAAGGTTAACTTTGTTTTTGTTCAAATACCGAGGTCATAAAAATTTTGAAAAATCCTGGCTACGGCCCTGTCTAGAAGAGGGCGGGACTAACTATCTCAACCTATGACATTTCCCGCTTTCGTACATGGGCCAATAACAATTAAGAAAATCTGACAAACACAAAAACTATCGAAACATGTCAAATGAGCAGTCCCTGCATTGTGAAGCAACAGGAACATTACTTCTTAACTCCTAGCTAAATAATACTTTTTCCTCCACTGGGTTACACAATCACACAGCAGAACATTATTTAAAGTACCTCTTTAAGTCACTGTTCATAGACTAGTCTTCCTGGCAAAAACATTTTTGCAAATACACTTGCTAGAAGTTTAATATTTTTGTTTACATTATGTACATTTAATGTACCATTTAATGTGCCAGACACTGTTCACAGACTGGTTTTCCGGACAAAAATAGATAAATAAATAAGATAATAATGTGAAAACTTTACAAATAGTGTTCACTAGCTAGGCGCTTTTGACCTACCTCTTAAAGTCAGACACTGTTGTCTAATTGTGTTACAAATTATGTTTTTACAATAATTTTATGTTTACATTTTGTACATATACTGATTTACCATACTTTGTCACAATATTTATTTATTAATTTTTTTATTTCAGTAATTTTTTTAAGGGCAAATCTGTCATCTGTTTTTGTTAATAAACTATACTTTAAAATGTAATTTAATGAAACCTTTCATTTTTGTGGCTTCAGTCATTGTTGGGATACTCTTTTAAAGCTGGCAGCAGTATTAGTTTTTTTTGGAAATATATATCGTTACCATTCAATATGGGGAAAATTATCGAGATTACATTTTTGCCATATTGCCCAGCCCTATCTGGGACTTTAGAAAGTATTATATAAAATATAGCCTGGCATCCAGATCATTTGTAGAGGCAGCAATACTGCACAGTTCGGGGTAAAGGAGGTGAGGTTTCTAATAAAACCAGCACTTTTATTCTGCTAAATCAAATAACCGAAGAAATATGACAATTTGGGATTTACAGCCTTCATTCTTTGAGAATAGTGCTGCCATACTAATCAATTCTACATCAGACTATAACATATCTAGGTGTCATTCCAGAGCTCTTTTTCATTCTCTTTTTTTACCAACTTCTCTCCTGATTTAGTCACAGACAATTCGCTCTTGCTAGCTAGGTCCTATCAGCTAGTCCCTTGTGAATACCAGTCTGTCAGGTGAGGGCTAATGTGCTTTCTTTGTGACATGCAAAGGCAGCTATCACATCCTTTCCAGCTGTCTTTAATGCAAGGCTGGGCAGCTATACATGCCTGAAGTGAATTGAGAGCTGCTCGCAACTGGATAATCCTTTCCACTCAAACACTGGTGACTGTGGCATCTACCTAACGATCACCTGATGATAGAATATAAAGTTCTACTAAGAAAGTCCACTGCAAATAGGTTTATTCTGGAGCCACTGAGCATTATTAAGCAACTATCATACTCAATTACATTCCCAAATGGTTTAACCTCTACACTCAATTATTCAATATTTACTACAAAGTATCCAGTAAACTATTATGAATCATTCAGTATACACTATCAATTATACAATAACAATTATGAATGATTTAGTAACTAGCATGGATTATTCAGGAACTAATATGAATTACTCAATAAATGAATCTGATTATTCAGTATATTTTATGAATTAATCATAAACAAATATAAATTATTTTAAGGTTAATCACTGACCTAAAGAATCAGTACATAAAATAAAAGGCCATTGGATGGATGGATGAATAGATAAAAGGATAGAGAGCTAAATGGATGGATGGATAAATGGATGGACAAATGGATGGATGGACGGACGGACGGACGGACAGACAGACAGACAGATAGATGGAGCTTCTTGATTATTTTTTTTTACTGAGACATTCTCATAAGTGAATTCCCATGGCTGTGAGGGCAATCAGATCAAACCTCATAAACGTCTCCCGCCAGCACACAAAATCACTCAACTCTTTTATCAGGATGGAAGGATGAAATGGACCAAGCTGGTGACATGTGATGAACAGACATAATCCAAAGCAAACTCACAATGCCTAAGAAAACAATAGGTCTGTTGGTGTATAGATCATAGAGAACAAAAGATGTGGAGAGAGCCATAATAGAGAGAGCAGGTAAGATTAAGAAAGTGATGCATCTCTATGAGTCTCAATTAAGTCATATTCCTATTAATTCATTTGAAATGTCATAATGTCCCTCCTATTCCCCCTTTATGTGTTTGTTGTTTGGACATTGCTTAAATTATTTGCTTATTGAAATTAGCTGCAGTGGTTAGTTATTTTATGGGAGGCGCTCTGTGTCTGGGTGAGTGATAGCAGGTATCAGTAAGCACCATCTCTAGGCTGTGATGAGTGGACATATTGTGCCACTCCAGAGAGGCTTAACTTAATCTGAACGTTCCTAAATCCATTACAGCCAACAGGCGGCCCCAGGGGAGCCCACCGCAGCCCCGACTGGCCGAGGAGATTATCATCTCTAATTGGATGAATATGTCCCCGTCGTCTCTCAAATTACCCATAAGTCCATTTTCTCGTCATGGATGCCATTGCATCGATGCCAGGGGTGATGAATATTGAGCGGCTGTCGGAGGCGGCGGACACCTACACACCCTCGCGCACTCCCTCACGCACACACACACACAAACGCACACAGACACATAAATACAGAAAATCAACGTCACATTTGGCAAATCCCTCTATAGTAAACTCCTTTTCTGAACTCCTTTTCTGAAATCACCTGCACACAGCAGTTAGATAATACTAGGAGCTAGATAATGCTAATGGCTAATGCCATTTTCCACCTTTTGTGCACAAATCATAAATTCTGGGCAAAGCAAGAACATGTGTCATTTTTTTGTATATGTAATGTTAGTGTGTATTGTTTGTCATTGCTTGTCTTGGAAAATAGCCCATATAATTATTTCAGTCTGAAAATGAAAATTAAAAAGCACTGTTTTCAACGTATGAAGTGACCTGTTTTACTGTCTGCTTGTCTGTTGAGTGACAGATATATAAAAGGTTGTTTTTGATTTTACACGTGGCTAAATATACCACCGCAATTCATGACTTGATTCATTCTTTGGAGCTCCAGCCCTGTGTAGGCCTCCACAGCAGGTGAAGGAGCGGGTTTGTGTGGGCTACATGCGAACTTTATCGACTAAAGTGGGTCACATACGCCTACAGTTACAATTGCAGTGGCCACAAACGTGTCTGTTTTTGTCTGGGCCTGTTGGCTCAAATGTTAAAATGCCAGTGTGAAGACAACAGGACAAGCCCAAAAATAGAAGATACTTTTAGCGATACATTATGTTACAAGTTATATTTTCTTTACTCACAGTACAAACTAATTATCTAACTGCATTTTTAATTAATGTCAAAATCCTGATAGCATGCCTTCTAATAGATAATATACAGTTTGTACCTCTTTAGGAGATACACCTAATCCAGTCTTAACCTTAAAATTATTGTAGTGAAAACTAGATTTAGTCTCAGATTTACTAAACTTTCCATATTTAGCTACTTTCCATAATCCAGATGTGATTAAAAAACAAGTTGAGTGTGTAAAACTCTATAGATTTGCATGGGAGCTACAAGGCCAGTGCAATGTAGCCAATAAGTAATGGACAGCCTACAAAAATTAACTTTTTTATGGTGTGTAGTATTGTTTTAAAAACGGAACAGGGATTTTTTTTCTTCTGGAGAGCAGACAGATGTCCCTATCATCACAAAATCTCCACGTTTTCATCATCCTAAGGGGATATGTTCAAACGCAAACACACCCACACCCACACACAAACACACACACACACACACACACACACACACACACACACACACACGCACACACAACAGAGAGCAACAAGGCTGTTAAAACTGGAACACAGAGCTGTGCCTCTTGCATCAGTAAAAGAGGGTGGAATAGTGTGGTTGTGTCCACGGCTCTTATGCCAAACTGCTTATTATTTTCTTATAGTTTCAATGATAGGGAGAATATGCTCCTCTTGGCTCAGTTTTTGCCCAAGTGGGCGTATGACAACCTCTCAGCAGCACCTTTTACTACTTGTTTAGTTTTCTTAAACTCATTATGTCACAATAAATTACATTTCTAATGACATACACCTTTATTAACAGGTGGGAGTTTACTGTTTGAGTTTCGTTCACTATGTCTTACTGTGAAGATATACAAAAAAACTATGTCAATGATTAGATTGACGCATCATACTTTAATGCATCTGAACAACAAAGTTCTTAGGCTTAAAAGCACATTTATACTGGCTGTGCCTGCTGACGACAGACATGTTGCGCGACCAGCAGTATTTAGACACTCACACAGAAGGTAATGGAAATGCCCCACAAAGACAGCATTACACATTACTGTGTGTGTTTGATTCAGGGAGGTGGGGGGTGGGGGCTTATGCAACCACTGCCGGAAACACACAGTGCTCTAGTCTCCAGCTCTTTGGCCTCCTCATCTCCGCTGCGCTCTTCATCAGTGTGCTAAGCGGCACCGCTGCTTTTCTTTCACTCCCTCTCTTCCTTCACCTCTCTCCCACACAGCTGAACCCAGCACACAGCGAATGAATACATCTGCCTCAGCGCATAACACCACAACCCGACTAACTTACTTCATTATTCTCTCTCTGAGCTAAGCATGAGTACACATCTCTGACTTCAAGGATTCATTTCAACTACGATTTTTAAGAAAGGATTCAGTACAACCTGAAACCTTAAATTCAGGTATGAATTCATCACTGTTCAGTTCTAGGCAATTACTAGAATTCTACTAGTGCCGTAGATTGTTTATGCAGCAAATCAGTTAGCTAAAGATTCAATCCATCTTGAATCCACACAAAACACTTTGGTAGTTTTGTTCTTAAATTTCAACTATTTGCTGCATTTTGGATTTCAAGCAGTTCTATGCCTCATAAAAGATTCACTACAGTGTTACAATTTTTTTCAAGTTTGTATTCGACTTTGATCATGGAGGGCTAATGTCCAGCGCAGGTTGGTAATTTCACTGATCAAACACACATAATCTGCTAATTACTAGGTTCTGTCTGTGTTTTTCTGGAGGGGATTTATCACACTGCGCTAGATACACTGGACACCTTGTGGTCCTTGATCTGCACAACAGTGGAATATAGGCATTAAATAGCGTCAATTAAACTTCACCTCCTCATCATGTTTTAAGTTAAGTAATGAAACTAAGCCAAAATAGACAGATTGTTCATTTATTTATTTATTTGTTTATTTTGGTGAAAGAATTTACAGAGCTACATCAGTGTTTACATTTGAATAAAAATTGACTATTTTCTTAAGCTTCTAACATTCTAACACGGATGCAGTTGAATTGCCACATTCAGACGAATGAATGAATGAAATATCCAGAAAAAACATTTTGTGAAAAAAAAATTAAAAAGATGAACGCAAACTCTACCAAAAACATTGCAATTCACGACTCTTGGATTCTTGCCTAATGAAAAATTAAAGCTGTTGACCTGCCACCTTCAGATCCTTGCTCTGTGATACTATGCATTTTTACAACCTTAGCATTGAGTTTTTTCATCAGCAAGGCTAAATGTTGCAGCTGTCAGTATCAGTCTGTTCGTCAGTTAAGACAGATTTAAGCCAGGTTCCGTTCCTTTCATGTTATTCATTTTGCTCTTGTTATCTTCTACAGTGAAAGCTAGCGTAGCAAAGCTACTTTGCCTTTTCCTCCTTTGCCTCCCTCCCGCCCTCTCTCTCTCCCTGTCTCTCTCTTTCTCTCTCTCTCTCTCTCTCTCTCTCTCTCTCTCTCCCTGTCTCTCTCTTTCTCTCTGCTAGGCTATCACTCCTGTTGAAAGCAGCTCTCGAGAAATGGACATTCTGACACTATCTTCCCTTTAGCCTGAAGGCCTCTTTCGTACTTCCATCTTTCAGCTAACAATGCAGCCAGCCCTTTCTTTCTCAAAGCGCTCTGTCACCTCCGACGAATAATCTTTTCCCTCTGACTTCATTACAATGGAGCTCTAAATATGGACTCCCCCAGCCAGCCCTACTTGTCAGCTGTGGATTTAAGGAGAAGATTCCTATGTGTAGAGTAGGTGTGTGTGCGCATGAGTGTGTGGTTGACAAGGGTAATTAATAGCCTCTTGTGAGACTGAAGTTTGACTGATTTAAATGCCAGGAAAAGGATAATCAGTAAACATGCACATCTCACAACCCTCAGCACGCACACACACACTTACACAATCTGTGTGTGCCCTTCTGTATTCATCTAAACAGGAAAAGGCTTCTTGCTTCCTTAGAGATTCAGTGAAACTTGTTTTTTATTGTTATTTGCTATCTTTTTGAATGTTTTACAAAGCTATATTATGTAAAGGTAGAACAAGAAATGGTGGAACTTCCCCTTCACACATTATTAGAAACATAATGACCTTTTGGCCAGTTTTGTTTGAATGTGCTGGTCATTGATGATGGTTTTCATCAACACTTTGGTCAAATAAAGATAGCGAAGTTGCAGGACTGCATGTGTAAAAACTGTTTCAGTGTTTCAGCCACATGTATATGCTTCAGTTAAACATTTTGGTGTGTGTTCCTGTTATAATTCACCTGACTCAATACAGCTCAATTATGAACAAAAGAAGGTGGGATAGAGCAGGTGTACCCTTACAGTGCAGTAGAGGACTACATAGTCCACTTAATTCTTAATGTGCACTGTGCATTATTAATTAATGTGTAATCACGTATTTATTTGAGATATTTAATATTAAGTGGAAATGTTAGTATTAGTAGTGGTAGTCATATTTTATTATACCTTTATCTAAGTTTAAACCTTTTACATTCACATTCAAGTCAAACAGTAATATTTCTATATTATATGTGAGCAAATCTTCATGTATATATATAGCTAAAAAAATGGAAATCAGAGGTACGAAAAAATTGCTCTGTGCAGTTACCAACCTCATAGTGTTAAAATTCACAGCTGCCTGTGAACCAAACAAAAAATGGCCTTCATTATTCATGCTGTTTATGTGCCGGTTACATTCGGTAATCAAACAGTTATGGGGTCACATCACTGAGCTAATGCTGCTTTTTTTGGTTGTTTTTTTTGTCCAAAAATGCGAAAATAAAACCATTGAACATAACATATATAAACCGCTGCACTGGTTACCACTAAATGAACTGCAGCTAAATCTTTCAACCTCTTTTCCAGTAGAGCGGTATAGCAGGTAAGTGGTGTGAATACTGTCTTATTTATGGACCATTACCATTGTGATTAAGGTCACATTTAAATTTTCCATCTCGCAGTGAAAGGGGAAAACCTTGGGCAGTGATCCTGTTTGAATCCATGTCCGAAATATGGAAATTTCCTCTCGAGCCGTGGCCTCAAGTACCATGATCGTGATTTCTCTAAAGAGGAACAGAGAGACAAAAGCTCTGTGGGGCAATGAGAGAATGAAAGAGGGAAACAGTAGGTAAGATAGATTTGATTAGTTTTTGGGGAAAAAAAGGAGCAAATTGTGAAGGAAAGAAGAAGAGACTGATGTGATGGATAAGAAGGCAGAGATGGATAAAGGAAAATGAGGGAGTGAATGAGCGAGAGAGAGGAGAGAAATAGAAGACTAAGAAGCAGGGAAGCTTTCCTGTTCCGTCAGACAGTGGCTCATTCATTATTTTGTGGAAGCAATTACCACAGCCACCTGCTTTATCTACAGCATTCATTGTTTCCAGAGCTGTCTGTGCCTCCCTCCCCCACCTCTCTCTCTTTCTCTCTCTTTTTCTCTCTTCTCTCCATCTCTCAGTCTGGTCCTCTCTTATTTCTCTCAAGTTTTCTCTCTCTCTACTATCATTTCTCTCTTTCTCTCTTTCTCTCTCTCGCTCTGCCCCTTTCTCTCTTTTGCTCTCTCATTCTTTGTT
>JBBMFX010000122.1:23804992-23815975 GCA_037832545.1 Rhabdalestes septentrionalis
CACACACACACACACACACACACACACACACACACACACACACACACACAAACACACACTCATACACACACACACACACACACACACACAATATAGCACACAGACTCATGACAATTTAACGTTTTCATCTATTACTCACTGAACAGCACATCTCTGATTTCGCCATTCGGACACTACAGCGTCCCTATAGGGCCAATCAGAAATGAGAGCTGTTGGTTGTTTTAGAGTGTCAGGTCAATGTTGAGCATCAGTTATCAGTGCAGTATGTACATCTTTATTTGCTTTGTGGCTGATTGAGCAGGTTGGGAAGGTGTCAGGGTTTGGCCACGAGAGCCAGCAAACAAGGAGAGAAACATAAGCAAGAAAGAGCAAAGCAAGAAAAACAGCATGCTCAAGAGGTACCTCATTTATAACTGACATAACACAGAAAACAGACTCTCACACATTAACATATTTATTGGCAAATTGCTTTATTTATACTTTTTATACAATCTGAAATTGTAAGGAGTATTACCCGTATTAACTCTACAATATTTTACACTGAAATAATTGTACCTTTACTTACACTGAAGGTTGAGAAACTGTGTGTGTGTAGGTGTGTGTGTGTGTGTGTGTTTGTGTGTGTGTGTGTGTGTGTATTATGTGTGAGAGAGATAGAAAGAAAGAGAGATTTATGTGTAGAGATGAATGTGTAGCCCACATCTAAAGTTCTCTCAGTGGCATGTCATATTTTAGTTCTCTTAAATCAAACAGAAGGAATTTTGAGGCAAACTGTCAAACATGTTCAACTGAAGAAAACATGCTCAACCATTCGAGAATCCATGTGTATGTGTTTGTGTGTCACTGTGAAATGGTGGAAAGAATTGCACTCTAAATTAGAATCAGATGACCGAATACATCATCCGTGTGCTTACGTGTATTTGTGCAGTGTTGTGCCAGTTCACACTGAAATACAACTAATTCAAAGTTCATTTCATTCAAATACAAATTAGCTAGTTCACATTCATAGTTATAAGTTTTAAGTTCACAACTTAAAAAATGAATTAGTTTTTATGTTTTCAATACGTCTTTCGATCTGAACCTCCTTCAGCCTTCTCATACCACTGAACAATCACAGACATAAGTTACATTAAATATCAATTTTGTATTTGAGAATAGATTTTACCATTTAAGCAATGCATCATGATATGCTGGAAGTGAAAGAAAACAGGTGCATGTATACTGTATATGGACATTTTATTCAATATTAACACAAATATTAACACAAAATGTAAAGAAAAGTTGTCTACCTGAAATGCAACATTCTGACAATTCCTTTTAAAATGCACAGAAAAGAAGTAAACAAAACATGTGGCTTTCCCCATCTAAATCTACACCAATGTAATTATTTTTTTTAATGCAACCATGCTAGCCTGCAATCAGCAAACGTATAACATGAAAAAAATTGTGCACAACACTGTATGTGTGTGTGTGTGTGTGTGTGTGTGTGTGTGTGAGTGTGTGTGTGTGTGTTTGTAGAAAACAAAACCAAATAGACATATAATACATTACGCTCTTTATTAGCATGTTGTTTCTGTAATAATATCATGTGTGTCGAAAATAGAATAAGGGAACAGCTTTTTGTGGCTATATATTTTTATACATTTAAACATATATAATTTTGCAATTTTGTAATACAAATATTAATGTATAATCAGCTACACTTCCATATCAACTATAACTATACATTTTTGGTCCTGTGGAGAGAAAAACAAAAAGCACTCTCTCCTTGCTGCTGCTTGGCTACTGTAAATTAAATTAATTTATTACTGTATAAATGCCCGAAAATGCCCGAGCATGAATGACAGTACAGTCTATATAGGGATAACATGAGTATTTACATTCTAGAACTGCAGGAGTTCAGTGTAAACTGTACTTATTTGTTAAGTAATTTAATGAAAATTTTTTTTTTTCTAAATTTTGTGAAAATAGTTTCATTTTCATATTTAGTTTTCGTAGTTTACCAAATCTACTGGACTGAGAACTATCAAACACCTTGATATAACTATTTTTAAAAAAGTATCATAATCTTTTTCTAAATAAGAAGGAAAAATATTTACAATGGGCCATTCAGAACACCACCATTTTCATTCCGAACAATTGGTCAAAATCATTTAATGTATAGTTAAATAGTCAAATTACATATATGCCTACACTCTAAAACCTCATAACAAACTTCAGAATGAGCCTCTGAGAGAACTTCTAAGTCTATTTACGAGAAGCAAAGGGAAAGGCAGTAAAGGCTCTCTGGTTGAGGAACTCCAGGCTGGGCCTAGATGTGTGTGAGCCATGAGGCTCTGGCCGGATCCCAACCCCAGCTGTTACAGATCCTCTATCAGCTCTACTGACGTCACATGCAAGGACAACAAGGAGGAATCAGTTTAGCCCCTCACACTCCTCAGCTCACAGCAAACTGCGGCAGACTCATCTGCATATGTAAATATCTGCAAAGAGTCCTACAATCTCATCTGCAAATGTAAATAACTACAAATATTTATAGCTTGTATAGAATAACAACATTACAAACATTTTTTGCATTATAGGAAAAAAAACAATAATTTTGAGATTTTGTGCATTCATTATGACTTTTTTAGTATAAAGAGTTAAGTTCAAATCATGTAAAAAAGGAAAGGACATACAAGATATATGTACACAGCATAGAAAGTAATAAAATACATTTTTTCTGTGTTATGCTGTTATGTAGTTCTCAGTTAAATGATTAGGCAAAAGAACCTGGGGTATACACAGTACAGTACAAAAGGCATCTATATACAATATATATATATATATATATATATATATATATATATATATATATTGGGGGTGTCCGCTATTCGTATCTGTATATGTAGGTTTTTGAATTAGAGTACAATTCATCATTGGTTAAATTAAGGTTATGCAGAAGTACATTTGATTGAAGCAAACAATCCAGAGTCAATTCCATGCTGATATATTGAAAAGTGGAGAATGAGATATTGGCAGAACAAAAGAAAAAAATTATAACAAACATTTAACAAAAGTAGTTATCACTAATAGAATCAACAAAAACCAATTTTAGGTTAAAAATATTATAAGCGAGACATTCAATAGAGATTCAATATATTTTATTCAATATTCTATCAAGGCAAGAAGTCTGTGATACACCAATTTTTGGTAATGGCTCCTTTTTATGGATTGATCTGCAATAAAGTGTTCAGATGGTTTTATAATACCCACTTTTGAACAGTGTTGTTAAATTTTGAGCAGCTCAGTATCTACACTCTGCTGTGGAGAGAAAATGAAATAAAACTCCAAATGTCAAGTGGCAGCATACATTTTCTTTGTCCTTTTGTTTTTGCGATCAAGGTTTGTAGTCAACAGAACAACCAGCCTCCTTTGGATCACCACCCGTAGAGACGTCACTGTTGGTTCCCTGTTGGTTCCCTATGCACAACGGGTTTGCACAGGAGGCATTCGGCTCAGCAGAAATATCTGGATTCATCACAAAAAACACAACAGGAAAGTTCAGAGTCCTATTAAACTAAACTGCGCGAGCCACTGCTTAATTCAATTAAACTGCTTTGAGCATCTTAAACAGACTTTATCCTAGACAACTTTCCAGAAATATAGAATCCACCCAGAATAAGGAGACTCCAGGGATATTGGGTCAGGAAAACTTCTTTAAAAGCAAGAGGAGAAATAATGAGTCAATCTAAAGAGCGAAAATCTCTAGACGCATAGAGAAGAACCAGCAAGACAAAAAAAAACCTCTCTAAAATCATGAGAAAAAAACACAAGGAGGAACCAAGTATCAATATGTAACCCCACACTGATTACTCCACACTATAGATTAATTTAGTAACTTTGTAGGGTCACACATTAAAACTGCAGTCATCACTGTAAGAAAACCTTGTATTTCCTGGCAATTTTATAGAAGGAAAAAGTGCATTTATGACAACAGTAACATATTGGTTATTGCTAACACAATACTGGCCAATGAGAGAATTAAATGTTTCTGCCTTCTGGTCACTGGCTGAACCATAACCATGCAGTCTTTTCTGTTATGGCTGAGTTTTATTTTTCTCCACCCTCTCTCTCTCCCTCTCTCCTGTTCGTTCTTTGGGGATTAGGCATTGGTATGGCTTCAACGTGTAAACACTATTGAAAGGAAAAGCTTTGTGTCTGTATAAATGACCTGAGGAAAAACACAGGAGTACAATACCACACACACACACACACACACAACTCTCTCCAAGCACTGGATCAAAAATATACCATTCTTATGTTTCATCAGCTCTAAAACAAGTCATCTCTGCCATGCAAGCAGACAGAGGCTCAAGTCTGAACTTTAACCTCTGAATGCTGTAAATGTGTGTATGTGTGTGAGTGTTTTAGGGATTATTTTGACAGGTAGGAGATTGTGGTTATTGCTTTTTTGCCCTAGGGTGTTGAGGCCAAGAATGTAGTGTGTCAGTGTATGTGTGTGTGTTTGAGTGTATGTGCATTTATATGTGTGCATGTGTCGCCCACACATGCCACAGGGTATTGAGATTCTCAGGTGACTACAGAAATGTTGCCTTTTTCAGCTTGGTGTGCATGTGTGTATGTGTCTGGCTGTGTGTGTGAGATGCCCCAGCTGTTGTGAGAAATCCTGTCTATGCTGGACTACCAAACAATGCTTGGCCCATTTTTGCTAAGCAATGCTAGCTATCTTCCATGTTTTCACACACACCGTCAGTTCAGGTCAGCAGCTCACACTCACACAGCTGACTTACTAGTTTAATTGTTTGATGTCATTACATTTATTTGTTTTATCTTGTTAGTTCCGACTCATAATAAGCCTGATTTCTCATATTGGCCCTTTTACACTTGGTTTTAAAACGTGTCTTCAGCAAACGCATCACAAGCAGCCAGCTGGGACACATGTCCATTTACACCTGTGTCTGTCATGGTGTCCAGCTAACCACTTTTGTTCAGTACTCTTGCTAGAATCTCATACCAGTGATCCAAAAATCAATGTGTACTGCACCCACATTCTGAGAATGATCTACTGTTGTCTTTAGCTTAACATTACAGTAGCTTCAAATATTTTATTTTACACTGCCCCTGACATGTGACATTGATTTCTTGTGATGTCTTTGTCTGGGACGCATCAGGCCCCATTAGCAATTACACTACAAAAGACATGTGGTCACATGAGACCCAGACCATCTCTATAAGCGGTTTAAGTGATTGGATCACAATGCGTCTTGGTGGCCATTTACACTTGTATTCACACTTGGCATCCCATCACACGGGACACATTTGAAATCAAGGGGTAAACAGGGAGATTGTTTTAAAGACAGTATTTTTTATTTAATTTGAATCTGTCATTAGAATGTAATACGTTTTGCCTGCTTCTAAAACATCTTCAGTGTTTTTATCACACCATTGTGCAGCAGTTGGTGGGGTAACATGATATTAACCAATAAAACAATATTTTACCTCATACTGGATACCACTCCATAACTGAGAGAAAAGCACAACACTCTTCGAGAAGTTGATGTTACAACCATTCTTGTAACATCATCACTAAAGTCATCTCTGCCATGCCAACATAAAGTAATAATATAAAAGCACTCGTTATATTTTTTTATTCTTATCTAGGGGCAGCTCAAAGTGAAAACATAGCAGGTAAAGTTACTGAATATTTATATCAATAGCTCATGAGAGGACAAATTGTAAAATGTAAATTTCATCTCTTGTAAATTTCATCTCTTTTTCAAACTTGTGACAGGGTGTACCTTGAGTTCCTCTTCTTGTTAAATCAGCACACAGCAATAATTAACCTACAAGCTTACCATAAATGTGACTGTCTGTATTTTTTTTACAAGACATGTGCTATTTATTTCTACTTTTTGTTTACACGGAGAAGCCTGGCATTGGTCCTAAAATTGAACTTGGAAGGTCCTGTGTTCATTCCTTGAATGAAAAATGAATTTTCTGACAAAATAATTACCATCACACAAGGTAACAGACAGATATGTTTATCTGTCTATTTATCTGTCTGTCTGTCTGTCTGTCTATTTTTCATCCTGGTGGGCTTAAGTTTAAATTTTATTTAAATGATTAACCCTGACAAAGATATTAACATTAACACAGCCACCTAAATACTTGTGAAAAAAACTACAGAAAAAATATACTGTCAAAAACAGCATATTATACCAAGAATAGCATCAGTATACTGGTTAGCTCATGGATTTTCAACCCCCAAACACCTGTAAGTTGTGAGACAGGGCCTCTATGGATCAGACTAGTTTGTCCATCTCATCCCAAGGATTGAGTTAATCAGACTGAGTTCTGGTGAATTTTGAGGCAAAGGGAACATATTCTTCAAACCATTCCTGAACTATTTGTGCAATGGGGCAGGGTGCATTATCCTCCTGAAAAAGGCCACTGGCACTTTGCCATAAAGAAGTGTTCTTGGTCTGAAACAACATTTTGGTAGGTGGTACATATCTGAGTAACATCCCAACGACCCAAGGTTTCCCAGCTGAACCTCTGCCCGGCATGACTTTTTCAGGCCTGATACTCATGTGTTGGTTGCAGACGCTTTTGTTGGTGGAAATGAGTCATCATGGTCAAACTGACCAGTCTATGACTACTTGCTGCCAAATATAGCCCATCTCTTGACAGGGGTCATTATGGTTAGATGATTAAAGTTATTCACTTCACTTGTCATTATTTTTAATGCTGTGGCTGATTGGTGTATAACGTCACTTCAGACTATGTCACATTGCACTGACCCTGTCTATCTAAACATCTTATTAATCTTACTAGTAGTGAATATTATGTACAGTATATAAAAACTCCAATAGGACATCATGGATCTACTAGCTTTATGTGCCATTGACTAGGCCCCTATTGCATTTACACATAATTATGCACATATCTCTTGGGTAATTATAGCTGTGTGACAGGCTAGCTACTTGCTGTCTCCAACAATGTCTCCCTGTGTGTAAGCCTATAGCGAAACAGCATGGCCTTCACTGATTTTAAGTCGTGTTGTCTTGTTAGTGTTAGATCATTCACAGCATGCTAACTAGCCAGCTGTCTAGCTAACTAGCTAGATTGATTGTGGATGAACATTGTATTAAGAAGGTGTAGTGTGTGATATTTTTATGCCCTAATTGTCTTCGGGTACTTAACAAAGGTAGACTAATTCCATACTCAAGTGAAGTGTTAATGACTCAGGTAAAACTTAATGAATAGCTTGAACGGGGGAGCAAAGATTGCAGCTTAAAATTACTTAAGTACTAAAAAACTCATGGAATCTTGGTGGAGCTTCTTACTACATTTGTTATCCTCTGACAGAGTTTGTTGGACTCTGTTCATCATTTTGATGCCTTCAATTTCAGATAAAATGCCCAGACATAGTTAGAGGTGTAACCACAAAAGGATTAGTAACTCAGTAATAAATGACTAATTTGTTTTTCTAAATTCCCTTTCAAGCCTTATGGGTTAGTAGCTTTTGGCTAGATTTCTTTCAGCAACTATAAACAAACTATTTAATAAGATTCTCTCTAGGAATATATGAGTAGTGTTAGTTTAGCACACATCTGCAGGATAAGGGTTGATGGCATACATATTACTGTCAAGTGTTTGAGCAGATTTGCATGTGTTTTCTACTAGTACTTATAAAAATAAGCACAAATTTGAATAGCAATGCTGAGTGCAATGCAGCGGTCCACCACACACGCAGCCACATGTGACAAACACAGGGAGCTGCTATTAACTTTTAAGCATCTTATATGTTGCACAGTGGTGGAGAAAGTGAGAGAGGCATAAAGAGAGAAAGACAGAGAAAGAGAGAGAGAGAGAGAGAGAGAGAGAGAGAGAGAGAGAGAAATAGAGAGATTAGGTTGAAATATAAATAAACTTAACTCAATTCAAATGAGAAGAAAATATTGTTCAAAACGACTCACCAAAACAGGAAGTAAAAAAGAGCTCCACTTCCTGCCAAGACAGTTGGACGCTTTGTCTCATGACCACTGTTACAGCAAAATAGCACTCTATCTTCTACTCCACAGCTCCTTTCCCCAACAGATTCCTACACGCTGAAGCTATTTAATGCTTCTTAAGTCAGAATTAAAATGCATACAGTCTAAATGCTATGAGTGCTATTATTGGTATTATAATGCTATTATTCAGCTTGTAATAATATATTTTTATCCTTTTTATTTCTAATATTCTATAGATAAATAAAAAGGGGAACAGAGTGTGACAGTGCCAGTTCTGCAATCTGTTAGCATTGAAGTCTTAGGAAAATTCCAATTCCAGAAACCGATGATTAAATGGAAACTAGCAGAGCATGCTAAGTGCTCAGATTTACACTACGCTAGCTTTGTTGTGTTGGCTTCACTTATTTATGTGGCCATCAAACTTTCGAAGTACAAATGTAGAAATAAAGGTCCATCAGCGGTTCTTGTTTTGACAATGCAATGAAAAACTTAAAAATGTACATAAGAAAGCAGTGACACATTAATCTTTTTAATTTTATATGAAGTATTATTGTGATGTCCTTGGAGTGTCTGCTGTGTCTGTTGTGTGGCAGCCATAAGCCCTGTCATAAGTGGTATTTCCATCTTTCTGATGGAAGATAGTATTTCTCCAGGTCTCAGATTTAGAACTGTACTCACTTTACATTAGGAAAATATATATTAAGCTTTTACCGTCATCTACAGTGGGAACGGTCAATACTGTATGGTTTACAGTATTCTCTCTCGTGAATCGAAACACTCATTTAGGAGAGATGAGATTATTCTGCTGAAATGCATTGTTCAAGAGAGATTTTTCCATCTGTTGTCACACACTAAATATATTCATAGGTCTTAGACACCTGTGCTTGATAAAAGGACACACACCCACACACACACAAAGCAGAATATGAGGCAGATTGTTCTGATCTTGCATAATTTACAGGTTTGTGTGTGAGTGTGTGAGTGAGTGAGAGAGAGAAAGAGATACAGAGAGAGAGAGAGAGAGAAAGAGAGAGAGAGAGAGATAGGCTGTCTTATCTGTTAACCTTTATTTCCAAGGCACTCATACACACTTATAATTGCATTTAAAATCCTCTCTCCTGTCTTGACGTTTTTTTTCTTTCATACTTATCCTTGCTGGTTTGATTCAGAGTGGAATTAGCCGGTTCTTTCTTTTCCAACAAGGATTCTCATCAAGTCTGCCTTTTTAAGACAATATTCGCGTGGGTGGATGGCTCTGGGCTTATTTGACAGCATCAAATAGCTTACAAAAGGAAGGAAATATCGCGTTTATGAAATAATCCCCCCATATTTATTTCATCCACACACACCCAAGTACACATTGTTTTTCTTCTCTCCCTCTCTCTTCCTTCCTCTATTTTTCTTTCCCATTTTCCTCTTTCGCAGAGGGGAGAAACGAGAACCGTACAGTGGGAGGTTTGTGTTAGACATAATTTATTTAGATCAGCAGCGCAGATCACACTGAATGTGATTTGTTGCTAGATCCTCAGGCTAGTGTAAGTGTGTGTGTGTCATTGTGGAAGATGAGAGGGAGACAGAGAATGCATTAATCTCTCTCTCTCTCTCTTTTCATCTCCACCTCTCCCTCATATCCTTTTCATGCTCTGTGTGGCTCCAGAAACATTCAGAAATGAGTGTATGACTTGTTTGGACATTATGCGATTAGTGCATGATGGTTTAAGTGAAAGAATGGTAAAAAAAACCAAAAATCACTCATTTCCCCTCTTACCCCAAATATAGCCGCCAAGACATCATTGGCATCTAAAGTTTGCTTCAGTCGTTTTTCTCTGGAATCATGAGGCTAATGCCTAAAGAAAAACTAAAGAAACATCAGAAACTGATCAGCTACACTAGCAGGTAATAAGAGGACATTTCCAGACCATCCATTTGAATCTATCATTTTTTCACTTATCTAATGCTTTATGTTGCAACCAAGGCTAAGAGCTACAGACAGCAAACACACTATCTGTTTGTAGATGATGAAAATAATGCTTCACAAAATTGACCAAATATTGCAGAGCACTGTGATATTGCTGTAACATTGGCATGCAATATATTAATAATGGAGCAAAAAAAAAACAATATGATAAATGGTTAAAGGCCTGCTCTATTGTGACTTGAGTTACAGGAATGCCTTGATTCGAATACAAAACACTCTCAGAGTCATTCATCTGAAATGGTGATTGGTCAGAATGCTTCTACACACAGTTGAAAGTAGTGCCTCATTTGTATATTATGGCTCATTTGCATCTTGCTGCCTTCTGCAATATCAGTGCTGCAAGAACCAAAATTGTCACCCACATGCCACCTAATATTGTGTTCATTTGCAGCCACTGATACAATTTACCCTCTTCAACCTAATGAGATTTTGTATTGAATAACTTTATATATAGTGTTTGCATTTGTGCATTTGTGAAATACTTACAGTCTTACAATTTATCATGTTGTAGTGGGCAAAAGTACCATTAAGAGTTTCACCTAAAGACTAGCACAGCATATTAACATTGTAATACTAATGGTAAACTGATTTTGCAAAAAAAAATTACAATGCAACTTCCCATTCATACAACTGTTACACGGTCTATATATTGTTTTGTTTTAGATTTACATCCCTTACATACCTTACTGTACTATCAGATTTTTTGTTTGTTTCAGACATCAATTGTCTTTTGTTCAATTTTGCTAATCATCTCCTATGCAATAATCTTACTTAGGCATCCACACTATACCGTCACATACGTCACATTATTGTGTTGTCTGTATTGTCATTGTTGTTACTTGCACTCTGTTAAGTGTTGCTAGATGTAGCACCATGATCCTTGCACAAGTTTCATCCTCACCAAATATATATACAGGGAGTGCAGAATTATTAGGCAAATGAGTATTTTGTCCACATCATCCTCTTTATGCATGTTGTCTTACTCCA
>JBBMFX010000122.1:23906972-23932346 GCA_037832545.1 Rhabdalestes septentrionalis
TAAAAATTAATATACAAAACTATTTTAGCTTGGAGTAAGAAATACAAACATGGGGATTCTCTACCACTGGGCCTGGGACCAGCAGTGGGCCGCGAAGACTTTTGATTGGGCCGTGAATCTCAAATGGTTATTTAATGTCATGTAATGTGTACAAGTGGGCCTTGGCAACATGCTGTGATAGATAGGTGGGTCTAAATGTTGAAAAGTTTGAGGTCATGGGTAGAATCCTACAGCAAACCACCACTGTGCTCCTGAGCAAGACCCTTAACCCCAAGTTGCTCCAGGAAGACTGACCCCTGAAGTTAGGGAATGGAAGTGTCTGCTAAAATGTAAATAATATAATGTCTGCAGCTGTTATTACAATGGGCAGGAACAGAACTGGACAGAACAGGGTGAGAACACTGTAGAAGCTTTTAACAGCCAAACAGACTTTTAATAGACAAGTATGGCACGCCAGCCAAAAGTTTGTGCACATTTTGTTTGTTCATGTTCGCTCAAGTTTTTCTGGTCTGTGTACAGAGTGCAACACTCAAACCAGTTGAAAATTTAAAGTACCCTAAATTCCGGGCTATAAGCCACTACTTTTTTCCTAACTTTTGAGGCCTGCCTCTAATAATACGATGCGGTTAATGCATGTTTTTTTCACATGACGCCAAAAACATTTTGCCTTGTAACCAGACCCGGCGGCAGACACGGGTTTGCACACAGACCTTTGGGGAGGCACATTTTTTATAGGCTCGTTTCAGTTGGATATGTTTTATGTGCATCTTGCTCACATCTGCGCGGAGTGTTTTGGCAGCTCAAACTCCCGGGAACAATCCCGGACAGCTCGTATTCCCAGGACGAGGCCGAGTGAGTCCGAGGGTGGGCACGGCCCCCTAAGGCCCGCCCATGAAAAAGATAAGGAAGATGAAGATGCTGATTAATGACTTTTCCTGGTAGGCTGCAGTATATATAGGGGATATATTTTTACCGGTATTTAGGAGATAAAATGTTGTTCGTAAAAAAGCATAAGCAACATAATTTGTGTGTGACTGATACATACGTATACTTAAAGAGAGCCGCGTTAGAGACACTGTTCGAAAAATAAAACCATGTGCAGTATGTATTTGTTTATGTTACCGTAAACTTTAAAAGTAAAACATTTCTGTGTAGATATCTCATATTCCAACGTGAGACACATGCGGCTTATAATCCGGTGCGGCTTGACAAGTACAAAATTGATATTCTTTCTAAAATTAGAGGTGTGCTCTGTAGTCCGGAATTTACGGTAAATCAATAAACACTTTATTTTGTCTTATCTGTTGACAAATTGATTTGATTGTAGACTTAATCAAAGCATGCTTCTATACTTTTGGCCTGTACTGTATGCACCTTGTCTGCAGATTTTTATGCTGTTGGTCTCTTATCATTTTCAACATCCTCCACGCACTGGATTGTACCCTTGTCCTGCACTTTGTGTGTCTGTGTGTGCGTATGTGAGTGAAAGTGCTAAACTTTTGTCAAAAATGCAAAATGTGAACATTTCAAAGCCATATGTTTTTATGTGCGCTATAGCACATTATCCCTGTCTCTTATTTTTTTTATATCTCTGTCCCTTTCTTTCTTCTTCTCTGCATATACCCTTGTCTCTCGTCCTCTCTGTCTCTCTTTCTTTCTCTTTCTCTTTCTCTTTCTCTTTCTCTGTCTCTCCCAGCAGCAGGTTCCACAGCAAACTCCAGTGCAGGAGCCATGAGTTCTCTGGGCTCTTTGGGGACTCTGCAGGGGCTGGCTGGGGCCACCGTTGGTCTCAACAACATTAATGCACTAGCAGGTAGCGTCAACAGTGAGTATAGCCCTGCATCCGCCTCACCCATTCCACTCCAGTACGTCCATATACGCCCGCTATGTGACGCCCAGAGAGACACCCACTCAGCATAAACACACACGCATGCCTTCATGTGCTTGTTGGGTCCTCCTGTTTTCCTGTTGCGAAGCTGTAATTTACTTCCACATTCTGTACTCTGAATGCATTTACACAAAAATGCCATATAGCTAAATTAGAATTTGCAGAGTACAATTTGACCTTTTGTCATATATATCTAAATTTAGTGTTATTCATTTCAAATGCGGCTTATTTTGTATGCATGTGAAAGATCACAGTTATGATAGATCAACTGATTTCATTTTGTAGTTATTTTATGATTTTTTTAAAGCAAATTCCTATGTTTTCTAACAGCCTCTAGATAGCTAGCCTGATCTACTTTGGTAACTTTCTACTATACCCCATGCATGAGCCTCATAATGTTTGTAAATGCAACCTATGCAAGTACTAACCAAACGTTTATGATGTGTTTTGAAATGTGTTTTCAAAACTTTTTTGTTTTTACAAAACTTTTTGTTAAATTACATTTTGAATAAGTGGTCATATTCAACTTTTATATTGATGATAGTTCTGCTGGCACATGAAGATGGCAACACATGTTTGCACTCACAAGCAGTGATCAAGTTAGCAGATGATCTAACTTAAATAGGGCATCTCTCTGGGTCTGATGGGAGTTTGCTGTTTCAGTTGTTACGGGTGTTTGTTTGTGTGTGTGTGTGTGTGTGTGTGTGTGTGTGTGTGTGTGTGTGTCTGTTTGTGTATGTCTGTGTATTTGTTGTTTGCAGGGGTGGAAAGAGCATTAGGATAGATAGTGTTACGATAAAGATAACTGCATCCAAGTAAAAATATGAATACATACTATTTTAAACACAATGAAACAACTTGAAGCAATACTACTGCATGCTATTACTTGATAAGAAATGATACATTGCAATGCAATGCAGGTGCACACACCAATGCAATTTCCTTCAATACACAGAATCATGTGTGGAAGTTATCCTGTTCTGTGGAGCATAGCATGAATGCTAATACATCAGCAATACCTTCCTACACTTTTTTATTACAATGCCGGTTAACTTTTTACAAGGTTAAAAATCATAGATTTAATTTTTGGTAATGATTACGATGATTTGAGATCATGAATGAAAAATTGCAAGTTGCAAGTGTTATAAACTGAGCTTTAAGTTAGAAGTTATGGGAGCTAAAACAAGTTTATTAGCCAAGATTTTATTAGATTACTGATTACCTAACCTGCATGAGCATGAATTTTTCATTAGTTGAACTTGCTAGATAACATATCGATACATTTAGAGTGGCTTCAGGCTTGAAGGAAAACCCAGAACTCAAGTACTGTAATGAGAGTAGTTAAAAACTGTTACTTTCCACCATTTGTTGCTTGTCTGTGGGTGTTTGTATTATTGGATTTCTCTGTTTTAAACCTTGTCCGACTCAGGAAATGAATCGAGTCTGGTTTGACCTTTGATAATAATTGAACTGGATTAGCATTCATTCCCTGAATCTAGCCTAGTTAGAATTTTATTTGTTTCTGGCATCAATGTGGGTGAACGTACAGCAAACTCCTCTTCGCCCTGTCTCCACAAGCACATTTACACACCTGACACTCTGCTAAGCCATTACTCTCTGTTTTTCTGTACACCACATTGTATTGCTAATTGTAGTGCTGTTGTGGGGTTTGTCAGCTTGTGTGAGTGTGAGAGTGTGTGTGTGTGTGTGTGTGTGTGTATTTGTGTTTTTGTGTACTAGAAAACTTCAGGCTCTATTAGGACTAATTCCCCTGGATTCCGTGTTTGAAGAAACAAGGGTTGTGTCCAAAACTGAAGGCAGCTGTCTCAATGCCAGGCTGTTTCATGAATCAGTGATTTAGAAGTCAGCATTGTGATGAAGGAATCTGTAAATACATCTCCCAGCTAGCTGCTAGTGTTCTGCTGTGTGTAGCCTTATTTTTTTTAAACCCAGTAAAATGTCTTTGTAGAATGCTAGGATATTGCACTAAATGCCAGCCCCAATGAATAAGCACAAATGTTCACTTGGTTCATCACTTAGGCTTACCTTATTTTGAACATTAGCTCCAATATGTTAAATCCACTAAAAGAAACTAGTAGCAGTTCATAAAAACGTATTGAATGAGCAGCTATTGTGTTCATTGTAGCACTGTACAATAATTACTAACTAAAAATACCTATAAACTAAAGCAAAATAATAAATACAAGTATTTTCACAAGGACTGTAAGATGTTAAGTTTGGTGGAGAGAGGAAAGGAGGCCTTTCTGAAAGGGTGTGTGTGTTTGTGTGTAATTTGGTATGTAGTTAACCCTTATTATGATCTGGAGAACAGTCCAGTTATTATGACATTCATTTACATTGCTTTTGTTTGTGCCTGTACTTACGTTTGAGTGACCTGACCCTGATGTCTCCATCTTTCCGAAATGACCTTTTGGCCAGGTTTCAGGTTTTATAAATCAAGCTCCCTCAAACAGAACATCATCCATTTTACATTCATTCAAATGACTTTCACACACACACACACACAGACACACACACACACACACACACACAGACACACACACACACACACAGACACTGCTCATTTAAGAGGCTGTATAGTTTAATTGAATACTAAAGGTCAGTATTGTAATTATTGCAGAATAAATGAGGAAGCTGCAGTCTAAGCACCCCGCTCATCATTTATTGTTTGCAGGCCGTCAAGCCAAAAGGCCAGTCAGTAAATATGCATGAATCAGTTATGCGCAGACGCACAGATACACACATAAACACTTGAATCTTGTACTTAGTAGACGGAACAAATTGTTTGACATATTGGATGTGAAAAGACTAAAGTTAGCATTGAAATGAACAGTTTTAAAATTCTTTGAGCTTTATTAACTGTCTTATGATTGAAATATCGTCTGAATTTATTTACAAGCAGGTGATATACTGTATGTAAAATTGAGTTAAAGTTTAGTACAACTAATAGAGATGTAACAGTCCACAGTCCATTTGCCTTTCATTTATCTGAATGTTTTTAGGTCATATTTTTATGTAGCGATGAAGAAAAGTAAATAGTATACTATATTTTATTCTGTATTTGGATTATATTTAGTACGTATAAACAAAGATTAGGCCCAGTACTAACTGATATTTATTTACCATAAAACATAATTGTGATTTAAAACTTGTAATTTTAAACATATTATGTTAGCCAAGAATTGTGGAAAATATCTGCTATTGGCTTAAAAAATTGTGGTCAGCTCATATAAGTGCGATCAAATGATAATTTAATAGTTGCGCCTTTGCAATATTTCTTACTTACAGCTGACTGAAAGAAGCAGGCCACATTTGAAATCTATACTACACTCATGTTTGCAAGCTGAATATATGATTTTATTTTGAAGGGCAGGCTTAAACCTGTTGATACAGTAAACAAATGTAAATCTAATTTGTTACATAGCTAAGTTTGAATTAATTACATATGGAGAGATATTTATCCAAGGTGCAGCAAAATATCAACATTTCCTCTATAAAGTTCTAGGAGTTAATGATCACTTACTTAACACACCTGGTTCGCCTCATTGATGGGGTTTAATGGGCGTGTTTTGGTTGACTTTGGAATTTTTAGGCTGTAGCTATTCCTTTTTTATTAAAATTAGCCACACAATATATAGCTTGCACATACACAAATACATATTTTAGTGCACTTGTCTCATATAGGTAAGTGTATTGAAAATGAAAGATGCTATGCGAGACAATAGAATGTTGGATCCTTTACTCCCTGTAATATTTTCGCAGTTAATTTTGGCAGTTTAAGCATCATATTTCCTGTGCATCTAAAGCTACTTGGCGAGCTCCATTCTTCAAATCAGACAATTTTCTTCTAGTGAACTGTCACTCTGTGTGGTAAAAGTATAGGTACTTCGTCTTGCTGTTGGGTGCATTGTGTGCTATATTGATTTGTATAAAACAGTTTTTAATATTTTGGCCCTTGTTGGTCATAGACTCCCCTGATACAGCACAAGCGAACACAAATTCCTAAATCTGGAGATATAGGTATTACACATGGTTTTTAAGACAAAAATACACAAAAGTCTAGTGGGTTTAAAAAACTTAATTGTAATATCAAATGCAAATGAAGAAATAAAGCAACCCAGCTGGAACTAATTTGCTTTCAGAGTTAATACAAGCAGACCCGTTTGTATGGACCGATGGGAAAGATCACATCATACTGCAGCTTTGTCTCCTTGAAGAGAAAAATTGTGAGAATTAATCTTAAACAATAATAAAAGCATTAGTAATTTAACATTAAGTATTAGATATAGGTGGCCAAATGGGGTGTGATGATAAAACATTGTGCAAAGTGTAATATCAAGAAACCAACAGGAACATTTTGAAGGAAAAGCTGCTTAAGAGGCGGATGTTTTTATTTAAGTAGAATGTATAAGCCTTACAGGAACAGAAAGAACAGGCTTTAATAACATGGACACTGTCTTGAAGAATGAATGTACAAAGCGGGGTATGTTGTTTGGTTTTGTTATCGTGATGTGCTGCTGCTGTGATGTATTTTGCATGTGTCGGCCACGCTTTCCACTTGCTTACATTGTTTTGTGCAGTAATTGGCATTTATGTCTGTCTATCTGTGTATAGATACGTGAGTGTATATGTGTGTGTTGTGGAAATGTTGCATTAACAGTGGTCTTTGTTATTGATGACTGACCTGTTAATGTGATGTCTGTTAATGAATCGTGTCTTCTGATATACTTTACTTATTCTGTATGTCTTGTATTTTTGTTTGTTAATCTGAGGTGTAGACTGTCTTGTTTGTCTTTAATGTGTATATTGTTACCGTGTCTGTATGCTGTGATGTAGAAAAAAAACACACTCCCCGAGTCCCAAGCGCTAACGAGTAAGTGCACTTCTTTTTTCTTTATTGTTGGGTTTTATGTAAAGTTGCTCACATGCTCTCAGGTATGGCTGCCCTGAACGGAGGTTTGGGCAGCACTGCGCTCAGTAACGGCTCGGCTGGGCCCATGGACGCTCTCACCCAGGCTTACTCAGGGATCCAGCAGTATGCAGCAGCAGCCCTGCCAACCCTATACAGCCAGTCTCTACTGCAGCAGCAGAGCGCAGCTGGGAGCCAGAAAGAGGGTAAGGCTGGAGCATCCATGCCCATGTAAACCCTTACATTATGTTTTCAGTTCTGGACCTGTCAACTCATCAGTGTCCTGAAATGTTTTATTTCCTCCGGTTTATATTTTCTTTAAGCCTGGCCTGAGCGCATTTGGAGAAATATTTCAAATCACTCTAACTATATGGATGAAAAGTGAAAAAAAAAAGAAAAAGTCCAAAATGTATTATTGTATTGTATTGCCATATTTTTTTTAAATAATACCAAAAAGTGTGTATGATTTTTACATTTCACAGGGTGCATTGCACAAAATCTAATTAACCAGATCTAAGACATACTTATAGTATCCACAATATGCTCAGAAAAGCATATTGGAATTTCTTTGTTGAATAGCAATGCAAAATGATGTAAAAGTTGAAAAAAAGGGACATGAATAGGTTATCAAACTGTAATTGCAAAATCAAGGAGTGTATGCCTTTAAGGCCCGAACACTTATCCACTAGTTGGTGCTTAAAATCTAGAAGACAAGAGGAGGGGTCCATAAAGACATTTTGTTCTAAATTCAGATTAAAATGTACTTTTCTGGTTTAGAAATACTTCATAAGATATCAAGTGTCAACTGCAAACTGTGTCAGCATACAAATGAACAGATAAATGACATCTACACAAAACATGAAAGCAGTACTAGCTAGTAATCTGTACAGGCTCGCAATTGCCATATGTAATGAATCAGTACCCATTTTAGGGTGTATTATGGCAGTAGCCTTACTACTCAACAACAAGGAAGCTCTTTAAGGCACATTTATACTTTTTACTGATGCCCAGAACACTTGTTATTTTAAAATTTTAACTACTTTAACAAATGACTATTGGAATACTTTGATAATAAATAAAAATAATAAAATGATCAGGTAACACTGCTACACACAGACAGGGACCAATCATTTATAACCAGAAAGTTTTCACATCATTATAAACATATTTGTTCACCATAAAGAAAGTGAAACATTATGTCTATACACACACACAGGCACAGTCACACGCACATACTCAGGCAAGTACACACACACATGGAGACCAACAGAATTTGTTTTGCTGTCAACCTAAGGATATTAGGACACTATAAAGTCAGTTAATGACACACATTACGCATCTGTCCTGTGGCTACAAAGTAAGGAGTTCGTTTTTTAATCTTATATTATAGATCAGGGCAAAAATTAGCAGCTTAAAAACAAAGCTTAAAAATAAATGTGTGTGTTTGTGTGTGTTTGTGTGTGTGTGTGTGTGTTTGTGTGTGTGTGTGTGTGTGTGTGTGTTTTCAGGACCAGAAGGGGCCAATCTTTTTATCTACCACCTGCCGCAGGAGTTTGGGGACCAGGACATTCTGCAGATGTTCATGCCTTTCGGAAATGTTGTGTCGGCCAAAGTCTTCATCGACAAACAGACCAATCTGAGCAAGTGCTTTGGTATGGGACACACACACAGATTCATTTACATCTTCACTCATTACACTTTTATAAGCTTTTAAACAGGAAAAGCACATCTATTAAAAAACACAAACACACACATTCTTTTATTTGAACACTGAAAGAGGGTTTTACCAGTAGATTTGTATTAAAGCTCTTAGTAGTTCAGAGTAAAGTGGTAGACTGTGTGAAAGACCACAGTGATGAAAATCCAGCAAAGCTATTTTTATTCCTGTTTTGTCTCTCTCTGTTCTGCTCTTATTCCTTTTTTTCTTACTCTCTCGATCTGTCTCTTTCTGCTGTTGTTTTATTAATTTTTATTTAATATGCATAATTAACTAGTCTAACTGGTTTACCTGTAACACTGCCAAAGCTATTAATAGTAGAAGATAGAATATTTATACAGAATGTGTTATTGCCAAATAGTTAATACTAAAATACTCAAGAATATGTAACAGAAATAGTTACCAGGCCTACTTTATTACACAACACACCGTATAGAAACCATAAATTAGATCCACCAAATTTCTACTAATGTTGGTTAATGGAATACATCATCACCTAGCACAGATGCATTAAAAAGTGAGTGGAAGCAGATCAGCAGTGAAACATATATAGTCCACAACCATCATTCTATCCAGCCTTTGCTTGCATTTTTACCATGAACTGATTCAATGAAAATCTTTAATGGACAACACATATTAAATAATGTAAGTATTTCATCACTGGGTTCATGGCTGGCATTTTTCTAAATTAAATTAGTCACATAAAGCAATGCTCCACTTTTCATGTGGGTAACATTCCAAGAGCACCCACATATAGTAAAACACGTTGTTGTGTTTTGGTAAAAAAAAAAAAATAAATAATAAAAAAAAAAAAACATATTCCAAAGTGGGAATCGATTAGCACACAAATCTATAGAAAACAGGAAACCTACACTGGCATTTCATAAAAAGCAGTTGTTATTTTATCTTGTAAATGCATTTATATTTTTAACATGTTATTTTTCCCTACTCCACCTCACAGGTTTTGTCAGTTATGACAATCCTGTGTCCGCACAGGCTGCCATCCAGGCAATGAACGGTTTTCAGATTGGAATGAAGCGTCTGAAGGTGCAGTTGAAGCGCTCTAAGAATGACAGCAAGCCCTACTGATCTTAGCGCTAGGGCCAGTCCTCTCTCTCTTTACACTGCTAGGGTAAGTCCCCACCGCTGCCACGGCAACTACACTGGGACCCCGGGAGGGAAAGGGGAACACGGGGGTTTCACCCTTACACCACAAGAGGGAGCTACTTTCCCCAAACATTCTTTTTAAGACACATTCTTTTTTGATGGCAGTATTATTATTATTATTATTATTATTATTACTATTATTATCATTATTATTATTATTTGATTTATATTTTTTCACATGAACGCTTCCATTTTTGCCATTATTTTGTATGACTTGCGAATGAATAGCTACTATTGCTAGGTTTTTTTTTATTATTATTATTATTCCTTTGAGTTGTATAAACTATTTAATTTGTTTTTTTATTTTAAGTAAATATTTATATGATGCCTATTTTGTTCCATGATGACGACAACAACAGCAGAAAGGAAAGATCTCTAAACTACGTTTAGTTTCTCTTTGTGAACTTGAGGCTTGTGAGAACGCGTAGGAATGGGTCAGACCTGAGCAAAAGCACCAATATGCACGTTAAACCTTTTTTGCCCTTTGACCTCTGGTGTCGGCTTCGGGCTCCGCTGCTTCTTTGATCCCTCTGCCCACCGGCACCAGAGAGAAAAGGGTTACACCCGCTGTGGCCTCTCTGTAGTCGGACGGCAACAACTGCCAAAACAGACTCTCCACAAACACCTGCCATTAAACATTCAAATGATTTCTGTTCTTTTTTTTTAGACAGGATTTTTAATTTAGCAAAATTAGTTCCTTAGTTGAAACTTTTATGGGTCAGATTGTTGTGGTTTTGTCACACAGAGCATTTTTGTGTAAAGCATTTACAAAAATGAGATTTTGATCTGTTGATGGTTAAAAACAAACTAACAAAATGTTCTAAGTTTTGGGGTGGGGGGAGGGGGAAAAACTGAAAATACTTGATGTTTATCGAAAGAAAAAAAATACAGTACAGAAAGCCACAGGCCTGTAAATTTTATTTGTAAAAAAGCAGTTCTATTTTTATACAGAATTTCTACTGCCTCTGAAGTGAAAGACTTTATTTATTATGGTTAAGTTATTGGGTTCCTAAAGACGTGCTCTCACTTATTTGGAGCCTTGTTCAGTCTTCTGAAGCCACACAACCTGTTGTGTGAAGAGAACACAGAGTCACCCCCCGCTTTCCCTTATTCCCTTCTCTCGGCCTTTCCATTTCCCTTCTCCCTCCCTCCCTCCCTCCCTCCCACCCTTTCTCTCTCTCTCTCTCTCTCTCTCTCATGTTCAATTCTTTTTTTTCCTATCTTTCATCTGCTATGTCTTCAGTCATATTTCTGTCTGATGGGGCTGCATGATTGTCACAAAAACAAGTTCAAAGTGATTCTGTTTGTTGCAGTTAATAATTGGGATTAAAAGTAAAGTGGCCCTTTATAGTCCCGCATGAACACTACACAGTGTGAACAATGCTAAATTATTTATATGCATTCAACCCATTCACCAGTGGGCTGCCACCAATGAGAGGCACCCAGGAAGCTGCGTGCGGGGCAGTACCTTGCTCAAGGGTACTACGGTGCTGTCACTAGCAGTCTAGGGATTCGGACCCACGACCTTCTGATTTCAAGGTGAACACCCTAACCACCTAGGCCAGCAGCTGCCCCAAAAATGATTTTTTTGTAGCAGTTTCATGTGTAGTTACATCATAGCCTGCAGAAATGCCTTACAGTTTGTCAGATAGATTGAATATTTGCCTTTAAGCTTCATTGGGAACAGCAACGACAAGAGCACACTACGTAAATGTAGTGGTTGGCTAATCTCGTTAAAAACAGAAAGATACTGTGCAGCAAAAATACCACAAAAGGCCTTTTTTATATTTAACTAGTTATAGAGGCCAAAAAGTGGTTTTGATCAACATTCAATTGTGAATTGTGAAGCCCTAATGCTCTCTCTCTCTCTCTCTCTCTCTCTCTCTCTCTCTCTCTCTCTCTCTCATAATCTCTCTTTCCCTCCCATACTCTGTCCCTTTTCATGAGTAGTGGCACTTCATATGTGCAATCTCTTTCTCGCTTCTTTCCCGTATGTTTCATTTAGCTTCGTCTGGTGTTTTGTTTCATTTGTACGTTACAAAGAAATAATCTTTATTTGCCCCCCAAATCAAGATCCATCTAGCTGTCTCAAACAGGGGACTAGTCACTGATGGATACTTTTGGGTGCTATGTGTGTGAGTGGATGTGTGTGTGTGTGTGTGTGTGTGTGTGTGTGTTTGAGTGTATCATTTATGTATATGTTTAGCCATTTGAAATATGTGTAAAAAATTAACAAAAAAAAATCCTCTATTGAGAATGGTTCTGTTGGTGCACAGCTGGTCAGTAGCGCTGTTGTTGTTGTCGTCGTTGTTGTTGTTGTTGATGTTATTGTTGTTTGTCATTTGTTGTTCTCATGGTTTAATGCTCTAGTTGTGTGCCAGAGCTGTGTGTGTAACTCTCCTCTCCCGTTTTCTTCCCTAGAACTCATCTCCATGACTCTTTGCTCATCGTTTGCCTAGCATGTCTACGTGGCGTTCAAAAAAAAAAAAAATTCGTCTCATCGTCTCGTCATTGTTTCTGATGTCTTTCTGAGTTCTCCTGATCATAACCTGGCCTCCTCCTACTGATCTCTCAACTTATCTTAGCTTGATCTTTTTTGGATTTTTTTGCATGTGACCTCATTTTAAGCTAAATTTTTTGTTAGTTTTTGTTTTTATTATTATTTTTTCTTTACTTACTTTTGTTCTTGGAATACTGGGTGGGGGGGAGGGATAGGGGAAAGACGGAAGGAAAAAAAATGTGAAAAGGCTGCATTCACACTCACAAATAGGTAGAGTATATATAATACCATAAGTAGAACCATCATTCTAAGAAATAAAATACATAAATAATAAATAACAAATAAACAAAAAACCTGTGGCAAAAGAATTTAAATATTTTGCATTCGACTTTTGTTTCTTCAATATTTTTCTTCTCTTTATGTTTAGATTTTTTTTTCTTTTATTCATTTAAAGTAAACTTGAAAGTACAATACAGGGATTGGCTTTGGGACTTACTGTTGGCACATCTCGCAATATGAGGCCAACAGTAAGAGCACCATGCCGGTTTCTATGAGAAATAGACTACTTCCACGCAGTTTTAATAAAAAACTGTCCGATTGATATTAGAGTCTCTCAGAGCTCGCTTGTGGTTTTTACATTTTTCAGGCAGTGTAAAGTTTTTTGATAAGGCCATTTTAAGTGGCTTGGTTTCTCATTAAAGTCTATATAAAACCACTTTTTTCTAGAGTAGTAAAGGTATAAAAAAACAATAAAAAAGAGTGCCCTGTTTGGGGGAAATGCTACCTACATGTCACACCTTTTGCTGAACTGACCTACAGTTAGACAATCCGTGGTATAAATGCACATGAAATGACCTATATTTTATACTGTTTAAATGTATAGAGGAAAAAAAAAGAGTTTGTGTGACCCGCGTTTCCGTCGGTGCTTTTCGTGGATTGAGTCGTGGTTTCATCACAAGTCTAATAGTCTTATTTGTCTCATGTTTTTAAAGAGAAGACTAAAAATCAGTTTACTTGAACATAGACAAAGCCTATCATAGTACTATTGCTTCTACAGTATAATTGTTTTCTTTTCTTTTCTTTTCTTTTCTTTTTTTTTGTTTTTTTAGAGTCCCTTTTTGCTAAAATTCTTGTTGGGTAATTAGCTATATAAACATTTAACGAGTTACAATGTCAGCTTGTGAAGCATCAATGTCATTATTATTATTATTTTTATTTCTATCGTGGGAAACAATATTTAGATGTGTTATGTTGTTCAGCAAAATGTGATTTTTTTTTTCTTATGAAGAAAAAAAAACAAGATGAGTGGAATTTAGTGCCAAATTCTGACGGTACATCCTGCCTACAGCTTCAGTGTATTACTTGTGAAATTATTTGATAACATGGGTATTTTATTACGTAAGTGTTTTGTATGGATCCCTCATATTTAAAGATATAGATTTAAAAAAGGTTGTTAACTTGCTCTTCTGTGGTCTTGTTGCCTGAACTGTTCATGTTTTTTGCTTTTTTTGTAAAGATGTAAAAAGTGCCCATGTGTCATGCTCTCTCTCTCACTCTCTCTCTCTCTCTCTCTCTCTCTCTCTCACAAGCACACGCACTCTCACACACGCACACAGACATAAACATACAAATGTACATGCACGCGCCCACCCACATGCACGCATACACACACCTGTGCTAAAGGTTGACCTCACAGCCCTCTTTTCTTTGACGGTGTGTGTATGTGAGCCCCTGGGCACGAGTCTCAGCAGTGCACATTCTCCACACATAAACACACATGCAATCACATAAAAACAAACACACAAGGGTCCTTACAAACCATACACATACCACACATTTAAAGCTGCACTGCCCCAGTGACATCTGCACATACCTGGATTGATGTCATATCATATTGCATCTCAATTACAGATAAATGGAAGTGATTGATTGGTTTAAGCCATGCATTCGGATGCCATCTGCAATGCTAGCTTTCTTTATATCTCACACACACACACACACACACACACAGAACTTAAGCTACAGAATTTTTGTTACTTATCTCCAGATGAAAAACAATCGCCTCAATTCCACGTCTCTGCTTTTTGCTGCCTCCCTCCTCTTCTTCAGGACAAAGTATTCTAAGGTCTTAAGGAAAAAAAAACACCCTGACGCCAAAGGAGAACACAACTGACCACGGTAATATTTGCGTTAGCACTTTGTCGAAAAGTTTACGCGTGTTGTAGATGGCCCGTGTAAGGTGTGTTTACAAGTGTAGTTTACAGCCAGCCCCCCTAAAAACCCCTGTTTACTTCACTCTGAAGCACTATTTTCTACCCAAATTCTGCCGATGCCTTAACACTGACACTCAGTATTAGTGGGGTGGAATAGGCTGCTGCCTGTATACAGAGAGTGCCAAGGTTACATGTGCGTGTGTTTATGTGCGTGATGTGAATGCATGTTTTGTCCTGATGCATGTTAAATTAAACCGTTGTTACCTTGACGCCAAACCTGGAATAGTAAAATGCTCTTACATTTTAGGAAACTTGTCTGACAGTCTCAATACGAGTTAATGCAGAGAAGAGTTTATGGCTTTACTGTTAGCTTTGCCAATCCCGCTAAACTCCACATAACCACAGAGGCTCACACAGACACACAAACACAATTTGTTAGCACAAACAACATGAAGTATTACATCTCTCCTGGTCACTCTTCCAACCTGTAAGATGTGATGTCATCGAAATGATAGTCATAACAAAAGGGTTCAGGAATAGAGAAATGGTCATCTTTCCTGGGATGTCAAATTGTACAAATGGCAAATGAACTCCTAAAAAGGAGCTTAAATTGCTAATGTTTGCTCTCTTTCAATGTCTTGAAGTCTAGTCAGTTTTTGTGTTTAAAGGTGTGTGTGTATGTGTGTGAGTGTGTGCTGTAGCATACATGTTATAATCTACTTCACCAGAATCAAAACAAACAGGGTAAGATTTCATTGCATCTATTTTTCACATAAATATACACACAAACATACATACATGCATCTGTTGGATGTTTAGTAAAGCACAAACTCATAGGGGTCTTTTGCAGAAGTGCTTGCTGAGGCTCACTCAGGGGTTTTCTTCACCACACACATCTTCTCTTAAATCTGTTGGTCTTTCTGTTTTTTTCTTTCTCTTAAGTGCTATTTAACAACAGTGTATTTTAAAGGAAAAAATGTGTAGTTTCTTTGCATTTTGGCTTATGTCAAGTTTTTTGGAGAAACAAAAATGTGTGTTGATCTGATGTGCCGTATAAAAAAGCTTGTTGTCTGTAGATTAATATCATTTTGTTTGATTCTAAAAGGATTTAAATAGTTTTAAGTATTGTCTTGAGAAAAGCCAAAGTCAATGCATTTCAGTGGATTCTGTAAGCGTGGTACATGTTTGTTTGACAACACTTTGGAATCTGTCATTGGATGGGATTTAAAAAGTACAAAAAAGCAGGCTTTCCTATTTCTAAACTGATTGTACTTATGCCTTTTGTACCAGTGCAACTTTTTATACTGGCAATTAAAGAAAAAAAGAAAAAAAAAAAAAACTATTTGAGAGTCTGTCTGACCCAGACCAGGGGTCAGCCAGTGGCTGTTTCCCGAGTTTGATTTCTAGCTGGCATCCCGAACGGTTAGAATTTAATATAAAGATTTTCTAGGAGAACTTTGGCTTGGTATCTTTGACCTTGGACCTCTTCTTATTCTTGCTCCTCTACACTGCAGCATTTTGGTTTCCTTTCTCTCTATCTCTCTCTCTTTTTGTTTGTTTTTGCTTTTTTCGGAAAGAGGGTCGGGAGTTTTCCTTTTGGCTTATAAATATACTTAAAACAGTTTGTCTTTTCAAAGAGTCTTTGCGACAGCGGTAAGTTTCATTTCGTTCAGTATTGTGCAGTCTCCATGATAAGACAATTAGAAGATTTAGAAGTATTTAGTCACCTTCAGTGGATAAATGTATTAGTTTGACAAAGAGATAAAACAGTAATTTGAGGACTTTTTTGCTTTTAGCTGTTTAGATTTTTCTGGTTTCTCTGTCCTTCGCTGTTAACCTAACTGTGTAGCTGAAGCAGTCGGACTTATTTTTGTAAATGTACGTTCTTGTGTGATGCAGTTTTTTGCTTCTGTCTCCGATATTAAATCATTTTTCCTAATACTTGTCTCTCTCTCTGTGCTGTGGTGTTCCAGTATCTGTCCAATGTTGTAACAATGTTCACACAACCCTCCAGTGTGCCACCTCTCTCTCTTTCTATCTGCTGTCTTTTCTGTCTTTTTTATTGTTTGACGTTTTTTTTTATGTTTGATGCATTAGTGCAGTTGATTCATCCAGTTGTCACCGAAGTCCTATCACCAAACATGGTAAATATACATAATGATGTTTTATATGTATATTTCTGTGCAGCCCAATTTGCTGTGACAGTAGATGGACAGCCACTTTCAATTCTTATGACTCTGTAAACTCAAAAACACTCAAACTCAATGCCTAACTATGACAAACCTTAAAAGTAGACAAGGCACTGTTGCTAATATTTTCAAGTCAAAGTAAATCCAATATGGGTAAAATGGGAGAGTGAAAAAAAATGAGTGTTTTCTTTTTCATTTTTTCCCCAGATAGTGTTAACTTACTATGTCCTAGCATTGCACCAAACGAAGAGCTGAAAGTCAAGAGTTTTCTGGCCCTAGCCACACGCTGTTCTGTACTGTCGGCTCCTCTGGGCGTGGCTCCCTCTGTCTCTTTGTCCTTGTCCCTTTCCACTGTTATGTCCTTGTCTTTACTGCATCCCTACAGAGATACCAGAGATTCCAAATTCATTGCAGGAATTTATGAAAGAAACTCAATTCATTAAAGTATTTTATAACATTCACATGAAAATTTAACAAAAATCCCATAGATCAATTTTGATTCAGCTATTTTACAGAGATTTTACAATGGCGAAACTAAATAAATCCATGAGAATTTTACCCAGGATAAACGTTTTGCCACACACTTGAATGTTTTCAAAGTATTGTAGAGTACAAATTCACACAAGACATTTCAAAGGACAACAGAAATGTAATTTACTCGGGAATTGAATCATCTATACAAGAGTCAAAATGCCTGTAGTACCAAAAAAGGTGGAGTTTAAGAAACTATAGCAGAGGGTTCCGTGTGTATTTTTATATTTACATTTACAGCATTTATCACACAAAGTTTACAGAGTTAAAATGAACTTGGTACCAGACAACAAAGAGCCAGCATATAAAAAATAGGACATCACTGAATCTCTCTGTAATAAAAGTCCAAATGCTTTATTAAACACGCCAGATGGGTAAAAGTTAAAGCCGACAGAGTTAAATTTTAAATGGAGTGCAGGTTATTCATGTAATAAAATAATAAAATAATACAATATAATGTTTGAGTACAACGATGTAACTCTTTTCTAAATGTCTTAATCTGAAACCACATGGTTCAATCATTAATCTTAAAACTTACACAACCAGAAATAAAACCCAAAAAACTAGGGTGTCATTTCTAGAAAGAGGTATTGTGACATGGATCCACATTTGAGTTTGGACTGAAGTCATTTTATTATAGCTGTGTACTACTTACACAAGAATTTGAAGGGGTAATAACTGGGATCTACTGTTCGATTCTTTAAAAGATAGAAAAATAAAACCCACTTCCTTCCCTATAATCACAGAAAATTAATTATTTAAATCACAATTGAGTTCTTCTGTGACACCACATTACTGACATATGGTACAAAAGCAGTAAACAGAATATTGCAACTTATTCCTTTTAAATGCACTTATTTGTGGGGAAGTTACTACTTACATCAGTATTATAAATACTGTAGTCACAGTTGCCAGTGACAATCCTGGGAAGCCCAAGCGCTACATATGTTTGTGCATTATGTATATAAACAGGTAATTCATATCACTTTCAGGTGCTTCATGTGTGCCTGAGTACAAAAGTGATAGGAAAGGACAAACATTTGCAAAACATTGAGAATGGGATTCACTACTGCAGTTTACGAATACGCTGATGAAGAATAAAAGATGAGAAAACTCAACCAAGCATTGTTGTGACTGCATTTTTCAAATCCATCCATAGCAGAGGGGGATGAAGAAAAAAGGACCAAAGAACAGGTAGGTTCATCTACATACTGTGTACATCAATTACTGTATTTAGACACAGTAGATACCATAATTGTCAGGAATAACCTTTGCATGTGAGGTATTATTAATGTAAAACACCATATAGTAAAACCTCATTAGAAAGAGAATTTCTGCTGACTCTTTGTATCAGGAAAACAGATCACAGTAATACTCAGCTAGAGTTTACAGATTCAAGTGCTTCATATGCTTCAATAAAGAGCATTCAGATAGAAAGCATTCAAACCTTAAGCATTTAACAATACAGTCTGATCTATAAGCACAGACTGTGTCATTCCATAAGTTTTAGTACACAAATGATTCTGTGGAATAATGCATTGTTTATGTAGAAAAATCTGCCATCTGACAGAGTGCATGATTAGCCTAATTTAGAATATATGTGAAGTTCCAAATCACTTTTCAGCTTTATAAAACAATACATATCACTTCCCCAAATGTTTCAATGTTTATATTTTAAAGAAAATCAAAGCATTGAAGATGTATTATAGAGATGCTGGACAAGTCTAAGGGTACATACTCTCACAATTGCAATAAGCAGCTTTACAGAAACAAGTCATATTGGGCCATTTCCATTGGTTTGCACATCATGACACTTTGGTGCTATATAAATGACTACTGGTATTTTCACATTATATGGGGAACTTTGACTTAAGTTTTATTCTGACATTGATTTAAGTACATCAGTATCGTGGCTTCAGATAAATTGACATGTTTTGACAGAGCGATTGTTTTATGAATTTACCAAGTTTTAATTACTTAAGAACCATCAGGTTAGACTGGCATTAAGGGGTATACCCTGTCTCAAGCATCTCAAATAACAGAATCTATGCACACACACACACACACACAAAAAAAGCATATACCAAATACATAGCATGGATAAAAAGGTTTTGGTTGCCTCTGGGTTTTAAAGGAAGCCTATTTCAGTCGTTAGACATACAAATCAGAAAGCCATAAATAGTTTTGCATTATATGCTTTTGAAAACACTGAAGGGTATTTTCAGTTTTTAGGTACATTTTGTGTTTGGGTCTGCTCTTGATTGATTTACGTGAGGTGCAATTGTAGAGGTCAAGTGCAACAGAAAGTTTTAGATTTCTATGACAAATGTGTCAAGAGTTTATGAACAATATCAGTGAATGTAATGACTAACTTTAGGTGGCATAAGTCAGAGGACGTTTTAAATCTCTGCCATCAACTGACCAAAAATCTCATATCTATGAGATAATGCAGAATGCACTGTCTGCATTTAAAAACAGACAAACCACTGAAGGCATACAAGATTCTCTTGCATGCAACCACCTCTGCTGCTATCCAGTGGTCTGTTTTCAGAAAATGTGCACTTTCCCCATAAACACCATATATGCCACAATCACATCGTTTATCTACAAACAAACAGGACTGCCAACTCTCACGCAATTGTCTTTACACGCTCTCACGCCACGTCCGATTTCTCACGCTGAAAATCAATTTTTTCCCATTGTGCACACTCCTCAACGGTAGGTGGGCAACCAAATGTCGCAGCAATCCAAAGTCAAAGTCAAGTCAAAATCAACTTTGTCATCTCTTCTATACACTGTGCAGGTACATAGAGAGACGAGACAACGTGGCTCCAGGATTTTTCAGTGCAAAAAATCACAGCAGGACAGAGTATTTAGACTAAATAGGTACATGAAATAGACAATAAATAAGTGAGAGTACTAAAAGAATAAACAGTAAACTATACACTTTAAACTAGACAAATGTGCAATATGCATTTAAACTAGACATAGAGTTTTAAAAAGAGTTAGAGACTAGAATAGACAAAGAGGTAGAAATTTAGTCAAGGAGGATGCGAGGGGGAGTGTAATGGCTGGGAGTGAGTTTAAGAGTCTGATGGCTTGTGGGAAGAAGCTATCACGCATCCTGGAGGATCGAGACCTGATGCTGCGAAAGCGCCAGCCAGATGGGAGGAGTGTGAACAGTCTGTGTGAAAGGTGTGAGGGGTCGAGCACAATGCAGGAGGCCCTTCTGATGCAGCGCCTTTTGAAGATATCCTGCAGCGGCGGAAGAGACGCTCCGATGATGTTGCCAGCTGCTTTGCCGATCCTTTTTTTTACCTTGTTTTTTACAATCTCAACCTTGGAACCGTGGATGCTGAGTGGTGTGTGGGTGGAGCGAGTTCTCCTGAAATCGATGATCATTTCCTTAGTTTTGTCCACATTCAGCGACAGGTTGATGTCACTGCACCAGACAGCCAGCTGCTGCACCTCATCTCTGTACGCCGACTCATCGTTGTTGCTGATGAGCCCCACCACAGTCGTGTCGTCGGCGAATTTGGTGATGAGGTTTGAGATGTTCAGGGCAGTGCAGTCGTGAGTCAAGAGTGTGAACAAAAGTGGACTGAGAACGCAGCCCTGAGGAGCTCCGGTACTCAGCCTGATGGTGTTGGAAACGTTGTCAAACGTTGGAAACACTCAAAGTGATTGTGACTAAAATAATGAAAATTATTAGAACCATTTTAATACAAACAACAACATAAAAATAATTTCTAATACTAATCTGACTAAACCATACTATAGTGAGCCATGGAGAACTGAATTATTAACTTTCAAACTGTGAAGAATATATAGAGAATAGAGAACATAGAGAATTAATCACAAATGACAAATGATCATTTGAAATGACCACAGTCACCTAGCTTTAGCCTCTCTCATTCGTCAAGGTCAAGTTATGTTAATCTCTGTACATCTCTGTATCTGTGTACAATAATACACAATTATCTTCAATAATAACTATGTAATAATTATGTTCTATTATAAGTGAAAGTAGCTCTCTAACTTCTAAAATGTGCGTCAACAGTCAATGGTCAACAGTGGTTCGCATTGAATGTTTTCCTGACTGGAAACACTTGCAAATATTACAGTTTTTCCATAGGGAATAAATATGGGTCACTTACAATACTACCTCTTTACGAAACCTTTAAAACCTTACAACATGAAATGGATTGATTTGAAAAGTTATCAGAGAGAAAACAATATCCATGCCTTGAAATACATTAGAAATTAATGTGGTTCATTTTCAAAAGTAAAAATATGTCTGGAGAATAATGGAAAAATTCCAAATCTATGTTTATACATAAGATACAAAAGTAAAAATATTTTTGTGCTTAAAACACTATTACAAGTGAAAAGTATTGATTTTAGAAGATTTAAGGGAGAAAAACATATATGCTTTGAATTACATTAGAAATGTATGCAGGTCACTTGGGACCGATGTCTGCAAATTAATGGAGAAATTCCAAATATAAATTTATTTATAAGATACAAAAGTAAAAATGATAAGAAAAAATGCTTTTTATGCTTTAAAACCTACCTAATGTATCAACTTATAAAATATTATGGGGTTTAATGTATTGCTTTTAGAAGTTGTGAGAGAGAATACCATGTCCATGCTTGGAATTACATTGGAAATTAATGCGGGTCACTTGGAACACATGTTGTGCGTTAGAAGGGGTTCCAATAGCTTGCGCATTAAAGGGTTAATTATGGAAATGAGCTCCAGGCTACTAACATACTGTGGACGATGCTGAGTTTGTAATAGTATTCTTACAACGGCGAAATTAGCTTGTACGTGTTCTTTTAAAATAATTATTACAAATAAATATGACTGAAGTAAACACTCGTCTCAGTCGGAGAGAGAAAAGCAGGACATTATTGTTCGCTAACATACCTGTTTCAGCCATGTCTGCCAGTCTCTCCACCAACGACTGTCCTGAAGAACATTTCATTTGTCATCTATGCTATTTAATTACTCCAGTTGCTAAAATGAACTTCGAAAGGTTTCGTTTTTATTTCAGCTTACTTCAGTATCTGACAAAGTTAAACTATAGACAAGCTCACTAACAGCTGAAACCGTTAAATTAAAAATGCAGCTCGAGCTTTTTCAGCTAGTTCTGATTGGTTGATTTGTTCTGCAGCTGTTCTCGTGTTTCAAAGCGGAGCATAGACTGTACACATTATGAACAAATTTATTGGGACACACTTCTTATTTAATGGATTCAGGTGACCTCATAGGGTCGCACAGATCCCTGACCCCCCCCCCCCCCCCCATCCAAAACCTTTGTCATGAACTGGAACAGAGATTGTGAACCAGGCCTTCATTCAAAATCAGTGCCTCACCTCATAAATTATATACAAAATGGAAGCTCACAAATGCAACGGGAAACTATAAAAAAGTCTCCCAAAAAGAGCAGAAGCTGTTATAGCTACAATGGGGGAACCAACCCCATTTTAAAGTCTATGTATTTTAATGCAAATCATTGTTGGTGTAATAGTTAGCTGTCCCAATACTTTGTTCTAATAGTGTAACCTCGTTCCGACGCCTGCACTCGTGACGCTCCCCAGCAAGTGAGGAAATAGATTCTTCTTCTTCTTCTTCTTCTTCTTCTTCTTCTTCTTCTTCTTCTTCTTCTTCTTCTTCTTATTATTATTATTATTATTGATATTATTATTATGGTAGTTGCTGTTATTATTTCTTGCATTTAAAATGTTCAAAACACAAATGTTTATTTTATGCTCCACCTTAATATGTAACTTACACATTTGTTAAAGGATTAAAAGTTACACACTCTATCTCTCTCTCTCTAGATTTCCTCCCTAAAATATAACAGAAATAAAAGGTGTAAATATCGAATGTGCCCTGCTATTTATTTCTTTTGCGGGGTTTAAAGTTACATACAAAAAGAAAAAAAAAAGTACTTGTACTTCTTATTTTTGGACACCAGTCGGAGCTAGAACACTAACTCTAGTTGGTATTTGCCCGCCTTCGGGAAGGTCGTTACTTCATTCATTTTTTATTCACAAGTTATTTTATACACAACTAGCGGATAACCAAATTTAATAAATGTATGTGCTAAATGCTTAGTCCATTTTTCTACTACTTCAACATGAGTCCTGATTAAAGGTACAAATCAGAGGATTTCAATCCCAACTGCTAGCGTCACCGCTGGGGTACCCTTCAGCAAGGTAGCTACCGTCACCCCGCACTGCTCTCCGGGGGCGCCATTGGCGGCTTCACTTAGTGAATAAGTTAAATGCAGAGAAATACTTTCACTGTGTGTTGTAATTGTATGACTACGCATATGACAAGTAAAGAAATAAATAAAATTTGTATATCTGGTATTTGTATATTTGTAAGTCATATTACATCCTGTTATTGCTCATTTGCCTATGATATATTTGTCACTAGTAATGGGACATCGAGCATTTGCAATATTGATCATTTACAAACCATTACAGCAACAGGAACTGTAATGACATTGTATTCAGATATTGACTTTAATATGAAGTTTGTCCCCCCTTTGCAGCAATAACAGCTTCCACTATTCTTGGAAGGCTTTCCACAAGATTTTGGAACGTTTATATGGAATTTGGGCCCTTTCACATGGTTGTGATCTCCACTCAAAGTCATTCCACAGGTGTTAGATGGGGTTGAGCTCAGGGATGCAGGCCAGTCAAGTTCATCCAGCATAGTGTTCATGGACCTTGATTTGTGCACTGGGGCTCAGTCAAGCTAGAATAGAGAAGGGTATTCCCCAAACTGTGTCCAAAAAATGGGGTTATTCAGAATGTCTCTGTATGTTGAAGCATTAAGACTGACCTCCACTGGAGGTAAGAGACCACCTAAATTCAGTTATTAATGTCCTAATACTTTTGTCCATATAATGAATGTGCAAATGAGCCTGTAACCACTCCTTATATTGTGTTCTGTGGGAATCCTGGTCAATTGGTTCCAGGTGAGCAGGAAACAAACAGATATATATTTGAAAACACAATGCACGCATAACAAACATGCTCAGTAAAGTTAACCAATATCTTATTAAAAAAAAAAAACAAGTTTCTTCTATAGTCGGAACTTAAATATAGTCAGAGAGCGATAAATTATCACAAAGGTCCAGGTATATTCAGGGTTACAGAGATTTTAGAAAGGTGACATAACTAAAGAGTTTCCTCAGTGATGTGATGTTCACAGGGAAGAAGTTGGGCATTGATGCACAGGTCTCAGAATCCAGGGACTTTTGGAGCTGCAGTGGACTGAAGCAGAGCTTAAAAGTGGTGAGAATGTTTAAAATTAATTACAATAATAAAAAAATAAATAAACAGTCATAAAAAGAAGAATGAAATGAGGAAACAACCAACCAGTTAGAGGGTTAATGGGTTTAATATATTTTAAACTTTATTGACCCTGATGGAAATTGCTTAGGTTATGACAGCGCAGAGACAAACAAACATATTAAACACAAAATAAATCCAACAAAAATCTGTAGAAAACATAAATATGAAATTCACTGCACTATATACACAAATGCTGGGGCATAAATACTATATAGGAGCAGCTTACAGTTCAGTGAATTACTAATAACAAAAATCGCTGTTAGAAATATTTTATTGTACATAGCAGAGGTACGGTATTTATAAGCAACACTGACACATTTTTCTTATAGGCTCTGTTGAATACATTTACGACCGTGTATTCAGTCATCACTACTTTTTAAAACTATTGTCTTCAACCCTGTGCGTGTGTCTATATGTGTCTGTTTGTGTATGTGTGTGTGTGTGTGTGTGTATGCGTATGCGTATGCGTGCGTGTGTGTGTGTGTGTGTGAGTACCTGTCCGCTCCTTCACTCTCTCTCCGGCTCTGAGCTCCACTTCCTGCCTGCCCGCTGCAGCGATGGCCGTTCCTCCGCGGCGGGCTGACGGAATTGGCAGAGGCGGGCTGGGTGAGCTGTGAGCAGGGAGCAGCAGGTAAACCCGACCCTTACTAACTCATCTGCTGTGGGTACACACATTTATTAACTTGGAGAAACACTCACTCACTTTCTGCTCCTCACTCCGGTGTGTAAACACCGCTGCTAGCGGAGCCTCTCTGCTCTTCTGACCTTAAAGACGTCTTTTCCCCTTATACACTGACACGCCGTGCTCGGAACGGTTTGTTTATTTGTTTGTTTAGTTGAATTCTTGGCAAAATATTAAGGGAAA
>JBBMFX010000122.1:23932748-23952852 GCA_037832545.1 Rhabdalestes septentrionalis
GAGAGAGAAAAAGAGAGAGAGAGAGAGAGAGAGAGAGAGAGAGAGAGAGAGAGAGAGAGAGAGAGAGAGAGAGAGATGCCTATGCACTAGTAAGGATGGATGCAACAGAAGTGAAGTTTTAACCGTTTCAGGCCTGCCTGTAGCTGGGCCTTTTAATCTTTGCAGAACAGTGTTTTTTGCAGCATCAGTAATTAACATAGCTTTCCCAGATTTAGCCCATCCTATGTTTATTATGGCATACAGTCAATACAGCATACACTGAATACTCCCATACACTAAAATAGGACAAATTAATGTGGAAACAACCTCAGTAAACACTCCTGTACATGGGAAAATTGGAAATGAGCTCATAAATAACCTCAGTAAACACTACTGCATGCTAGAATAGGAGCTATTACTTCATAAACAGACTCAATAAACACTAGTTAACACTGGAATATAAAATATTACTTCATAACCGCCAGTAAACTCTCCTGCACAGTCAAATTTGAGATATCAGCTCATAAACAACCTCAGTAAACAGGAGACCTCAGAAGATTTTAGTAAGCACACTACTTCAATATAGATTTTGATTCAATTTGGGATATTGATCCATGAGCAACCCCTACATGCTACAATTGTAATAAGTTCAACAGCTTTACTTACCATTTAATTAACATTAATTAGAATACGATATTATTCAGCATGCAGTCTCAAATATAACTAGTATACTCTTGAAAAGGAGATATTATTCTAGTAATAGGAACATGGCTAAATTCTCAACAAAATATAATGAAAGAAACTAATTCTATATAGAAAGCGATGGACCTCACAATATAGATGATAACTGGACAAGCTGTCTGTGTTTGCTAGGAATATGCAGAATAGTTTTGTGAGGGAACCCGGAACGGTCACATTAGCCAGTCTGACCCGGAATCCTGTGTTAGGCAGTGTGGAGCTGAAAGGACAATCCACAGTGAGGTTATATCCAAGCTGAATCTAAAGGAAAGCTAAAAAATGATTGAAAGGAGGGCAATTGAATCAAGGGCAAACAATAGTACCAGACAACTTCTTAGAAACCTTTAGCCTTTCAGTTATCAAAATCAGCCAAATAGGAAAGTTTACTTTTGCCAGAGAGACTCTAAGAGGACGGATTAGATAAAAAAAAAAGTTCAAACAGTTAAAGATGGGCCAGTCACTAGAGGACAGTCCATAATTCACTTGCCTTGCTATATACAGCTATTGTGCCTTTATTCTATGTACTTTAACCAGCTTTATTGCTTTGATGCTCTGGAATGATACAGACTTTTCTCATACCAGAACAAAATTGGCATCTAGACAAGCAAACTAAGGCGATTAAAAACAGAGAGAGAGTGGGGGAGGGATGGGTTATAGAAGGCTTGATTGCTTCCATTGATTTTTATTTGTATCAATCTGTCAGTGCTGAGTTCAGCACAAACTTGATCTTCTAGCCAGGCCTTAATATCTAGTCCAAGGCACGGCACCTGATAGAAGCCCACGGCATTTTAGCATGCCGCATTTCAGCCGCTCAGAAAAACCATGGATGCTCATCTCTCTCCGGTCGGCTTGTCAAAATTGAGAGCACTCAGCACAATTTTTCTGTCCACCCTCTGGAAAATCCCATATCAACCCTTATCTCAGCGGACGTTTCTTTGCGCTCCTGGCTCTATCTGAGTCGCTGTTCCTTCCCGGTCCAGAAAAGGCAAAAATGATGAGTAATTTTTCCTTTCTCTGCATCTGCCACCAGTATACTAGCTAACCTTTTGTAGCTCTGAACTAATGTCTGATGGACTGGGCTTTGACAAGGATTTGATGACGATCATCAGGTATATAATTCTCAGACAAATACACGTTGACGTTCACCGTAGTGAGATTTGCAAGAAAAAGCAATAAGTATAATGGAACACATGAATTAAACATGACAGCTTCTATTGTTCCATGGACAAGAAATGAAAACTAACAGTTTACAGAAGGTCCATCATCCTAGATAAGAGAACAGCGTTTTGCATATACACTTGTTGCATCTACACTTAGTTTGAAACACCATCCCGGTGTTTAGTTAGAGTCTGTACTGCTTGAGTTGATGCAGTTGTTCTTTGCGTCACATCTTCATTTGTCTTTGTCCATTTCCTCTTTCTTTGTGACTTTTGTTGATGATTTGGTTTCTGTTTTTTCCCTTGTCTCATTTTTATCTGTCTCACCTGTGTCAAGCTTGTACTCCCACCCTCTTGTCTTTATTTTTTTGTTGACTGTTCACTAAGGATTCATCCCCTGGTGTCTTTGTTTTGCTTGGCATTGTTTATTGTACAGTCATTTTCCTTCCTCGTTTTCACTTTAGTTTCTGCTATCTTTATTTTCTAGCTTGTTTTCTGCGACCTTCTTTTTCTTAGGTTTTATTGCCCTAGTACAGTCCTTCTATTTCCCATCATGGACTGTAATAAAAATTGGGCTTATGAAGAAAATTGCACTTTCCTTGTCTTCCTCATTTCTCTGGGTAGTGAAGTTCACCACACTTTGCCCCTAACTTCGGGTCAGTTGTGACCACAGGGATGCTTTTGGCTGGCCATATTTGAGTGGTTGACCACTTTCAACATCTTAGTGCTTCTATTGTTTATAAATACTACTGTATCTGGCCAGAGGAAATCTCAGCAAAATTAACTGTTATATCTTCCAGTCATCCAGTCAACAATTCCAAATCAGAAAGCTGCTGCATGAAGCTAATAATCTGAGCTACAGTGTGATATGAGTGGTACAAGCTCATCAAAAGAGAGGCTGAACCATATTTAAAACTTTTTTATTACTATCCCGCATTCATTTTTACACTAGGATTATTTGGAGTGAAGGATATATGTTCAGAAGCAAATTGCCTCAGCATGATTGACACAAGTATTCCCAGTTTAGTAACTGTAGCCTGTTATTGAATCACAAATGTCCATCTAAATAGAGACTACAGAGCTAGACATGGTCAGGTAAGATTTTCAGTGCTGTTCAAACATCTTTAATATTCTTTACACTCAAAAACAAAAAACAACAACAATTGCTTCTCAAATCCTATTAAGTTCATTCTTTATTTGCACTTCAAGTTCGTATGCACTTCGAATTAAGTGTCATGCAGCATTAGTAATCACATAAGTCTGTGTCCCATACAAGGAGGTGCAAGCGCAGACCTCTTTTTATGGGAAGTTTATTAAGAAAACTAAGACGAAACAAAAACCAGGCACAAGGGCCTGTAACAGCTGGGTGCAGTTATGGGCTTCCACCCAGATGGTGGTTTGGGTCCTATTTCCAATCATTGGTCTATATGTGAAGGTTGGAAAGGTTGTATATTTGGACTGTGTGAGTCTGGGGGAATTTTGTATGTGCATGTGTGTATGTGCATGTTCTGCAAAGTAAAATATGCTGTGTGACTCTATTCCATTTTTGTTAGTCTGTTCCCTACCTTATAAACAAAGCTAACAACTGCCTTACCTTGGTACTAAGGGGAGGTATGTTACAGATCGATACTCTTTCCAAAATACGAATTTAAGGTGAGCACACAACAAACAGTGGCCTGACAAAATTAAACCGAAACAGCCTTATATTAGAGCACAAACCCAAAACACCTAAACAAAATTATTTCTTGATCCCTGGCGGCTGAGAACCTTTGTTTCTAATGCCCAGTAAGGATGAGACCACACCCACTGTCAACATACAAGTCCCCATAAATCTAGTCTGATGATATTTATACTAAAATAGGATAATAAACAGTATTGTACTCTATGTGACTGAAACATCTACGTTTCTAATTTATTAAAGAATTACTTTATGTACATTATGTAATAAATGTAATTATTTTTGTTTCATATCACCGTCCAACATGGGCTGATGGATGAGGCTGGGCCAAAAATTGCTGTTGTAATTAACATATTACTAATGATTAGTGGTTATAAGTATATTTATATTTGTTTTCATTTCTATTTGTTATCTAAGCATAATTTTGTGGGTTGGTAACTTATTAGGATGTTGAGAATAAGAGTAAAAATAATGACATTAATATTCTCATGTGCATAACAACAAACAATCACACTCATCACTAAATGTAATTTCACTTTTGGCTGATATATGACCGATCCATTCTGATTTGTTTTCTAATGCTGTTTACATTAATTATGAATATTTAAATTCCTCTTTATATATTTTTTTCTCTTTATTGCGTGAAACAGATTTGCTTCAGATTGAATCTTAAGATTGTATTAACGAAGTGGTATATTGGACTAAATAACAAATTTTTATATCATTTTAAAGAACTGATTCCATTTTTAGAATGATGTGTGGATGTTGTGTTTGTTGTGTATGACAATCTCACAATAAGGTTTCATTCTGTGTCAGTGTGCATTAGTGTGTAAAAAATGGAACATTATGCTCAGGCAGTAAAGCCTTAAACTTATGATGAAAAATATGACAAAAAATATAATTATCATTAAAAAAAAAAAGTATCACATGCACACCCAATGTCAGTGTAGATGACACACTTTTCACACAGCTAGAAAGCTCAATAAAGGAATGGTATGGTGCAGTTACAACGAAGATCACTTGGCAGAGAAGTACGAATGTTGTGTGGGAGAGAAAACACCCATGGCAGAAGCTTAGCATGGCAAAACTGCATGCTTAAATTGTGCTGTTCCACCAACATGGATTTAAAACCATTCTATGTGTTTTTTTGTGGACAGGCAAAACATACTTTCTCTGAACACTCAAGCTTGTGCTCAGGCAGTTAGTGCTGTTTTGCCATATCAAGCTTCAGGACTTTAAATTCAGAATGCTTTAAATTTAAGTAAAATATGACTGAAATTAATCTATGCATTATTGCTAAAAGAAGTTAAAATTAGTTCTGGAAGCTGGAGGTATGTGTCAAAGCCCATCATGCTTCCCCGGCCTAGCAGAAGACCAGCCAATCAAAAACAAGCTGGATGTCAGTGCAAGGACCAGGAAACAGCACGACATCACAGACTGCCTTATAATGCTGGAATATGCAGCATCTCCATGAGAACTGTTCGCGTCATTCCATTCAGATAGAACCCTGGGGAAACAAACACAGAGATGCTGACCTCCTCATGGTCATAGATTTTAACAAAGCCAGACTAAAGCAATGTATGCCTCACCTTCACTAGCATGTAACCTGCCCCACCAGAGGAGAGAATACATTGAATTGCTGTTAGAAGCTACTCAAGGGGGTTTATAATATTTATATTTTTTTTACAAAATCGGACCATGACACAACCAGAATACAAGCAAAAACTTCTACAGAGAGCTCAGGTGACAAGAGGTGTGACACTGGATGACCAAATTGGCTTCAGGATATGCTTTCTGACATGGATTGGGACTTGTTTCAGTCCAAACATTGATGAGTGAGATTCATCAGCGTGCTGGTCGATACCATCATCCCTACGGAAATGGTCAAGAGCTTTCCTCAACATGATAGTTTGCACCACTCTCAAAACACAGACCAAAAACCAGGGCTCAGTTCAGGTGACATGAGAGGCTACAAGAGGCTTCTTACAACCTAAAATTGTAGTGAAAGAAGGTGAGAGGTGATACAGGAAGAGAGTGTAATATCTCCAGCATAGCAACTCCAGACACATGTGGGAAGACAACTGCAGACTAATACGCGCCACGGTGAGTGCTAAACCGAAACTAGCTGATAATCGACACACCTTTTCACATGTTTTCAGCTGTCTGGTGCCAGAGCCAACCTGCCAACTGGAACTGCACACATCCCCCTGCCCCCCCATAATCTGAGCCAGCACAGCTGTTGCTTTATGAGCTCAGAGGGCTACAAACTGCAGGAAGGCAGTGGAACCAGATGGCATCTCAGGCCTGTACTACAGGTGTGCACAGATAAGCTAGCTATAGTATTTATTCCCATCTTTAATGCCTCCAAGTGTGTGGTCCCTGCTTGCCTTAAAAAAACATCACTGTCCCGGTCCCTAAGAGCAACCGTCGTCTGGCTTGCCTAAATCGCCACCCTCCAAGTGACCCTGATGTCACAGACAATGAAGTGTTTTGAAAGGCCAGCCAATCAAAAACAAGCTGGATGAAATGAAGACTGACCTTCCCTTCAATCCTGACCTGCCGCAGTTTACTGAGCAAACAAAACTGACCCACTGAAGATACTGTTGCCCAAGTCCTACATACCACGCTGAGTCACCTTGAATGAGGTTGTAGAAATTATGTGGGACTGCTGTTCACTGCCTATAGTTTAGCCTTTAAGACCATAATACCACACACACTTTAAGGAAAGCTCCAGGACCTGGGTATCAACACATCTTAGTGCAGGAGGCTCTACAGTTTTCTATATGAGAGACCACAGACTGGAGTGGGTGCTATATTCCCCCAAACACTCATACTAAACACATGGGCCACCTAGGAATTTGTGATGAGTCCCCTTTTGTACACCCTCCACACTTCTGTCTGTGTGGCCACACAAATCATCAACTTCATTGTCTGGTTTGCCAACAACCCAAGTATGGTAGGCCTGATCTCCAGAAATTATGAGAGGGCCTACCAGGCGGGTAGCCTGGTGACATGGTGGTCAGGAAAATTATCTTCTTTAACACAGACAAGACCAAGGTGAGAAATCCACACTATTGAAAACCTTACCTGGAGCACACACACCAATTTCCCCCCTAGCAGAGACAGACATCTCCTCTATCACTGCAGACAAATAAAGAGGTTCAGGGAAACAACTACCATGTTAAAAAGTTCTACAGTGCAGTCCCTGAAAGCATTTTGACTAGCATCATCACAGCGTTGGACAGGCACTGCACAGTACAGCAACAAAAAGCCCTGCAGAAGGTGGTGTGCTTACGTGAACAGGTATTCCCTACCGGCCCTGCAGGACATTTACTGGGCAAGATGCAGAACCTGGGCCTTCTGGGATTCTTGGGGATTTCACCCACTCCACTCACAAACTGGGTCAGGTAGTTGCTGAAACGGGCATATTTTAATGTTCTGGAATTTTACGGGCGGGTATTTAATTACATATGGATGGTAGCAGGTCAGTCAAAACAGTATTTTTCAAAAAATCATCCAAAAATAACATATAAGCAAAAACATCTATGTATTAGACTATCACATACAAATTGTCATAATCACAGTGTATTCAGTTGGCCTACAGGGACTTAGTGGCGAATGTAGTTCTTCTTTTACTCTTTATGATTTTCCCCCCGCACTCGTAGTTGCAGTGCCGGGATGATGAACAAAATAAAATTAATGTCGGCAAGCGGAGCTTAAAAAATAATCCAAAATGACTCCTTTAGGACAACGTCTGATATTTGGAAGAAGTTTGGTCTAATAGCAGATGAAGGAAACAACATATTAGGTCGCTACACAGTGTGTAAATCTTGTTGCAAAGTTTTCAATAAAATGCTTTTAAGCGCTCCAATAGAAGTTTTTAATTTGTGTGTAATTTGTCACGGGCACAGGCGGAGCGTTAACGTCTCGCGCAGGTGCAGATTTAATTTTGATATAAACACAGGTGAACGGGTGGGTGCGGTGCTGTACTCTGGGGGTGCGGGCAGGTGCAGGTCTCCAAAAGTGGCCGTGTGCAGGACTCTGGTTCAGGCTGTGGAGTCAGGGGGACATCTCTGCAGGCAAAAAGCTAGAACAGAATCCTTTTTGGAGAAGCTTTTATCTGCAAGCGATAAGACTTGTAAATCACAGTGTGCAATGGACAAACACTATTTCACAAACACACTCACAGACACACACAAACAGACACACACACAAACACACACACTCATTTTCTGTCTCATTCTCATTCTCTCCTCAATTGCTCTGTACACTGCCTACATTGTGGTTTTGCATGTAATACTACACAAGCTGTGATACTGGTTTTTGTTTAGAGCAGTTCACTGTATGTTGTACAAGGATGACTGCTTGTGAAAAGTAACTCTTGAACCTTAAATCATATTAAACAATAAAACATTCAAAAAACAGTGCCCCATACACTACCATGCCACTATCAGGTCAGTGATATGCTAAGAATGGACCACCATGTATTTAATATCTCATTCACAGCAGCTATGTGGTCTGAAACTAAACAATGATGAATGGAGTAGAGATTGGGATGATAAAATGTACATGACACAACAAAGGGGCTACAGCAGGGTTCTCAGGTTCTGGGCCGAGAGCAGTGATAGCCAGCATAATTAGGTTATTTCCCTCAAACACATCTAGCAAACATATCATTGAATGGATACATTTAACTAAAATTGTTTCAGTAAATAGAGCATGAAACTGTGCCACCCCAGGGTCAGAGTTCAGGACTCCTGAGCTACAGTCTATAATAGTGCACCTATATAGGAGACTTAAATACTTTTCTTTCTTTTTCTCCCCCTGAGCCAGATCTAAAGATCATAGCAATTCAAAGTGGTAAATCCAACCATTCTTACATAACGATGCTGCTTTAAAATAGCTTCTCACATCTTGCAATTTCCCCATTATGAAACGGGACACCCCATGCACATTATGTTAAGCAACTGAAGACTGCTATTTTATGCATGCAGGTTTACATAAATTTCAACAATGCAAAGCGACACGCAGGAAAGAGCACCCGCGCTTGCCTCCACGGTTGACATTAAGGCTGCGCGAGACAAAAAAGTACATCGCCACATGCCAAGTCCAAACGGCTGCTGCTCACTATGAAACCACACAAAAACGTTGCATTTGAAATGTCTGCTGCTGATGGTTATTATCCTCCAAAAACAGTAGGAGAAATCTAACAAGACACCGCAGACAGATCAAAATGCCAATCCACCCACAGCCGCGTGCGCGCCGTAAACCGGGCCGCCATTTCTCCCTCTAAGACTTGACTCGCCTGCCACCCGTTTGCTCATGACGCCCACAGACAGCTGATTTCTATAGAGCTCAGCACAAAGCATTTGTGTTTTTTTTGTTGTTGTTGTTGACTCGGGATGAAAATTGCTTTCTGCTTTTCTTTTGCTCAAGATGAGGCACTGGCTTCAGATGTTACGAAGAAAAAAGTACATTTGGAAACAGTGAACATTGTTATTTTCAGGTTATTAAGCAGGGCAGTAATCTGTGTTGAAGATGCAAAGCACACTCTGACATCCTTAAAAGTAGGCCAAAAACAAAGTGTGCTTAAGAACTGCTGAGAAATCGTCTGGTACAATATCAGCAGGGCTCAAAAAATCAATAATTTCTGTGTTTTTTTCAGCTTCAGGCTGGGGGTTCTTTCCACAGTTTAGAGTATTCTCTGCCGCAGCACACCTGATTTGACGGATATGCTAATTATAACTCTCCATGAGAAGGTCAGGTGTTTTTAGGCAGAGAATATTAAAAACTGTGAAGGTCAATGGATCTCTAAGACTGGAGTTAAGAACCCTTGGCCTATTACATTTTTGAGTACTGCCATACATTTACTTTTCGCTTGATAAACATCTCCAAATTTGTACTTCCACTTAATGAGCTCCAAATACATTGTAGGTACAATCTATAGGTATGTATACTACACATGAAAGCATATTTATGATACACTTGTTCATGGACAATGTCTCAGAGTTTATGTATGTTTAATAGATGGGTGGTGGTAGCTCAGTTGTTGGATCCTTGCCTCCAGCCCAAGATGTCATGGGTTCAAATCCTACCTTCAGCATACCACCACTGGTCCCTGAGCAAGATCCTTAACCCCAAGTTGCTCCAGGGAGACTGCCCCCATAGTTAAGGAATGGAAGTTTGGATAAAAGCATCTGGTAAATATGCATAGATTAGCAAGCACATTATTTTTGCTTTCTAGCTGACTGCACAATTATTTGTATGTTAATAATAATCTTTGGATTTGGATGTTAATCACAATATTTTGGGTGCTAAAGTACTTTATACCAATTGCACATTTAGATTAAAGTTTATAATTATTTATATAGGTGTACCCTGTGTCCTTTTTTGCATTGTAAAATCTGAAGCCACGTCGTCTGGTCTCACTTTGTGTACATTTCTGAAATGACAATAGAGTTCACTTTGACGTTGACTTTCCTTAAAAGAGGTGACCAGATTTTATTTGTGTGGTGGTCCATACTCAGCACAGCACTGACCCTAATTGTATGGTAATTGGTATGGTATAGTGAAAGGCATGGATATGACTGTATTAGACATTGCAGTAAAGTGTTCCATCACCAAAACAGCATCCAGCCCGGAGCAACTCGGCATTCAGAAATTGGCCAGTGATGAAGAACTAGAATAACATAGACAAAGTATGCATCATCAAATGGGCAACAGACTCTAAACCAGCAATGTGAAGATACAAGGTAGGAGTTGCTAATGGAGTGGCTTGTGAGAGTGTATATGAAGGCTATGATCAAACACACTCTCTCAAATTCATACCAGTGCTGGATAGGTGGGTAGTGTATATTTTATTGAATGCTTCACATCCTTCAGATGATGCTCAGCCATGAAAAAAATGGAAAGACTCTTTACCTGAGTGCGCTGCCAGACAGCTGATTATGGTTTTGTTCAAGCTTATCATAAGTCTCTGCTTTGAGTCCAGACAGAGCGTGCACATCTCATAAAAAAGGAACAGAGAAAGAGGGAAAAATAGCGAGAAAGCAAAAGACGAAGTCTGCACTGGTGATTTGTCTCTGGGGAGAGAGAAGGTGAGTCCTGTTTTGGTACATGCTGGTTTTGTTTCCAGCTTTGGTTTGCTCATCTCTTCTGTCATGGCGCTGTGCCAGTAACTCCATACATCATTGCGACCTTTACACTGACTGGCTAATATCTTAAATATTAAGAAGATTAAAATATTTTTATGCACGTGTGAAACTCATTCACAGCCATATATTGTGCTTCTGGACGCTTTGCACCTATAGCTCTTTTATGTGGTTGCTTGGGGCTATGAGACTGGTTGCTTTGGTTAGGTCTTTGAGAAGAACTAGCTGTCAACAGGACATAATTCTCTGTAGAAGACCACAGGAAATGATTTATAGATGATATCTTGATGAGGAAATGAGGATAGGGTGACATAGAAGGATTGTATTGCAGAGCTGAGAGTTTCTCTTTACACAAGAAGACTGCATACATCATCTCATGTTTATTTTAGGCCATTAACTCTAGTGGAATAATCCGATCCCACATCACAGTATCATTTTTGACCCAACAAGTTCAAGCCTGTGGGTTGACAGCGCATAGTAAGGCTGTTAAAATTACATAATGACTGTTGAAAAATGACTGCGGCTTGTCTTAGTCATAGCGTATTGCGGCAAAAAGTATCAAAACTACGAGTTTCAAGTGCTGGCTCCATTACGGATCTGTGTGTATAGGACTGGATCAGTTCCAGTGGGGGAAGCAGTTTGGATATGTAAGTGACAATACCTCCTCCACTACACCCATATGCCACCAGGGGAGGAGGAAAACAACTGTAATTATACTGCAGGCCTCAGCCTTAATGCTAGCTGCATACTTGTAATTGCATACTGACAAGAGGGGAAAAAAAGGGAAAAAAAAGTAGTGAATACTGCTGTTGCCTTGACAACCTGCAGAGAAAATGGTGGTAATTAATTGGTACACAAAAAGACAGATTCCAAACTATTTATAGGTTTATCTCTTTAAGCGTAGTTTCAGGGTGTTCTTTTTTTTCCTCATTAAATCAAGGGTAGCTTACATATACGAAAAAGCTTATAGGGGGTGTGTGTATATATATACATATATAGTAATTCTTCATAGGGACTAATATGTTTTAATGATTAGCACACCTTTTTGTTTAAAAAACTGAAGCAAGCACGTCAACACTCTGCTTAAATGGAAGGGATGGGAATAATCTGTGTCATAATTTTGCTCCCTTGTGGTGAAACAAGGCTGCCAATTCTCACACCTTGACCATTAGATTCCCTAATTTCACACAAATCTAACGTCACATGTCTTTTTCTCTCTCTACCTTTTCATCTTCATTTCCTCAATCAACAACAGCTCATTGTGAAGTGAACCTCTCCAAACCGCACACACACTACTCCCACTTTCATCTTGTTCATGCCGCAATGGTTTCAACGGGATTCTTATTAGATCTTTATTAATAAGAACATTTGGACAATTTCTATAGGTTATAGTAAATGTACAGCTGCACAGAATTTAGACATTTCATGGTTCATCTTTTTTGTATTTTGGTTTAATGCTAGTGCTTAGTTTGGTGTGAGATTTTCTGTAGCGCTGTGTTGAGTAATTCTTCCATAATACAAAGACCCCCTGGTGATGTTCCAGTAGATTTACATTCTATGGCCTCATTTCAACAAAATGATGCCACACACAATTGAAGTAAGAAAGGAACATGAACTTCCTAAAGACAACATGACGAGAAAAATAACGTTTGTGTCCTTGGCATTTAGTTGCAGGGTACTTTGCTGTCTATGTTCCCTGATTTTGTCTGAGGTTGGTAGCCATGTGGATCCACATGCTAATCTTCACAGTCAATATATTTAATGAGGCCATGTGTTACTGATCAGACAAAAAAAAATGATTCAAGGCTCTAGGTGAAACAACCTGGGCTTGAGCCATGAAAGCCCAACCCTGGCACCAACCATATCAGGGACATCATTAGGTCTGAGGGTCAGGGTTTACAGACCCAATAATTTTATGAATTTATATGAATCAAAAATAATAAAGACCAGAGAGGTGAAACACTAACACTAGCCTACCCTAATTTCACCCATGAGACAATTAAAATTCAACCCCCAACCCTTTGCCCATTAACAAATTGAAACGATGACAACTGTCCCCCACACCCAGTGTCAACAAATCTAAACTCCAAAACCCCTCCCCAAATAAACCATGTGTAGCCCCAAATGTTTATCTACATGTTTTCATCACTGTGGTTTAATATGCCCAATTAACAGTAACTGTATCATTAGATACAGCAGAACCCCAGCTCATGATCTATATGTTAATATAGAACCAGAGACAATTGCCATTTTTCCCCATACAGCTTTTATGAGCCAGTCAAACGGTAACAAATTCGAATTGTTGTTTTATTACCACACAGTTTAAGTTTTTGTATGGTTTAGGAAGTTTCTTTCATTTATTATTTATTTGGTCATATTATTATTACCTTAATTGTTTAGCTTGTTTGCTACTTTTTATCATGTAAATCAGTAATGAGGGAAATATGTTGGCCAGGTTGATCTTAGTCACAGATACAGAGAACTGAGCAGGGGACTGAGGAGTTTTTGAAATGTTACAGGCTGGTCTGAACACGAAAATATATACACAGCTCTTTAGAGTAAATACTTTTCTTGTGTTCTGTTAATTTTAAGTGATTTTACATGCGTGATTTATTTACACGTGATTTATTTACATGTGTGATTCCTTTACAGGTAGGATTTCTTTTACATGTGTAATTCTTGCTTCCATGGCCAAAAGGAAATTTTTGTTGCTTTTTAAGGTGAGGAACTGCCGTGGATGCTTTATTAAACCAGCCAAAAAGACTTTGTTTAATGTGTTCAATTACGTAATAATAGAACAAAAAACTAAGGAACTTTTGTTTAAAACAGTTATATTTGCAACTACAATTTCACACAAATTTTCACTATGAGACTGAATAAGTCAAGGTGCCATTCCAGGGTAATGGAATGCATTAGAACTTTGTCAATACTGTTACAAGATTTGTGTAGTCCATAAAAATCTATAAAACGCTTGTCTTTTTAAAAATTTCGTGAATGTGTGGTGGTGGCAGCTCCAAATATTGTGGCAAACAGATGAATGTCATTTGAAAAATTTGAATTATTGACGCCAGCCCTACCACACAATGTATATGTTTGTAAATGGAGGAAAATGCAAGGAAAACATGCAAAGACAGATATTGATGCCCTTTTGCTCATTTCATCCATTGGATTACCATAAATCAGGGTTGATACAGCATTTAAAGTCTCTCCAATAGCGTTTTAGAATTTAGAAACTTGTAGATTTAAAGTCAAAGGCTTAACACGTTTTGTGGTTTGATTAATTTGATCATGGTTTCCAGCATCATTTATTTAATTAAATAAAGCTTGATGGATATTTTCCTCAGTTCTCAGACATTCATGTCTTCACAGAAAATGTCCGTTTATTTTTGAGCAATAAAATATTTTGAGACTAAATTTGGCACATGTGCCGTCAAATCTGCCAAAGCACAAATCAGAGTAAAAAAAAAAAAAGGTCAGGCTTTGAAGGAGCTGTGCAGATCCCACACTTCTGATGGAATGACATGTGAAGAAGTCTGGTTCCTCTCCAGGTTTTGTATTAGAAGAAATTCTCACTATAATGATGTCGCCAATATGTTTGCCAACCAACCCTGATAACCAGACCACGGCAGCTCAGTACTGAATGATGGTGCCACATGTGTGACCTCAATTTCAGAAGCAGAATCCAGCTGTTAAGAGCAGATATGGGTTACTAATAAGGTTTAACATTCCGAACACAACAGATCAATCTACAAGAATGAGATTAATTGAATTCAGGTGGAGAAGCTGTGCACCTCCTGTGTAAACCCCTCAGGATGTTAGAAAATTCAAACAAATGCTTCAAATCAAAAACTGTCTATAATGAATATAATGATCTAAATATATGTTAGTAATAAAATGTACATATTATTGTTGTAAGGGTGTTTTAGTATTGAGGAAGATTGTTTCAGTCATTTGTTTGACTGCAATTCAGGTCATCCGTACCATTAAGAGATTAGGTTGAGTAGAAGTAGTTCAAACATTTAGGGCTGTATTCTTCAATAAAATATTTGGTAAATGTTGTTTTCTGCAGCAAGTCTTTATTTCTCAAGAGTTTTTAGCCATTTGAATCAATCTGACATAGTTCTATTTTCTGTACCAGCCTCTACTCTTCGTAGAAGACTTTACATCAAAAGTGGAAAGCTGTAGCAATAATCTAATTTCATTCAGTCACAGGTGCATTAGTGAGGTCAGTCCGGCTGGCCAGTATGGTATATGGATAATAAGCAGCACTTCAAATCATTTCAGTGTGTTCAAAAGCATTGCCACTGTCATCCTAGAGAAGTTCAGCTGAGCTCATTTACTCCAATTCTTCCCAGAGGAATCAGAGTAAAGGAGCTTAATTTAAAAAGTGCTGGGAGAGGATTCATTACTCTGTTTCATCTCACAGACAATCTGCAAAATTTCATCATTTAAACACATCTCTGTAACATTCCACGCAGCTCCATCACTCCAACTGATACAAAGCTGTCCAATGCGACTTTTAGCACTAATCCTAAAGATGCTGTAGGTTTTCTTTCCAGAGCATCTCACACTTCTGCAATGTATCACGTCAGCATTGTATGCATATTAAAGTAACTAAACTTACCAATTTGTAGGGGTATATTGATCATTTTGGACATTTGCAGCATTGTGACACACATATACACACACAAAGAACTTTTTGAAAGTTACGTTTCTATGTGATTACCAAAACTGACCATATCTTCCTATTGTCACTACCGCCTCTCACTTCCCCTTAAATCATGCCAAGATGAGCCCCCATAAATCATTTTCTCATCAGAGCCAATGCAAATTGTAGCAATGAAAGCTTTTCTCTGTTTAGCTTACAGCCACAGGTGATTCAAACTCTAGTACTTGGACAGGGAAGGCTCCTCTGGGCCCAGAAAAATCCATTCATTTTCAGTCTGTCTTATTTCAAATCCGCAAACTGATCCACAGGAATGATCAGATGTTTGTCAAGATGACTGGATAAAGAGTGCTGAAGAGGGAGGATAAATCACATTCTGTCAGAAACAGAAGCGGTCAGGCTTCCACTATAGGAGCTCTGTTTGACATGAGTTTAGAATGTCCTGATCACAAGGCATTCATCACCTAATGGAATTGCTGTCATCCAAGTCTCACGTACCTTCCTGTTTCTGAGGTGAACAGAAGTGGCTGTTGATGAAATGAGATGATGAGGTGGACCAGATTTAAAGAAAAAAGTCTCCCAGCATGCCTGTCTCCTGACAGGTAGCTTTATATTCTTCATCTGAACTGTTAAAAAAGTGAAATTACATTTTTCCTTAATTTCTAGCTTCGCCTTCTATTGTGACTCACATTGCTGAGAAATTTGGCCTTTCCTCCATGTGGCTGGCTGCCATGTTGCATAAGAACGATGAGTCAGAGTTTATGCTGCTTATGGAGCCTCCCATACACATTTGACCCCATCGATTTTTCTGCACTGACAATGCTGAGCCTAAAAGGTGATGATCTGTACAGTCACTTGCTTTGTAGAAGTTGATAACAGTAAATTTAGTCCAACAAGCAAAGCAATTCTGCTTTTGATTTCATGTATGCTTTTCATTATTAGAGGAATTCTTGAGTTTTATCAGAATTTTCACAGATGCCAATTATTAACTGGATTCACATTATTATATTATAATAAAAGTAACAAAATATTAACGATTTTAAAATCTTTTTTTTAGTAGCCTATTATTGTGCCCTGTATTTGGGCTTATCAGATCAATAGCTGGTAACTACCTCAATTCACAGGCACCTGGTTTCTACTTCACTAAGATAAATGAGTGTGAATTAAACATTGTCTGGGCACTTTTATTTGTGAATATTATATTTTTGCAAACATCATTTATTGATATGAACACATCGAATTAGCACTTTGCTAAGACGGTCTGATAAGCCTGTGCCCACACAGTGAGGCAGCAGGAGCTTTTTGGGCAAAATGAATTTGACTTAATTTGCAGCAAATTATAAACAACACTCTTATCAACAGTAATGTTTGAAATAAAGTTTTTTAGTCTTTTGGGAGTTGAACACGTATAGGGAGTCTGTAGGGATTTGTCTGAACACAAATCATATAGAAAAAGGCTGTAATGTTATACACTATGTTATTCAATGTTCAAGATCCTTTATTGTAATCAGCAACTGTGTACAGGTACAAAACATATCCACTATTAACTAGTGAGGTACAACAATATCTAAGAGCTTCACAATGTATGGCATGAAGCCAGACTTGTTTTAGCAAGTTTAGCAAGCTAGTCTAAATTTATTAGAGTTCCTTTTAGCTACTGTTAAGTTTGGCTGTCGTGCAAAACTACACTTTGCAAGTAGTTGCTTAGTGACGCATGAATGCAGAAAAGGTTGGAGTTACTCCAGTAAAATATTCACAGGTAGTTTGTACTGCACCAGAGAGACTACCCAAGAGCAGTAAGGTTGTGGGACCTAGCAAAGTTCCAATCCTGGGTCTCAGGTCTTTAACAATGACAATATAAAGCACAACTGTTACACCACACAAACAAGAGTGGACTTGTATAGTGTAAAGGCAAAAGGGCAGTGGATCAAGTCCATTCAAGTCCATTGCTCCATTTATATACAATGTGATTTCAGTGTTAAATATAGCCAAATGTTTTCAGAGTCAAAAGAAACCATCATCAAGCTTAGGTAAGTGTTATGCAGAAGATTGTATTGTAATGATAAAAGTAGAAAATGCTTAATTCACTATGGTCATTACTTAATAATGTTGTAAGTGTTTTAATTACCAGCTATTGATTTGACCAGATATTACATGGTCAATAGCACATATACATAGTTCCCATGTTGACTGATGGTCTCATGCACAGCAATGTGACCCTGTCTGCTAAACAGGTAACAACTTGTTCATTACTGAACCAATTTTCAGTACATTTGTATTGTTATAGCATTTCTGCAATGTTGCTGACTATTTCACGTGACATTCGTAAAACATGTTGGTTACCAAGATCTGCTTACACATGAACAGTCAAAACTGAAGTTTTTCTCTGCGGATCTGTTGGCTAAGCAGCCGGACACGACTGGGGGAAAAAACCCTGAAATACTAAAAAGGACAAGTGTAAGGACTAGGTCCAAGTGTGATGTAGAATATGGTAACAAGTGCTGGGCAAACTTCTTTATTTTTAAAGTTTACTTACATTAACATACATACCGAGGACTAAAATAATGTTATTAAAATTCATTAATTTTAAGTAGCAATTTTAATTTTAAAATGCAATTTTAAGTAGCTTAAAGTGCATGAATTGTTAGCAAATTTTTAATTGTTAAATATGTCAGGCTTTGGTAAAAGCACAATGTTGTCAATCAAATTTCTGACATGCCAGATCTGCTACGATGAAACCATAAGTGCTTTTATTGCATTAAGCAATGGCAGCTCAGTCAAAAACAATACACCATGCAGGGCCGTTGAGTACAGAAGCTCTTAGTGCATTAAAATCTTTGTTAATATCGCTCACAGCAGATTTACTGCGTACAGATGCAGCATCAACCCAAGAGTTTAGCAGAGCTTCATGATATGGGTTTTCATGGCTGAGCAGCCGCGTATAAGCCTAAGATCACTTTGCACAATGCCAAGCATTGGTGGGAGCATTGTAAAGCATTCTACCACGAAACAGTAGAAACATGTTCTCTGGAGTAATGAATCACACTTCGCTATCTGGTAGTCTGACAGGTGAATCTGAGTTTGGTTGATGACTTTAGAGTGCAGCCTAAAGAAATCCATAGTGCTAGTAAAGCTATGTGTAGGAGAGATAGTAGTGTGGGGCTGTTTTCCAGGGTTCGGTGACAAGCTTCTTAATTCAAGGTTAGTGTTACAGCATACAAAGATATTTTGGACAATTACACGCTTCCTTTGGGGTAAGAGTTTGGGCCTTGTACACAAAGCAAGGTCAGTAAAAGCATAGCTTGACAAGTCTAGTATGGATGAACTCGAGTGTTGAACATTGATGGGATGAATTTGAACATTTCTGGGATGAATTTAACCTTTTATGACATGCCAAGCCTTCTCAACCAGCAACAGCACCTTATTTCACAAATGTTATTTTGAAGGAATGGGATATTAAACAGGAAAGGACATTGTATTTGGCACCTTAAGTGTTAGAAAATGATTATGTGGCTAAATATAAAAAATAAAATGTTCGGGCAAAAGATTTATGCAAACAAATTTTACTTAATAAATTGTCACCTTGCTTTCAAATCAACAGCTACTGGCTCGTTAAGGTTTAAATACAAAGGCATTATAATAAATCCAGTCCTACTGTGTTTTGTTCAACATCGGATTACTTTAAATGAGAGATTTTTGGAGCTTTATCAAAATGTTCCCAGAACTTCCTTTAGAACTTAAGCATATGTAAATTTACATTTAAAAATTATAATAATAAAATCAGTTTGACAATGTGATGAATATGCTGGGAGGTGGGCATAAATCACCGGATAATCATTTGAAAATATCAAATGCAAATGATCAAACCTTGCCTGTCCTTCAAACAGCCATCCATCAATGGTGGCAAATAAACATGGTGAAGAAATTAATCATGGTGTCAGTATTGATTACACACATGGTGCTTCATGTCTACAGCTTTTAATATTACTGTTTAAACAGCCTTAGTGGTTCTGTGTCTGCGTGTGTACGTGCCTGTGTATGTGTGCATATGTGTACGCCCAAACATACCCTGGAGTGTGGCCTTTGGAGACAATAAGGAGGAGTGACCTGTGCTTTACATGCTTTTGTTGTATGTAAGAATCTGGCAAACACTCAAAAGAGTCGGGGCAGCTTTAAAGCAGTCTGCTTGATAAGGCTTTATTGATCGATGTATCTGCAGGCGCTGCATGTAAGACAGAGAGAGAGAGAGAAAGAGAGAGAAAGAGATATTGAGCAGGATGTGGAACTGAAACTGCAGAGCATTTCTAAAGCTCAGTCTTCCGCCACTGTTAACAGTGGGGGGGAGTGTAATCCGAGCGAGTGAAAGGTTGGCGGTTTTACCCCTAACGTCTGGGGTCACCACAGTGCTGTAAATGGAGCGTCTACATTATATCGATAAAAAAGGAATGATGTGATTTACCAGATAATGACATGGTGGTACTGCTGAGGGCAGATATGACACACTCACAGGAGTTGTAAATAGTGAATTGATTTAGAGAAAAAAGGTAGAACTCCAAACTAGTGTGTTAACTATTATTGTCCAGTCAGTGTCCACTTCCATTCGATTGCATAGATGAAGCAGATGTGGTACAGGGGGCCTCAAGTGGAGAACAAGAGCTAGAGAGAAAGAGAGAGAGAGAGAGAGAGAGAGAGAGAGAGAGAGAGAGAGAGAGAGCGAGAGAGAGAGAGAGAGAGA
>JBBMFX010000122.1:24002371-24026198 GCA_037832545.1 Rhabdalestes septentrionalis
TGTTTTGAATATGATAGTCAGCCATTGCCTGTCCAGTAATAACCCAACCAGCAGTGACCTATTATCCAAAACAGTGGAGCGTAACGATAGTCTATTGTGTGTAAATGGAATATATGGTTCTGTGCTGCTCCATAGCCACGAGAAAGCACTTCTCTAGAGATTTGGCTTGATGGTATGAAATTGGAGTGGAGATTGTTTGGTGCCATGTGTATGAATGTGTGGTTAATGGGCGGCAAAAGTAAGTCACAGCAGGTTAAAACGAATAGGCGCCCTTACACAAAACACTATAAAATGCATCAAGATTAGGTAAGCCTATTTTAATGAAAGCAGACTGTGGGGAACATTTACTTTTACCTGGGTGAATGTTCATCAGAACAGTTTCACTTACCCCAGATGCGGTCTGTCAGACAAGCCTAGTGTTCGAAATGCTGCTTCTTTTAGGATAAAAGCTTTGAGGCTAATGCTGCTGGTGGACACTAGAATGCAAAAGTTCCCCAAATAGCTCTAATAAATTCTTAACCTACATGAACATTAATCTCATTATAGAGACACATATGATTGCAATCTATAAGCATATACATAACTTAAATGCTACAGGAAACTGTTTCAGGCTGGTGTAAATATGAGTCCAAACCACATCATCAAGTCTTCAACTTATTAATACAGATCTGGATACAGTTTGGCCAGGATAAAGGAAGCTGTGCTGAAAAGATTTGGACTATTTGGATGACCATTGAATTCTAATGTCACTCACAGTCGCAGTTCTAAACTATAGAACCAACATTTGGACACCAAACATGTCTTGGCTGGTCAGTTATACCTGGAATAAGTGGAAAAATCTAAACTTCTCTGCTTGAATTAAGGGCATTTGAAAATTGGTGTAGAACCCTTACATCAGTGGTCACCATCCATAATCCTGGAGATCGGCATTATTGCAGGATTTAGCTTCAGCCTGCATTCAGCCCATTGCCCTCCACTTATTCAATACTAATAGATCTGAAACAACCAGTCAAGGACTCCAGAAGTTAGTTAGCCAGAGCAGGTTTGGCAGATTGTGTTTGGAACTAGACTCTACAGGAAGTCCAGGGTCAGGGTTGGTGACTACTGCTTTACATTACGTGAGGATTGAGTTCTTCATCTATCTTCATGTTTGTCTCATTATAGTTCTCGAAACAAGCACGTTTATTTTGGTGACTTCTCAAAGGCATTGTTCTGAGTGCCCTTTCTGGAGCCTCTGTTTATTAGTATGGAGCAGTCTATGATTAAGGCAGTAGTGGGAGAACAGTGGTCCTCTTTATGGCAGAAAGCCATTTGTAGCAGCTTTCACTATAAAAATATTATTTCACTTTGTCTTTTGGGAAACATAAATGCTGATATTGCCACAGCTCCCAAAATAGCTGCAATGCCTACACTGCAAGATGGCATTTGAAACTCTCGTGTATATTTCAACAACATTGAATCATTCAGTCAGTCAAACCACCAGTCAGACAGCATTGCTGACTATTCTTGAGAAGCAAACTGAGAGGTCCAACAAAAACCTTAATTCAAGTGTTCGTTCAAGAACTTCACTTCTACAGGTTAATAATGTAAAAACAGCCGGGTATGAAATTCACTGTGAATCGAAATGCTACTATTCAGTACATAAAATTTTGTATAAACTGAATAGAATGTTACAATGGTTATCTACTCTCTGTGCTCAATTCTGCACCACTATAACTAGATGCTTTACCAGTAAGCAGGATGAATGCTGCAACATACCTTTATCTTGTCACTCCCATTATAAAGAAGTCTTTACTACCTTTTCACTGCAACATGGGCTTCCCATTTGACCCACTCGCTTCTCCACACAAGCCTCAAGGGCTGACAAGCAGATGTTGATCCATCTCTTGTCAGGCAAGTGGGAAGATTTCCTCCAGCAAGATTTCCTACATCTGACCTGCTATGTTTTGAACACTAGACTGCGAGACCTAAACTTGGATTTGTCTCTAGCGCAATGTGTAAGAAACATTTACCTTGTGCTTCCACTTACTGGTCACTTTATGAATTCTGTCTGCCTTATTGGTCCACTACATAGGTGAACAATAGCTGAACTATAGCTCATCGATTTCTCATCTCCATTAATCATTAGTTCATTTCTGACCACATAACAAGTGATCAGATATTGTTTGAGTGGTGGATCACTCTTAGCTGACACTGACATGGTAGTAGCTTGGTGGCCTGCTGCTTGGTCCTGGTATTGAATGTATTAGGGTTTTATTGACTAGGTTAAAATCCGTCCACCTCCCAAAGCTATTCAGTAAAGACCAGCTCAAAATCTTATAAAACATGCGTCTTCAAAATGATTTACCACATTTGATTGGTTAAGTTAGAGAATAAACTGGACATACCTGTTCCCATGAGACTGGGTGGTGCTTATTTTACTTAGCAGGTTACTTTTAGCAGGTAATTTTTTTAAAGATTAGAGTTATTTCTGTAAATTAAAGGCCTGCAGGGCTATAGGGTGCTCACCCTAGTTGCTCTGATGGGCTAGGAAAATGTGCTGCACGCAGACTAATCTAGTGAGGCATCTTTTTCATGATCTTCCTTTCGCTTCTCTGCACATGGATATTCTTCTATGTGTACCGTGGTGGACGCTGCTGTAACACAAGCAGTGTATCGAAAGTACATGTTTTATGCAAATCTGGAGGATTACACCAGGTGGCAGTGTGAGAAATCATCATGGTGAGAAACGTCAGGTTTCACTGCGCAGTTGAGAAAGATGTTGAAAAGGAAAATTTTTGCATGCATTTTTTGCAAAGTTTCTAACCTCCTCAATCAACTCTTCCTCTAAGCATTTAGCCACGTTGGTACCTTTAGCCTAGTAAACGATGGCATCATATGCTGGTATCACCCACCAAAACTTGAACACATTCTCACCCCAACTTTTTAAACCTGTGTATAAATACTTCATACGAATTTAGAGTTTCAAGTATATCCTAGCCTTACACCTTGTGTTAGCACTTGTGTTAATGTACAGTGTCCTTGTGTGCTAGAAAGGTGCATATAAATAAAATGGATTATTATTATTATATGTTATAATTTTGTATATTATATACAATACTGTTTCTATTATTGTATTTATTATGCACAGTTACAGAGATGCAGTTCACATATTCTTAACTTAAATATTAATGTAATCAAAGCAAATATAAACCCAAAGCTATTAGCCATGTGGGCCAGACTTACAAGTTACTGTAAATTTTCCTGAAAGCTCCTGTTTCAGGTAATAGATATAATACAATCAAGAAAAGAATACACAGCAAACACAATTCAGAATAAGAATGAGTATATAAATGTAAGTATAAAGTGATCTAAGTGTGAGGATAGAAATAAGATGAAATCTAGAAGATAAACAAGATGTTGAAGCAATGCGCTGGTTTGAAACATTCAGAATCATACAAGGAAATTGTTTCATGAGAAGCAACAATTTTATAGTGACATTTCAGACACTGTTTGCAGAAGCTGTTACAGATTACAGCATTTCAGTCTAGTATTTCCACGGAGAGCATTTTTAGTGGAGCTTTTGTTTTTTTGTTGACCAGGTGAAAGCCTTGTCAGCCAGGGAGGTGGCCTGGGGAAACGCTGTGGCTTACACAAATGTATTAATCTATGTTTTTGATTAATTTAATTAAAGTACTGTATCCTAATTAATTACATGAGTAAAACCCATGTTGATATAGAGAATACTGTGCTATTATACACCTCAACATTATACAGTGCAGTATGTGCCATTCAAAGTGATTGCTATTAAAAAATCAGGGTCAAATGTTCTGACTGGTTTGGTTTAAGTAGCAGAAATTGGTTCCACCAAGGAAGCCCACTTAGAAGCGTTTTCAGTGCGTAAGGAGACGGGGTTAGGGTTAGCAGTTTGACAGTCAATTAGACTGTCTTTCTCTGATTCTGAGATGAGCTAGCCTAGCTGTCTTCACCAACTTCTATTCATTATGCTATGAAAAGCTAAGTGGTTCTGTCACAGTCTTCACACTGAAAAAAGTGTCTTGACTGAATTCTACTGACTCCAGGCGAACAGGAAAAGTGGGGTTCGACCATTAAAATGTTTTGTTATGTCTTTAAATACATTAGCTCTTTCTGAATGACGTTGGGAAGACATCAAATAGCGATGTCTGGTACTTTTCAAAAGAGGATCACAGACTTAATTAAATTATAATCCACCCATTCATCCATTCTTTCATTCTTCTTCCTAAACTTGATTAGTAATCATTCTACTTGTGGAAAGGATGCATTTTGAGTGGGAATGCATTACAAATTCAAATACATTTTAATGAAATCATTTTGCTTGATCCAAATCTCATTTGTTTTAACTGATTAAATGTAAGATTTATGCTGATTTTGAGGAATTTGAATAAATAAATTCTGAAAAAGTAATTATTTAAATAAAATATAATAGATGCAAATACCTAAATATAAAATAGGCCATGGATCATTTTCTGACTGCAGCCATCTGTTGTTTAAGTTTAAATGATTGTTGTTTTCCATTGGTCCTATGTTCTTGTCCTGTGTGTATTTAGTCTTTCCTGTGTGGTAACGTTTTCTGCCTCCTGTGTATCTGTATTTAACTTTGTATTTTGGCCCTTGTGCCTTTCTTGTGTTTGCATTAGAGTTTAAATAATAGTTATCCGCATCTGCACCACCCTCTCTCTTTGCAGCCTAGGGCTTTTGACTTTCAGTCACTTAAAAGCTGGGTGCACACACCAGTCTGAACCAGAATGTCTTCCAGTTTTTAGAACATGAATTTAGTTTAAAAAAAAACACACAAACACACAATCAATAATGAAAGTGATGATTCGCATTTGGGAATCTAGTCTACTCAGCGGAATGAATGTCATTTGATGATTTGTGTGTTTATGGTTGAAAAGTTTAGTCAGTGATGCAACATTAAAAGGCCTGCAACATCTAGCATGATATTTGTTCCCTGTTCCGGTCTGTTCCAGTTTTCCTACTTTCTAACAAACTATCATCTGTATTTCAGAAAATAAATAGGTTTAACACTTGTTTAATATGAGCGAATCCTTAAATCATGAATGAATAATTGATCTATAGTAAAAAACTGGGCTGATTAATTGATTGATTAATTGATTAATCAATCTAAAATATATACTTTGATCTCTCACCTTCAACAAATAGGTCATAGACTCATGATGTGGGCAAGACTTGCATACAAGTACAAACCGTGCCCTGGTGTGTCCAAACTATGAGCGCACATTGGACATCAATTGAACACTGGATTTACCACACATGTCCTGATCTGATCCATAGAGTTTAAAGTGTTGAAGACTAATAGTGTCTGATGCCATTATAAAAGTAAGTCTCTCAACAGCTTTTGTTTTTAGACTAGCAAACTTTAACCTGGTTTTGAAATCAATGTATTGCAAGTTCACAAAATGTTAAAAATACATCAAGCAGAGGGTGTAATCAACCTGACATACAACCAACCACCCACCTTTAATGTGATCCTCCAAAATTTTGCAAGGCCCACCATCAAATATGCATGAGGAATGAAAGTGCCTTTTGTGTTCCACCAAGCATGTGATATTTTATTCACATCATATATTTTAACTAAAACATATCTAGTTTTACAACCTTATTAGAAGCTCAACCATGATACTACCTTACTGTGGCTTAGAAATCGAACCAAACCATGTTAAAGTTGATCACTAATGTTTATTACTTTTAATGGTGCATCAGTGTTAGAATGTATTTCAGTTAAATCTATAATGAAAGACATTTTAGGAGACAATTTAGGGTTCCAAAGTTAAATCTGACCATTTCTACTCTAGAAATAGTAGAAATTCCTTTCTCATTCCTTTTTTGGAAGAAAAGCCTTATCTCAGCTATGTAGTGAGTTGGAGACACTCTGTAGTCTGCATAGGTGCTTCACTGTGGTTGATAATCATGGAATCCACTGTTCAAACACAAGGCTGAGAGATCAAGTGTGTGTCAGTCGAACAGCTGCAAGACCAAAGGCGTGGGCGGAGCTGTGTGTAATCGGTTTCTGCTGTATGGAGCTGCACGCTAATGCAGCGCTGTGTGTCATTTCTTGCATTAATTATTCAAACCTCATTGGGAAACACAACCCAGCATGTATTGATAGAATGAGGAGTGAGGCAGGTCAGGTTATCCGCTGAGCTATTTTCTATTTTAGGCGATTTGAAGTGTGCTGTGATGTGACTCTAGGAAAAGCAATGCTTTTTGGAGTAAACACACATGCTTTTTGTACATTATTTATTCATTCATTCATTCATTCAATTTTGGAATGGCGATATGCTCCTGAAACTTGACCTTGAAAATATATAATATATAATTTAGTTTGTATTATTATTTTCAATGTGTGTTGCTAAAGTAAACAATCAAGCTTTTATTTATTGTTGTTTTTTACAAATATATAATTGCATTTGTTTATTTTATTGTTTTAATTTCCTCTATATAAATATGTATGCATGCTTTCTTTCTTTCTGTCCTTCTTTCTTTCTTACTTTCTTTCTGTTAACCTATTTTTGTATGGTCGAGGCATGCAAGCATGTTTCTATCTGTGTATGCGTGTCGACAGCTCGAGACGTTTCACTTACTTAGCGTGAGCTGGTCGTTATTAAAGGCAGTAATAGAAGCTCGGCTTGCGGCTGAGATCAGTCTCATTTGTCAGAGGGACTAATGCTGTCACAGAGTTTAGTCAGGACTCTACAGGAAGCCCATTCATCACCCAGGCGACTGCTGGCCGCTCCCACTGATTGCACGTTTAGGAACGACTGCAGGAGCTCCAGGGACCACACAAGAGATTTGCTCTTTAAATGCCTTTTATTCATTAATATCTGCAGTTGGCAGAATGAAAAGGCTTTCCTGCTTTCTCTGCTCTTTGTGGCTCTCTCACTCCTCGCCGATTCGGCCTGTCTGCCTGCCTGTCTGTCTCTCTGTCTGTTTGTCTATGCTAATTTCTGAATGGCATTTCAATGTGACAGTGTGTGCCAGAGACAGAAGGCTAAGTATTTGTAAGTCTAGCTTTAAATAGCCTCAGAAGCAAAACCCCCTGACTGGCAGGGATGCTGTAGGAAGGGTTGTGAAGCGGGGGGCGCGGGGGTTGGATTTTCTGGCACTTTTCACAAGCCAGGCGCTTTCAAATCTGTGGTGATTCGCTCTGTAATAGGGATTAAATCTGAACAAAATGGCCTCCTGAGGACTGGTCAATACTCCATGATGTAATACCATAATTGGATTGATTATGACAAAGAGAAGACAAGCCGCTGGGCTGAAACGGCACCATGGCTATGTTCCTGTACACGCAAACACTACAGTCACTCACAAACTTCTGTACTAGCTTGCATGGTTGTTTTAAGCTGCACATGGTGAGCGAGCTAGCAGCCATCCTTTAGGGTGATGTGCTGAAAATAAAATTGATGCACTGAACTGTTGTGGTTCAAATGTGTACATCAGTTCCACATGAGTGAAATATTACATCCAAAAAAATATTCTGAACAGAAAACTGAAAGATGGGGCATAGAAGAAAACTCGAACAGTTCTATTTCTAATTATTTTCTAATGATTTTTTTTTGGCTACTTGAACCACCACATTAACACACAGTTAACACTCAAATTGCCCTTTTGGTCACTTTATGCTACTCTAAGGCATGTAGGCTGGCAAGGGGCCTGTTAAATCCTAGTTAAGTTAACTTATTAGCTGGCTTAAAGCAATAAAACGCACAGTCCAGTGTACACACACTCCCATAAGTGTTTCCATTTAAACACACTCTGGGAAGAAAGCAAAAACTCTTCTCCTCTTTATCTGTGGTAGTAGCTACCTTGCTTGCTAAATATATTAGCCCAGCACTTGAATGATCTTATCTGCACTCATGCACCCACAAAGACTTACAATTGGACCAAGCATGTGTGAAATTAAAAGAGTATTTTTAATTCTGTTAAATATTACCAAAATCTTAGTTTCCTAACTAGATGACCAGTGAACCAGTGTCACCAGTAAATCTACCTCAAGAGAAAAGAATTTGCTAAATTGTTAATCACTTTTGATGCAAGTGCAAGGACAGGGTTCAAAGACCTGAAGTACGCATGGTAATTCCTGTTTGTACTGATCTTGGGCAGGTACCATAAACCATGTGACTGATGTCTGCATTACTGGCTCAGTGGTCAGTATAAAGGTACTGAAAGCTACTGAACTAAAGTGTCTTGTATTTTGTACAGTGGAAAATGTCTAAAATTGTTCTCATGTAATATCTTGTACTAAATAAAATGAATCAGCTAAATTCACTCTGTAAAAAACTTCCATAATATTCACATTAGGAGGAATCATGCCAAGTAAATGCATCATATCTTTTAATGCCAGTGGCAATTATAAACAATTGGTTTTTTTTTTACCTCACCCTTCTGTGTTTTTGCTCAGCAAAGCTTTTCTGCAGTTTGCCCTGGTAATTTATGGATGATCTGCAATCTAAATATCGAGTGTTTTCTGGGTTTGCAGTGCTGCTTGCTCCCCCTCCCCTCTCAAAGCCTGAGACACGTCTGTGTCTTCACATCATCTCGCAATGCTGTCAGCTGTCAGATTTCTCCCCTGTTACAGCTCACTCTTGACAGACTGCCTACATTGCCAAGCTTGCTGCCAGTCTACAGGGGACCGGCGAAACTCCAACTGTGCTGAGAAGGTTGTGACTGAAACCATGTGGGTGTGAAGTACTGTAGAATATGCCTCTTACTTACGGGGGCGTCTTGTCAAGAATAGTGTCTCATCCGCTTGATTAGCGTTGAGCACGAATCTGCAGTTGTCGGAGTTGCGACTCTCTGAGTGTGGCGCTGCTTGTACTCCAAAAAACCAATTGAGTCGCTAAATTTGTCTGGCTTCAATGTTGTGTCGGAGACAGTGTGGGTGTGAGTCTGACAAAACCTACTTCTTTGTCTGACTGATTAGCATTGAGGTTAACCACTTTAACTCTACAGGCTGTACATAGGCCTGCCCTTTATTTACTCAATTATATTGTAATAAAAATATACACCATTAACCCACAAAAACAGCTATAGTGGCATGATTTATGAGCTACCTAAAATCTACATATGTATCATTACTACCTCAACGAGTCATGAGTCTTTTCATTCTCAGGCTTTGTTATCAAATTAGCATCCTGTCTGTCGGATTAGCATAGAGAACAAATCACTAAAGGGCTACTCGTGATTTATGAAAAACGCCCTTCTGTCCACATTAATAATCTTGATCAATTCTGCTTAGATGAGAAAAGTGTGTGAGAGAACACACGCTGACACACATTTACATTCACGCTCACTCTCATTTATGTGTATTAATGAATATGAAGTATTAATGTGGACAGGAAATGCTATTTTTCATAAATCAGTGCAACGCTACCCACATTTCCTAAAAGCAATGGTGACTAGTTCAAGGTCAGGACTGGAACCACGAGTTCCTTCAGACCCACCAATAGATCAATTTAGGAAGATTTGCAAGAAATTTTCCTAATTTACTATTAAGATAAAAATGCAAATGGTAGATGATGGAAAAAAAGCAATCTTCAAAGATTTATGAAGAATAACATTTTCTCCTTATTTACGTCCAAATCACCAATTAAGGCACTGAGTATGTTCAGCCCAAAGGTCATTCCTCTTTTGGAGGATTTTTAGTATGCTACCACTGAAAATCAGAACCACTGTTTACAATAATATAAACCCTATTTGTAGCTCGTAAGTGTGAAAAAATTATGATATAATCATGCTATCATTCTATACTTTTTCTGATACATGCCCAGAGCCGGATTAAGCTGAAGCCCAGACTAGAAACAATTCCCAATACTGATTCACCACTGGCAAGGCAATTTGTTCCGAGTCTAGGTATAATCCATGTCTGGTGCCAAGGTTACAAATAATTAGTATAAAAAATAACTAAATAAATAAATAGAGCTGATTAAGAAAGCCGATTAGCATTGAGGATAAAGCTTTTTATAACTAAAATTCTTTGTCCTGTTAAAGCTCTCTGTCAGTAGATGTTTTGGGGAATGTGTGGATACAGAACCCTTACATTAGATACAGCTGGTTAAAAATGTCTATGAATCTTTGAAAGGTTTCTCATATTTACAAATGTCTTTTCATGAACATTGATCTTTAGGGTACCAAAAGAGATTCTGTGATTTCCATGCTCAAAAACACTTAGATCAACCATTCTGTAAATACCTAGTTTTAATGAGTGCGTTTAAGAAGTAAAACTTTCAAACTGTGCTGGAGGCAGCCACTTACCACAACCCTACAGGTAAGAAGATCCCTGATTCATGTCATCACTCAAATAAACGATTGAGGCAGCTTTTGTGTTGTGTAAATTAGCATCCAGTCTGTCTATTTAGCATCAAAGATTAATTACGAAAAGAAAGGGATGGGAGTTAAAATCAAACATGAAAATAACACTTCATCCATGTTAATGCTCCAGACAACACACGAATCATTAAAATTGATGGAGCTTAGCTCAAGGTTATGATTGAAGCAGAGTAGATGTAAGGTGCTGCCTCTAATTTAAGAGCTTTTGTTAGTATATTATCTTGCTCTCAGTTGAGCATCAAGGTTAAATCACAAAAAAATGGGATATTTGACTTATATAGTGAACAACAGAATTCTCCCTTCATCTTAATTCTCCAAGCAAGCTAATTAGTTGATACATTTGATGGAGTCTAGCTTAAGATTCAGACTATAGAAGTAAGGGTTTGAGTCCTTATGTGTATACATCTAATTAAGGAGGATTGATTCAGATGTCAGCATCAGATCTATCGTACTTAGCAAGGTTCATTTTCAAAAAAAGTTTGTCAGGGGGAATAGAATTTCCTTTTCTTGCTAATGCTCCAAAACACCATTTGAGTCATTTAATTTGTCAGAATTTATCTCAAAGTTGTGTTTGAAACACAATTGATGTGAGGTCCTACAGATCTGCCTTTAATTTGAGATGGTTTGTTAGCCAATAAGCATCTTGTCTTAATGAAAATCATCAAGGTTAAAAGAGGATGTTGGAAATGATTTTATGAACAACTTTCTCTACCTTATCATGCAATATCATGTTAGCACTTCCTGTACACTCCAAATAACTAGTCAGAGCCATTGAGGCAATGTGGATGAGGCTATGTTTACAACTGAGAGGCCAAATTGGATGGTGGCTGATTGGCGCTAGGCTGCAAAAACCCCATAAAATTACAGCCCAGGCAGAGCTATAATGAGCTCCAATGAACTGTCTATGGTTGTTTCATTCTCTCTGTGATTACAGCTATATGAAATTGGCTAGTTTACAACATCATGGCGCTAAAAGAGGTGAAAGGTGGGCTGCTAGCTGCTATTGCTGCAGATTTTCTGTTTACAGTGGAAGCTGCTGGACAACAGGAGGCCATAATAAGAGGGAAAAAATGACCTCCCTTTCACTCCCTTTTTCTCAGACCAGCTTCCTCCTCAAAGCTTGTGCTCCATCTCCTTCATTTCTCTTAGCCTGCAGTGTGTTGGCTCTTTTATTCATTGACAAAAATAGACATTACTTTCTGAAAGGTTTGATCATTCACTCCTCTGTCTCCTCCAAGACTGCCCAGTTCATGTCTGTTTGAGTTATGGCTGAGGTTCCTCCATCCCACACTCTCTCCCACTGCTTCTGTGGGCAGCTTGGTCCATGCAGCCTGTATTTTTAGACCACACTTGGGTGAACATAGCAATGTATCTGGGTGTGAAGAATGGTCCCGTTACTTACTTCAAATTGCGGTCACATTTCTGCTGACCACCGTGTTTGGAATGGTGGCATTGTGGTAAAGTTGGAGTTTCTGGAGATGAGTGATGTCTTATTTGGAACTAGGGGTTCCCAGAGTACAGAGAGGTCACTGAGGGTCATATTTTATAGCTGAGTGAGGGACTTTATGTGCTCTGTGTCAGTCGGGATCAAACGAGTGCATTCAAAATCAGCATGGATGAAAGGGCGGCTGCTGCCTGGAATAGAAGCCAAATAAAGTGCAAATAAACATTTTACCTTTTTTTTTTTATTACTCTTTTTATTAACGTAAATCTCACTTTCTCTCTTTCTCTGTTTCTCATGCTCACATCTCTTCTCTCTCTTTCTTTGCATTTGTATTTCACTTTCTCTTAATGGCTTCAACTCTCTGCTCGCCTTCATTTTTTCTCTAACTTGATCTCAGTTACCTCTGTTTCTCTCTCTCACTTTCTCTCTATTTCTCAATCTGAATTTCTCTCTTTTTTGTATCCTTGTGTATATACAACTTTCTTTTTATCTGTTTCTCTGAATCGCTTTGCAATTAGTTCGGTTTCACTTGATCACTTTCCTTCTGTTTCTCACTGAATATCGCTATCTACTCTCTCTCTCTCTCTCTTTCTCTCTATCTCTTTCTCTCTCTCTCTCTCTCTCTCTCTCTCTCTCTCTTTCTCTCTCTCTCTTTCTACCTTTCTCTCTCTCCCTGTCTCTCTCTCATTCTCTCTTTGTCCCAAAGAGACCATTCCCATGAGCATAGAAATGTGTCATCGCTGTTTAAGAATGATCTGCAAGAACAATAAGAATAAATTTGTACTGGCTGGTAAATCCATTCCAGAATGTTGCCCAAGCAGTATAAAATAGCTTCTGGGCCCCCCTCACTGTAGGGGTCAAGTATTCAGGCCTGTGGCATTCTCTTAGTATATGCCAAACATGCTCTCATCGAAATGTGGAGAATATGGTGAAGCATGACTCATGTGAGCAGATAACTGTTTTCCACATCTCTGTCGACCAGTGCTCTTGGGCTTTACACCACGGAAGTCTCAAATGTGCATTCATCTTTGTAATGGGGGCTTTATGGCCTGCAGCTCTACTATCATACTCTTCTCTGTGTAGTTATTGATGGGCCATTTTTGCAGATGTTCTTTTGTGTGCTTTTGATCACAGCTTTCAACACTATTTATGTCTTTACCTTTATCTAAGTGCAGATGCCACTTTCATCATGGTTCCTGATGAAATACTACCTATCTGAGCAACCTTTGTGACACTCCTGCGTACCGTGTATCAGAAATGATCCCTGAAATTGAGATCAGCTGTGTTTTCATATTTAATCGTTATATGATCAATCACTATACAGTCACTTAATAATATTTCAAATGAATTAGTTTAAGATCAAAGACTAACACAGTAAATGTAATTATGCAGTTTATCATATACATGTGAGATTGCATGTGAATGTGTTTGCGCTGATGGTGTGTGTGTGTGTGTATGTGTGTGAGTTTGGGTGTGTATTTGTGTGTGTGTGTGTGTGTGTGTGTGTGTTTGTGTGTGTGCTCATATAAGCAGAATCAATCAGGTATTCCCACAGCAGCGTCAGACAGTCAGGCCTCATCTGTTGCTCTCCGCTGTGTGGTGATGTAACGGTGTCCTGGGAGCGAGTGACAGCCAGAGGGAAAAAGAGAGAAAAGGGAGGGATTAAACAGAGAAAGAGAGGAGGAACATTGAAGAGAGAGGGAGAGAAGGGCACATAGACAGTGGGGAGAGAAACGAAAGCGGGGAAAGTGAAAGAGAGCGGGGGGAAATAAGGTGAAGAAAAAGAAAAAAGCGATAGGTGGGGAAAGAGGCAGAGTTAAGTGGGAGAGGAAGAAAGAAAGACAGAGAACTGTGTAGAAAGAAAGACAGAGAAACAGCATGAAGAAAAAGATGGGTGGAGGGGGAGGGTAAGTAAGAGGGATGTGCTGTAGGGCATCTTGTCATGCTTATGAAGAGAAATGGAGGTATGGAGATGGAACGAGGGAGAGATGGATTGAGAGAGACAGAATGAGAAGAGACGGGGGAGTGGGGGTGTATCCTAGCACGCAGCACACTGCAGGCTATCACTGTTTTTAATTGCATGGTCCCAGGGGAGGGCAGATGAACAAGCAGGGCCGTTAGGTCTCTGCCAATCGCAGCACTCCGCCAGCCGATGGCCCGGGACCTCCGGCACCTGGGGTCAAATCCATAATGCGGTGCTATAAAAAAAGTCAACCCCACTAACTGCACCCTGGCAAAAAAAAATACAGTCACCCTGCTAGTATCATCACATTCTGCACCTTAGCTAAAAAGAGTATCCCCTGGCCTTTACCATCGCAGACTGCACCATGGCAGAAAATAGGTACCCTGCTTGTATCATCATATTCTGCACCATGGAGAAACAAGTCTCTGGGGCTTTGTCAACTTGGACTTCAACATTACCTATTGCACGTTGGCAAAATTGGAATACCTTGGCCTGTGAAACCCCATTCTGCACCATGGCACAAAAAATGATAATATTATATCATAAGATCCAGCACTCTGTTAGCTTAGCTTTTACCAGCACAAACTCCACCAAGGATATAAATGACATAGTCTTGCCAATGAACAGTGTAACGTGGTAAAAAAAATCACCACTGAAATGTAACTTGGGAAAATATACTTTCCTATGGCCTTTACCATTTAATACTTCCTAAAATTTGCCTCTGGCCTGGATTGTTATTAAGTATTACCTAGCTGAGAAAAATCACCTTTTAATAGAGTAGCATTACATAGTGCACGCTTGACAACCTCACCCTCCTGCCTGCACCATCCTTCACGGAATCCTTACCAGGAAAATCACAAACTTCAGCCTGATAAAAAATCAATCAAGACTGGGCTGAATCATCATTTATTATGCTTTAGCAGTGGTACTGACCTTGCATCACAAACTTTGGCAAGAAAAGATTCACTCTCCAATGCATCTGGAAACCTGCCAAAAGATATACCATTTACTGACCAATGCCTAAATATGGTATACATCATTGGCCTGTATCATCATTCACTGCACCTTGCCAAAAATTGCTTCAAACTGCCTATATTATCACAATTTGTACTTTGGTCCAAAGCACCATGCTCCATCACATCTCAAAAAAGGGCCATTTCCGCATCGTCGACATTAACCATTCCATACTGTGCCTCTGCTCTAATAGTGTCTAAGCCTGCGACATCATTTGCTGTGCTTTGACCAAAATTATCTGCCAGTACCATCACATACTGCACTTTTCCAAATAGGGCAACTAGTCTGGGACACATTTCTCTTCTGATGCAAGCTTTTAAGAGCATCTGTCTCTTATTCTGCCAAGAAATTGAAGAGAGAGAATCTAAGAGAAACTAAAAGAGCAAGACAGGATTTGTAGCACTGTGCTGATCTCTTTCAATGGAGATTCCTGATTGTTCTTATCAGTCAAAAGCAATTAGGAAAGAGACTCTGAAAACTTGGCATTTGATTGGATATACAGATGTTGAATCCATTTTTGTTGATGGATATGGCAGGTCGATGGGGAGAAGGGAGGTCCAGAATAAAGGTGCTTCAGAGACTCAGATCAAGGTTAAGCTTTCATAACATAGGATGTTAGAGCTTACAGCTGTGTGAAAGAGGCTCTCATGCATCAACCATTCTCTCAAACATGACTTTTCCAAACCTAAACAAACTAACAAATGAGTAGTCCATACATCAGTGTCACAAGCCAGTGGTTTGGCTCAGCGCTGCTTACTCTTTGAAATCACAGTGGTGATGGTGATGCATTTGTGAGTGATAAACACCATCAGTGTTGTTTTTGTCTTTTGTCTATTCATGATTACATAAAAGTATTTAAAATGTAAATGAGGTTCTGGATCTACTAAAATAGACGTTGAATCCAATCAGCATGGAGGTGGTTTTGGCACAAAGTAAGCTGTGGGTGTAGCATAGAATATTACACCTGGCCAGCATACAAGAAGAATACAGAAAAGCTAATTAATAAATAAAGTGCCATTAAGAACCTCACATAGTGAGAGTCATAGATATACAGCATGTTATGCCTAACTGACGTCAGTGTTTATTCTGAGAACTTCTGATGGAATAAAGAACCGAAAGAACCCATATTTTCCGATATTTATTTTTCACGTTGTCTTGTTTGTTTTATCTCTGTTTTAAAATTCAAACCAGGGTCAAGGTCTGCAAGTTAACTCTGTCTAGAAGCCCTACATACACTATGTCTATTGTATTATCATGTAACCGTGTTTGTTTGTATTGACCCCTCACATACATAAATGAATAAAAAACAAGCATATTTTGATGATGACTTTTTAAAAAGTAAAGGATGAACAGTTGAAGCCTTTTGCATATCTGAAGTGATGATTGCATGGCATTACTTGCTGCTGTTTTGAAAAATGAATATATAAATAAATTTGTAAAATAAGCTACTCTCCCACATCGCTAGAATTACACTTAAAAGGTATTCTCATACACAGAATTTGGTGAGGCAAGGAGCCATGCTGAATGTCCTCAAACTGCCCCTAATACAGCTGCGAAACATTAAAACATTTGAGGCAGACATGCATATGTAAACATGCAATTCACATTCATGATCCAAAAGTTGGTGGCAGCCTAGTGGGTTGGATATTTGCCTCTGGATCAAGAGGTCATGGGTTTGAATCCTACCTTCAGCACAGTTTTGAGAAAGACCCTTAAATCCAAGTAGCTCCAGGGAGACTGTCCCCTGTAGTTAGTGAATGGAAGTTGCTTAGGATAAAAGCGTCAGCTAAATGATGTAGGAGCCTCATGGCTGTGTATCATTTGTTCACTCACTTGACCTATTTAGATAAAACTTATTAGAATGTTGAAGATATAAATGGTTTCTATTCCTATTTTGCAATATTTTTAAAATATATGTAAGAAGTTCATTTTTACACAGATTTTATTGTCTTTATAGATAACACCCTGATCTCAGTAATCCCCTAAGGCACTCCCAGGCTCTATTTAGCTCAGTAACCTAATTATTGTATGTGTATTGTTATGAAATAGAAGCTAATCACAGGCGTCATGATATCAAGTAAAAATAAATCATCATCAGAATAAATTTGACTAGACAACAAAGGCCTTGATAATCCTGTCCAACCATTCTGTCCCCAGCAATGAATTCGATTTTGGAACTAAACACTCTGTTTATCATTGAGTCACCTGTCTGAGTGCTATGTGCAGGTGAAAATGTTACAAATACAGATAAATCGACTGCTGAATATTCCTCTCAGGACTAAAGGCACTTTAGCATTCTCTCGCTCGCAACTTCGGTTTGAATCATTCATTCCTGGTGCACTTTTACTCGGGAGAAGGTTAGGGCAGTTGTCTTTGAAAATATGACACAACAATGAACATCACTTACAACGATGAATAAGTTACTGTGCTTTACGAGTATATCATTAATCTTTCAGAAAATTGCTTGTGATAAACAGAAAAGAATATTTCATACCAAAACTACTTTCTAATAACCACCCTAAACCCTTCAAAGCCGTATTTATTGCTGCCTAAAACATAAGCCTATTGTAATTTGATATTAATCATTCATATGACATGAATAACATCCTTTCACCATATTTGGGTTTGTAAGCAGAAGAGAAGATATTTTAAATTGGATTAAGCTAATGTGTGTACAAAACCACCTTTTACTTTTTTATGTCATCTTTGTCATGGTTAGATATTGAAACGAACAAGAAAACTGTAGACTCAGATGTGTTGATAAAATGTCGATTTAATTCAGATGTAAAGAATTATGAAGCTGCATTTAACTACCAAAAAGACAATAACGGCAGGGGAATGATTAATTTAACAGTGTGATATTTAATATGCTGTGATGTTGCGTAGATATTTTGCTAAGTTACAGCGTAATGTGAAGAACCTGTGATTGGCAGTCACATCGAGCCACCATATGGTATGTGTACTGAGAGAATGTGACGCAACCTGTAATGTCGTCTGAGACACCAACTGTGATTGGAGCTCCAGGGATTGTGCTGAAAGCTTCATTAGCATTAAGGCGTGTTTCTCAGCATTGCTCCATCTCCCTATACTTTGTGTTTTAGATTACCATCTCTAACACGCACTGATAAACGGTTAATTATTCAAATGTGTCAAGGTTGCACATAAATAGGATATGTTACATCAACACAATTGTTATCTTTAAGGTTGCTTCTTTGGGCAATAATAGTGTTGATGTAACATAATTCTATTCATGTGCAATCAATTCTTTTTCAGAACTATCCAAGCCACTAATATTTGTACTCAATTTTTATTAAATCAATTTGTTAATTATGAGGCTATTTGTGAGTAACAGTGTCTTGCTTGGGAATGGATTATACTTTTGTATGGATTTTTTTCCGAATCTATCATTTTTTGAGCATCATGGCTGCAGGAATTACAGAATCGAGCAGCTATCTGACCTGAGGTATTGGATAATGGCAGACTGCCTTTTGAATCAGTTCAGGACATTAAAAACTGTCCACTTTGCTGAAACTGCCCTGACTGCTGACAATAGTCAAACCACTTTTGCCCTCTGAGCTGAACCACGGTGAAGCAGGAAGGATCAGAGAAAAGACTTACACTGTTTATGAATAACTTAATCGTTTTATAAGAACCTTATTAAAATGACAAATGTTATTTGTAAATGTATCTGTTGTCAGTCAGTGGCCTAGTTTTGTCAGCAACTCAACTGCAGTTTCTTTGTTATGTAGAAGCAATATCCCACCCTTACATCTGCACAGTGTTGATGTCCTACCCACCCAAAGACACTAACGCCAATTATGTTCTTCTTACTTTCACTGATTTAAGGATGTGATGCCATGAACTGTAACACCCCTTTCAAACCAGCTTCTGTCTCACTCCAAAAGACTCATCGAAGACCAGGTATAAGTTTGCAAAACAGTGCTTCTTATCTCATAGTTTAAATCCAGTGAATGGAAGTGTGTACACATGGTTCGTACAACTGTTATAAAGTGAGATTGACTTTACGCTACTTCTTCTACTCTTAAACCTTCTTAGAAAACTGCTTTGTCTGCTTTGCGCTACACTGAATCAAGGTAAAGTAGTCCAACGGTTGTTGTTTTTTTGTTTTATTTGATATGCATTACTAATGAAATCTTCAGATTAAAGTGATTATATCAAGAATACATACATTTCATGATTAATTAGTATGTGGTTCTACTTTGTTGTAACGACACTGTGCACATCACACAAGGTTTTGAATCTTTAAATACAAGTTATTTTTCTCTGCTTATGCATAATATTTGTCTATTCCTAGTCTTAAACTGCAACCTGTAGATGGACTTAGTTCTGTCATTGTTCTTACTGAAGCATTTTGCCCTCAGAATATTAGGGAATATTTTTTATTCCTGATTTTGATGACCATTTCTGCACATGAAAAGTGCAAAAAACGCTATTAAATAAAAGAGATGTTGAAAGTGTGTAGTGTTGATTTTTGTAAAGTTTTTACATTTACATTTTTAAATAGTTTTAGAGCAAAAATGTGTGTGACTAATTTAGATAAACCAATCAGAGTGCTTACTAATTCGATCATTTTTTTCTTTATTATTTTAATGCAAATGCTGTGCCCCTTAGCACTATGCTTAACCTAGATTTGCTCCAGTGGTGCTTAAGTGAGAGCCTGCTACTCCTGTGATCCCATCCCCCAAAGCCAGGGTGGTGTGTCTTGAACCAAGGACTATCCAACCAACCATGCAAGAATAATTGGTGTGAAAAATAGATCAGGGGATGTGGGTGTCATAAATGCAAAAGAGAAGTGTACATCTAGCAAACTTCCAATGAAAAAGCAGTTAAAAAAAACATTTATACTTTTAGAGTTTTAGCCTATGTGCCATGAAAAATCATTTGGTCCTAATAATATTTTTGATATTTTGACCAGTATCTAAAAGAGTAAACAATGCACTTTACTGCTTGTCATCAAGCTAGGATAGTTAGCATAAAGTGTAAAAGATTCTTTAACATTTTACATTCAAGTAATTGTCCCTTTTACTACTAGTCCAGCTTCCTGTTCTGTAATGAAATATTTGATTACTTAATTATTGATCAGACTCTCAAACAGGCAGAGTCATTTTAGCCTAATCCATCTTGGAAAATAGTTCTGACTGCCCATTTATATGTAGGGTTTTCAATCAGGCCCTGCTCATTTCAGCATTGTTGTGGGGTTCTTGTCTGGACTTTGACTTGGTTAAAGGTTGGAGTACTGGAGGTATAATCAAAGTCTAGTGCTGTCTGAGATTGACCACATGTGATTACACTTCACAAGCTAAAGAACACAGAAATCTGTCTTGTTCGACCAGAAATATCCATCGCTTCAATTCAACTTAAAAAAAATCAAACATGTTTTGTTCCACTTCTGCAGTGTATGATTTACTTTTATAACACCAGGAGTCAAATATCTGTTTATATCTGAGATATACTCCTTCATAACTAAGCCACACATCTTTAAAGTAGCAGAGGTAATTGTAATAGTAATAGCAGCAATAGTAGTAATAGGATTATTAGCAGTAGTGCCAGTTGTAAGAGTAGTGGTAGTATTAGGAATAGTAGTACTGTTGTCTGTAGTAGTAACAGTAGCATTGATAATAGTAGTGGTAGCAGCTGCATTAGTAGTAGTGGCAGCAGGAGTAGTAGTAGTTGCTGTAGTAGTATAGCACCTTTCAAATACCAATGGCATTTTAATATGTATGCAACTATAAGAAGTGTACATGAAAGAGGTATGGAAAATGACTATACAATTTGTGAATAAGTGTTTGAGTACCATTTGGAGCAGTTCTTGAGATGTATGTAGAGGTGTGCCTGATCATGGCACTTCACCCACCTTATCTGCTTGAACTACGAGTGCAGCATTCGTTAGTCATCCACAAATGACTCTTGTGTGCTATCTGTAGCGTTCTAGGACAATTCTCATAAACACTTAATGTCAAATTGCTCAGTGTGTGTGCGTGTGTGTTTGTGTGTGTTAGTGTGTGGCCTGTAGATTCCAGGCATTTATTTGAGGGGCATTTATTTGCAGGCTAGTGCATTTCTTCATGCTTGATTTTATGACCTCCTTTTGGAGACTTCTTTCCAGTCAAACAGACTTTGAGTTTGTGTTTTTTGCAGATGGTTCCAAGGTGACATATGTCCGATGCTAATTTCTGATGTTAGAAATCCAGGTTCCTACTGGGAGAGTTTGATTGGTTAGTAAATAATTCCAGCATCTGTTTCCAATTATCTAAATTAATTGAGCTGACTTTAATAGAGAGGACAATTGCTTGTTTATATCTGAGTGCGTGTTTCAATTTCTTATGAAATTTCAATAAAAAAACAAGACCACCCCTCCCCCCCCAACCCACCACCACCACCACCTACCTTATCAATCCAACCCACAAGCAGAACTGTGCTAAATAGAAAACTGTGAAAAATGTGCGGAAAAGCATGGATTGAGGCAGGGAGCAAAACAGTTCCTCATGGGCCTGTGACCAAAAATTCCAGTTTACTTTAAAAAGCTTGAATAAGCACAGAGGAAAAAGACTGTGTACTTTTTATTTTTAAAGTTAATTAACTGCCGAGGAAGACATACTGTTATTTTTATATTGCCTTTGCCAAAAAAAGAGAGAAAAACCTAATAGTTATGGGGGGTTTTTTATGCCTAGTGCCATGCACATCACTTTGTGTGACAATTATACCTTAATGAGAATAAAGGAACCTTTGCACATACCCTCACACACATGCACAGAGCATTCTGTATTTAATGTGCGCTAATTGACTTTTACTCTCCATAGACAGGCACTTAGCATTACAACGTTAAGTTCGTCCTCATTCACACACACACAACGCATCACTTCCAGTAAAAATCATCATTAAAAAAGTTCCTTAACCGTACTTCGTCAGATTACTCCATTAACGTCTGAACTTCTGTGACCTCTGAATCCCATCTGAAACGTTAGCACCTTCTGGTATTCAGGCTTTTCCTCGAGGGCCCCTGACTTTCTCTTTGGGTTTTTTTTCTGTAGGTAATTAACTCTTTCACTGCGTAAAAGCACTTGGCGTCTGCCTTAGGCAAGATTTTCTAAGCCTCCTTCTCTCCAATCCTAATGAGGATCTACAACACTCTGTTATTTTCTCTCTATTTATCTGTGTGTGCCTTCTTTCTTGCTTTCTCCCTCTTTCACTCTCTCTCTCTCAATAAAAATGAGTAAAATGACAAGGTATATTACATTGACTTTCTTCTCTCTCTCTCTCTTTCTCTCTCTCTCTCTCTCTCTCTCGCTCTCTCTCTTTCTCTTTCACTCTTTCTCTGTTTCTCTCTTTCTGTCTCTTTTTCTGATAAATTGACACAGGGTTTTGCGCAGGCTCACAGCTCTGTGGTGTAATCCTCTGAGTTGTGTTAATTGCTGCTGCTGTATTAGCTCTGTTGACTCTGAGTGTGGCTGCATGTCAGCCGCAGCTCTGTACCACTGGAATAAATCAATTGGCCGCTTTCATACAAAAAGTGAGCGTGTGTCTGTGTGTGGACGTCTTTCTTTCTAACTGCTTTTCCTCTTTAATCCTCCCGCTCTCACACATTCTTGTGTTTTCTCTCCTCCTTTCTCTTTCTCTCTTCCTCTCTCTCCATCCTTTTCTCTCTCTCTCTCTCTCTCTCTCTCTCTCGCTTTGCCTTTTTCTGTCTTTCATTTTCCCTTGCATTCTTCTCCTTTACTCTCTCTCCCCTTCATTCTTTTTCTCTCCCTCTATATTTCTGTCTTCTTACTTTTCTTTTCTTTTCTCAAAGTCTCTTCATTGTTTTTCTCACTGTCTTTCTCTCTTTCTCATCCCTTCTCTTTCTATATAACAGCTCTTTCCTTTCTTTTCTTTCTATCTCTCTCTGTCTCTTGCTTTGCCTTTCGGTCTTTCATGCTCTTTCTTTCGTCATCTCTCTCCATCTGTGTCTCCCTCTGTTTTTGCCTCTTTCACCCCCTCCCTCCATCTATAGCTAATGAGTTGGGTTATAGCTGTTTTTGCTGTGAAAGTGTCTCTAAAATCCATTTCTCTCATAGTCTGTCTCTATTTCACTTATTAAAAAATAATCGTGAAACGACAGCCGCTGAATTTGTTATGTGGCGCTTCATAATTGAATCAAATATTCAGCTGTTCTTCTGCATTCCATCACCGTCCTGCCGCTACCAGATGAGCCCACTGATGTACTACATTTGTTCTTTTCTACTTTAAGGTGTTTTTTTACGATTCGGTTCCAGGTTTGTCGGGGTTTATTGTGGTCTTGTTAAAACTTTTATAGGAGTTTAATATCGCTCTGACTGAATTATAAATTACTGGGATTTATATACTTTATTAACTGCAACTTTTTTTTATTCACTAATACTGTATTGCTGTGCTATTCAGATGTGATTAAATGTTTAAATACATCAATATTTTCATAGTGAATCACATTTATGCTTTATTTGCCTTTTGTAAACTTTTTTCTTTTTGTTTTGGGCTGAAATAAAAAACATGGCAAATAGTTCGGAGATCGTTTTAGAAGACAATGGAATGGTTTGCTCTAAGCCTGAAGACACTATGTCAAAAGTGATAGAGGGGCAGTGGAATGAATTCAATCAAATCGTCCCAGCAATGTTCCAACAAGCAGTGTAAAGCCTCCCCAGAGAAGTAGGGTCCAAACTGGATGACGACATTGGTGTTGGTAATAGTGCAGTATTATCTATTATAAAGTGCTGTAGGATGTCTGCTGTGTTTTGTACCTAAAGCTGCTGTAGGGTTGAGGCTGTAGAGTAATTTATATGGCAGCAACTCTCAAGGTGAAGCTTCATCATCATCATCATCATCCTCCTCCAGCGCATCCTTCATCACTGTCTCTGCCTGTAGAGCTGCAGGCCACAACCATCTGTGATACACACATCCATATGCCCCCATCCCCCAATTCGGTCTCTCTCTCTCTCTCTCTCTCTCTCTCTCTCTCTCTCTCTCTCTCTCTCTCTCTCTCTCTCTCTCTCTCTCTC
>JBBMFX010000122.1:24049049-24059767 GCA_037832545.1 Rhabdalestes septentrionalis
TGTACTGAAGAGTGCTAAGTGTTTGTGTATATGTGTTTGTAGGTGTGTGTGTGTGTGTGTGTGTGTGTGTGTGTGTGTGTGTGTGTGTGTGTGTGACTTCTAATGAAATGACAATGCAGATATTCTAATGAGCTGTCAATCGTACAATTAAATATTCTCCCCCTCACTCCTTTTCCTCGTTATTTACAGAGATGCACCGAGTGGGTCACATAGATGAGGAGACATGGTTGCTGGGCAACATCAATCAGACGGGCTACTTCAGGGTGAACTATGACCTCCACAACTGGAGACTCCTCATACAGCAGCTCATGACCAACCCCACGGTATGAAGCCATTCATTTTACCCACATTTACTTGCTAGCATCTCTACAGTGAGCTGCCCTTCTCTTTCAACCTCTCATTGCTCATTTTTCAATTTTCATGAATTCCCAGCATCATCTTGTATTGCTCCTTTTGGACCCCAGTTCATTATTCCACCATTCACTCCTTGTTTTTCTCTCCTGCTTCCTTACTATGCACCGCTGTCAGTATCTATTCAGATTTACAGTGCCCCCCATATATAGTTCATCTGTTAAGACTTTGGGACTACTGTAACTAATCACTAATGGCAGCTTGTCTACCTTAATTGGCTAATTATCTAAATCATGTTACCATCATGCTTACATCATCACACACTCACCTCGACCCCTATCAAGGTGTTAAAATAGCTCCCCAGTATGGATGTAATAGAAGATGAAACTGTATTTGGGCCTTTCCAGGCACCTCAAGAACTTTTTCATTTTGATAATATTTTGAATCTACAATCATAAAATCTTAAAGATCTGGTAGATGAAGGAGACTACACAGCAATTGTTAATGAAGAAATGTGCTTTATAAGAAGTGTTATAACTACTCTTTTGTTGTCTTATTAGCTGCTACCATGACTTAATTAATGGCATTATGGAAATTTAAAGGGTTGTTTTATAGATGTGTACACTGGAGGAGTATTTTAGGCAGTTTGCGTCAGTGGAGGTTTCTATAAGACTACAGGTGAAACAATATTTCACAAATGAAAAATAATACCAAAGAAATCTTCATAACTATCACTTTATTATTGGTGTGAAACCAAACAATGCTCATAAATATAAGGTTGCTCTCCTAATTTAAGCTCCTCAATAGTGTTACAAAAAATGTGAAACAGAGAATTTCAGTGAAACATGCTTCACTATTCTCCCCATTCATTTTTATGTAACTCTCCTCAGACCCCGGCGGATCGTTCAATGGACTCTAATGGTAAATCAGTCCCACCCGTGAAACAAGTGACCGTCTGCTGTGATAGGGTAGTTCTCCACTTCAAAATGACTGACATAACACTGTGGCCAATCACTGCCTTTGAAATTATTTTCACCTCATTTTATTTTGTGAATTGAGCACCTACCTTGCGTGTGAGACTGAAGCTTCAAACATAACTAAATGCATAACATATTATTTACTAGTATTTATTAATATTATTCCTTTTTATTCTATATTTTATTATTTGTCTACGAGTGCACAAAAGGGAGGATATAAGTTTGTGAGCTCGACTGCTTGCTAGCAATCCCCAACACCAAACTGGAAGCTAGTTAGCTACTTTTTGTCTCTTACTCCCGTAGCCACTTGCTAACTCCTGTGCGAGATGGATCCAGTCACCAATTTTGTGACTAACAGGTTAAAGTCAGAGCTGCAGCTTCTGTACTCTGGTAAGGATTTTCATAGTGGAAAAGAAAATCTTTGTAACCTCATTGCATTTTTCAAGAATGGTTGTCTTGACAAAGTTATGTCAGAGGCTTAAAAATGTGCTTGATTGCAGCAATTTGAGTGAAATTGGTGTGGAAATAAATTTTTTAATGTCTGAAATGTCTGAAAATTTACACACGCAATATCATGGGACATCCCTGCTGGTATGACAGAGTGATTATCAAATTCACCAAGAATACCAGGAAGGTGGAATACATGTATATGATGAGAAAGAGGTTAGTTATGTTTTCTTGGGATTAAGAAAGGTTGTTAATTATGTAATGGTGAAATATACATTACTAATACCTGTTTGTAAGATACATACAACAAAATACTTTTTCTATTTTGTAGTGATTTAACACTAACTATGAAGAGATTGAGGGAGGAGCAGGAGGGAGAAGATGCATTCAAATTTGAGGCAACAAAAGCAGAATATGGAGTACTTAGGGCAAGAAAATCAAGCTGCCCAGGGCAGTTTGTTTTGCGATGCACACCTGAGATGAAGGGTGGTTTGTTTCACCAAAAAATATTGACCAGGAGCTGCCACTGGTGTGGATAGGACAAAGTGACAAGGGGATGTAACTGCAGAACAAAGTGCAATAGAGCAAATAGGGTAATCGTAATCAAATTAGGGTCCAGACTTGCTTAGGTACACTGTGTGTCATATTATTATCTCTATATTGTTATTTTACAGATACATTTGTCATACTGTCCAGGTCAAGGAATAAGATTCTTCCGTACACCTAGAGTTATGGTGCCTCATTCCCACAAGGTCTAAAAACCTAATGCTCTCTCTATGACGTAGTCCACTTCCCTTTTCATAGTCTTCAAACCTATCAACTGTTACACTGAAAACTTGAAATCCCCAACTATCTAAAATGAACAAACACTGGCTCTTTAGAAAATGTTGTATTGCTGTACGAAATTAATGAGAGTGCAGCAGCTTGCTTGGGATGATCACTATGTCTTTTTCGGTAAAACAGGTCACTGTGTCTGTTTTATCCACAAAGAGAAGTAATTTTGTGAGAGGAGTGCAATTTTAGTTATTTGCTTATAAATGTTTCATTATTAATTCATCCATCTTCTGAAGATCCATCCCATCTCATTTTACATACATCTCATATTACATACTGTGTTATAATTCATATTAAATCAAAGCAGAATTAACATCAAGGCTTTGCCATGCTCTGATGTAAACAGCACAAAATCCATTTAGTGGATATAAAAATATAACAAATGAGTGTCTGATAGCTTTGCTTTTTGTCAAATCAAGGATTTTATTTTGCCAAAAAAGTATTATGTCAAATGACACAAAATACACGATAAAGTGTTTTTCGTAAGCCTTTGTGTAGATGAGTTCAAAAGCTGTTTATTGTTTCTATAACATTGTGTGTCAAGCATAACATTCCTACCCCCCCCCATACACACACAATAATCATTTTTGTATTTCTTTTTCAAACTTTATAGAATATATCCATAATTTACTATTGACAAATGATGTTAGAAGGTATAATTGTGATAACGTGCATGTTTCCAGAAACATTCCATCCCTCATTCTAAGGGATGAGGTTGGATGTCGCAGAATACATACACTACATGGACAAAAGTTTTGGGACACATGTTTTTCTGAGTTTGGGTTAACCACTTTACTTCTAATTAGATTAGAAACTTTTATAGCTGCAAAAAGAGACTAATTTCTTAACTCTAAGTTTATGTATTTGAGTGCAATAACATTAAAATACCTGTTGGTGTAATGGTCAGCCATCCCCAGTACTTTTGCCCATATAGTGTATGTACATTTGGCATCAATCTCTTGAAGAGTTTTTTAGACATTCAGGTTAAGACATTTTAAGACATTCAGGTTACTGCATTTTCTGGGCAGTCACCCTGGTCATCTGTACGGCAACCCTGTGTGTGGATGATGCTCATCTGTGTAACTTGTTATCTAAATTGGCCTTGAATATCCAGTGTAAATCTGAAAAGGCAAACATCTGACATTTTGGCTGATTATATTTTGGGATATAATTGGTCAAATTAGATGTTTTGCTAAACAAGCACTTTAAATTGTGTTTCTCTTTCTTCCCCACCCCCTCAGATCATCTCAGTGGGCAACCGGGCTGGTCTGATTGATGACGTCTTCAACCTGGCCAGGTGGGTTTTTAGCAGCTAACAATGATCTGAACAGTGGATGGGTGCTACTGGAAGCTGCTCTGGTTGGTCCTTCTTTCTTCTAGCCTGTGGGTAGGGGTAGTTGAAGAAAATCACTGGCTGGCGCTCCTGTCGCAATAAAGCCTACAGCGAAGCTGCCAGTTACACGCTGAGCTAAAAGATAATGGGGAATCGGAGGAGTGCGGAGACACATCCCTCTGTTCATCTCTCTCTCTCTTCCTCTCTGTCTCTCTCTACCTTCTACCACTACCTGCTTGCTGAGCAGCTCCAGCAGAGCTCAATCATTAGCTCCAGTCTCCTACAGGTCCTGGTTGAGCTACTGTTAACGCTAAAGCTGCTGGGAAGAGAAAGAGGAAAGCGTGAAGGAAACAGGGAGTGCGTTTCCTCCAACCACAGTCTAGGATTGAGCTTGCTATGAGGATTCCCAGACTTGATGATGTGCCCCGGCAAAACAGTGTGTTTAGACTGTCACATCACTGGGATTTATGCATATGGTATTGCCATGTGTTCAGGCAATTCTAACAATAGTTCCCAACTACATTACATATATCAGCCACCATATTAAAAATACCTCTGTTGCCAGAGCACAGTTAGAGGTTTTAGTTAATCTGTGGATGGACAGTTTCTGGTTACCATCTTCTAGCCCATCAGCCCTAAATCGCCAGCCCATGTGGCCCACAAAGTTTAAATTTTTCTCCTTAAAGGTAAATGTTGTACTCATTTGTAAATATGCTTTAGCCCTCAAGACATGGCTTGTTAAGTATCTAAAATTCCATTGGGAAAAATAGAGTGTTATATGTGTAGCGCCACCTAGAGTGTTCAGACACACAGGTAGAGATGAGGAAATGTCGACCACCACCACTGTGGGGAGGCGGTACAGATTTACCAAGAAAAAGTGCAAGAGTAGGATCAGGGATGTACTGGAATGCGCTTGGGTTGGCGTCCAGGTCAGGAAAAGAAAGTCCTCGGGTCTGGAACCTATATTCCAGTAAAGAGTGGAGGATGGTGAGAGTTCAAGCCTGTATATAGTGTGTCCCATTCTACTTCATGCTAGCTACTAGTGTGACCTGTAAGAGTGCTCCTCCCTCCAGCATGGGCACTTTTTGGTCCAAAATCTTGGTCCTGAAGGGGCGCACTAAAACACCAGTTGCACACATTTGCTTCAGCACCTTGGACAGCGCCAGCTGAAAAGCGCTTGCTTGTGGGTGCCGCAGATTATTCAACCTGGCACCACATGTTATGGGAACCTTTGAAACAAATCTGGCACAGACAGATGTCATTCACACTCTGTGTCTTTGTGGATTTGTTCATGACACATCACTACTACAAACTAGGAAATAAATTAACAAGTAATTCAAATTCCTGCTTGGCAGCCCTTGGCAATTTCTCAGACGTGATTGACCTCATCTCAGAATAAGTGAGTGTTTTTTGGGTAGGAGAACTACCAAACTATGCTGGAGAACCAGATTTAGAGACCTTGATCCAGCCTGTGGGAGCCAAAGATTTTGAGTTTCAGGCTGTTGCTGTGGGTTTTAAACCAATGAATTTTGAAAGAAGTGTACCAGGTTCAATCTTGCAATGACAGACACATTCACAACAGCACCACACACACTGCCATGCCATTACTACTGTTCTAAAAATAATCTAATACTAAAAATAATGTGGACAATTTAAGTACTATGGTCACACACTGACCAGTCATGAAAGGAGTGAGTGGGACTGATGAGCTGTGCAGCAATTAATGGGAATCAGTCTACAATTATATATCAAGAGTTTGTAATAATAACAAGGGTGTATTGATAGATTCTAGTGAAGGGTTCTTGTGACAATCACACTTTTTGCAAAAATTAATAATCTTAAAACTAAGATTTGCAGTTAACTCTTTAAAGGTGTAACTCTATCAGATCCCACAAGTCTAGCAAGAAATATTTAGTGTCTACATTCTTCTTCTTACCTTTGATCTGGAGATACAATGCAAGAACAAGACACTAGAACGAACTAATCACCCAGATAGCATAAAATACACCATGCTTGTTTCAGTCTGTTCAATCAACTTCCCCATTTCCCTTAACATCAGCCTGAATTGTGGGACTAACTGTGAACTACAAAAATTCACCACAACACCACCAGGGCTGGTGTTCACAAAGCCAAAATAAAATAGAAGATTTTTGGATATATGCAATGTATTTTTACAAAAACATTTATATTGATATTGCATTCTAGTGCTGTTTAGCAATGTTTTTCTTTGTTGCTCCAGTTCTGAACTAAAGAAGCAAACTTGGACTCTGATTGACTACATATGGGATAAGTGGAAAATTGCATGTCTTTAATTTTTCACAAAACTACTCAGAGAGCCTATTTACTGCGAATGGAAAGGAAGAAATACTCCTCTTTTCTCACTCTCAATTGCCTATGGAATATCTGCATAATTACAATACACATCCACTCAATAACCATTAACTGCAAGGAATGGCTATCAAATGTTATTTTCTTTTGCATTTCTTTTCTGTGTGGAAAACACAAACATTCGGTTTGATTTGTTTGCTCAGTAATAAACAATTATGGGATGCTGAAAAAATGGGCCAGAACCACACACATTTAAACCCACAGACTGCCATATATTCTATCAGGAAAAGCAGGCCTCCTGTTAGACATCTTTTTTACAACATTGCTCTCACCCTTTCCACCTAATAGGCCAAAGGAAATAGCCCATAATTGTGAGCAGCTTAGTATGAATTCATTTGGAGCATTATCTAAATGCTAACAGTGTTCTGTCCTGTTGCATTTCTTCCCTGCTTATGTTGATAGAGCTTGGTGGGGTCCAGGTATAATCTGTATAAAAGGGAACGAACTGTGTTTGTTTACAGTTCACCCATGGCATGGCTTTGAATACATTGTGTGGGGCTTTCATTGTAGCTTTTCCGCTGCCTGCCCCCCAACAAACGAACAGGAAAGCCGCCAGATGCTTTTAGCTTTTTTTGTTGTTTTTTTTTTCTATTCTGCGGCCCAACTCTGTCGTTCATCATTGGGAAATGGATAGACTCGTCAACCACTGCTGTGTGTGTTTCATGCTGGGACAGACAGGGGTTTAACAGGCATGCAGAGTGTTTCGTTGTTATGTAAAATGCACCGACTTGGCCACAGCTGCTACCCAAGTGTAATGATTCACTTGAATGAATACAGAACAACAGGAGAACTTAGGCAGATTACACTCGCACCGGGCTGAGGGTAGAACCCTGAGGAATGCCTTCTAGTAAGACGATGTTATTTAATTCTCTGAAGTTTTTATTAATTTATGTTTATGTTTGCTTATTTGTATTACAGTTAGCCTCTTGCTTAATTGCCTGCCAATTTCTTGATAAGAAGGTAATTTCCATTGATCTTTGTAAAGGAGAAGTTTCTTTTTATTAAATGGGGGGGGGGAGGGTCAGTGTTTTAAAATTAGTTACAGTTCTTTGAGTTCCCTTCCCTTGAATTCTTTATTGGTAGTTTTGTAAATGCTTGAGAATTTGAGCATTTCCTCTTGTAAGGTCATAGTATTTAATTATCAGATGCTTATTTTGGATATCCCCCCACCCCTCCATTTTATTCAGGTCTTGAATTCACTAGCCAGGACTCGCCAAATTACATGATGCCAATAACACTGGAAAGGTGAAAACAAGCTCAAGCTTACTCAAAGTCACATGAAGGCAGACGATGCATCTTTTCAACCACTAATGCCACAAATGTTAACAGGTGCCTACACAGGCTGGAGATTGAGAGCGATATGGTCATGTTACCTAGAGAGAGCAAGACCAAGTGTGCATCCTTGGACTCCTGGCCACAGGAGGGTGTGGCATCATCAGTGATCAAAATCTGATCAGTGCAATCTCAATAATACTTAGACTCTATAGACATGGAAGCCCCATTTAATTGTGTATAATTAGGAAAAGTTCTTCACTGTAAAATAGTACTGTAAAAAGGTTACTGTAAAATATTACTGTAAAAAGTCATTATTTTCCTCCTATAAAACAAAAACTTTTTAATACAGCTTTTTTTTAGCTGCCACTTTCCTACAAAAAAGAAAAAGAGAATAGGCGTTTTTCTTATAAAACAAGGTAAAAATGTACCTTCGGTGTTGAAGTTGTAGTAGGAATGGCACTTCTTGCAGTGCTTTGCCCTTGGGTTGTTTTCCTGTTAACCTTTGCATCAGTAGATAATAGAAACCTTCTCTCGCTGTTGCTTAGAGGGAAGAACCAGTCTATCTTATTCTACCTCACCTTTGGAGATGTGTATTGCCTCTTATGTTTCTGAGTTCAAATTAACAGGTCTTTTTTTTTGTTAATCATGATGACTCATACACTCCTACACTTGTATATATTTAAGAGGATGCTGAAAGGTACAGTTGACAACAGAAAAACAATAGACATTGTAGCAGTTGCAAGGTGCCTCAAGCTCTACCACCTAATTAAATGCTCCTATAGCTCATGGGAAATATTCACACAGTTCAATAATGCTGTTTCACACAGGCCTGCCTGACGTTCTTGTTATTAATTTTATGGTCCAGAGAGGGGAAAAACACTGCTACTATAGCGTGGGCATGTACTGTGCGTCATATTTTAGCATTTCCATCATGAGTTTATCCTCAGAGCTTGGAACATTTTCGCGGAAATAGCCTCTAAGTAATACTGAAGAACGCTTTTTCGATTCATTTAAGCGAACAATGAGGCTTTCTTTGTCATTTACTCCCAAACTGATGAAGCCACTTAATGGACCTAGTTAAGATGTTCAGCAAATCTTTCTTAAATGAGTAAACAATTACCAGCCAATTTAGAAGTTAATGGTTTTTATTTAGACAGTTAGAGGGGCTGTTTAGTTCGGATAATTTCAGGTCCAAAAGATATTTTAGCTCCACAGTTTGGCTCCTTATGAATTGAAAGGCAGAACACACAACAGCTGGTTCCATCTGCTCCACAGATCCGCACTGTGTCTGTAGTGAATCGGGTCATAGAGTGTTAAATGTGTCATGGAGCAGCATACCCACGCTTTCAAATGTTTTTACCCTCAACATTCCTGAAAGTGTATGAATGATGAATGACCTTGATGGCAAAGTTGTTTCCCCGAGGTTGTGTACAGGAACTTGTGTGCGCATGTGCGTGCGTGTGTGTGTGCATATGTGTGTTTCTTCAGCAGAAATAATGAACTCATTCTTTGCTCTGTGTGCCGAGAGCGAGGGGGAAAAAAAGCGTCAGTGCTCTTCAGGGCGTTATGGTAATGTTGTGTTCTTTTATTTTTAATGAACATCCAACCCCCCCTCGCACTCCAATCCAAAGCTGAATAATTCAAAAATGAAGAGACAGGGGGAAAAGGGGTACAAACAGCAGCAACTGAGCAGAGATACTGGTCAGAGATACTGCTTTTGCAATAGTGCTGCACAAAGCACAGTTTGAGTTGTGCCAATTTTCCATGTTTTATTGTGCTCAGTACTGCACCCTGTAGTCTATGTACAGTTTTCAATTTTTTCTGCTATAATATACCCTAAAGACATCACTGAGGTCTCATTACAGTCCTTGGGACTGGGATTGATAAGTAGTACCCACGCACAAGCTTTTTGGTGTACAAGGTCACTTCATTGCTTCAACAAATGCTTACCATTGCCACAGAATGAGAAACTTACATGTTGTTCATTCAGGCATTTGCATTATCTAGAAAACAAAGTTACCTTCATTAGTTATGTTAGCATTAATTGATAGTTAACCATAACAAGTTTTGATCAAAGGTGTTGACATTATATGCTCTTAAAAATAACGAGCTTATTGATTGTGAAAAGGAAATACTCAAAAAAATTAAATATGTAAGCTACTGTAGACAATATCATTTAACAGTGAACGGCACTTTGATTACCAGACCATATTGAAGTCGTCCCAGTTGGCAAAAGATCATGAGGACAGCTGATCTAAAGATTTCTGTCTTGACTGCAGGTAGTCGTGCTAATTTCCTTTCTGGTGAGCACTAGTCTGAAAGTCAAGGACAATATCAGAGAACTCACTTCCTCTCTGACCTCGGCATTGTTCTTCTTCACCTGAAAGTGAGAAAGGGAGGTGCTTTATAAACACGAGCTTGTGCTTTGTCTGCAATTTAACATGACTGATTAAGGCTCCAGAGTAATTGTGTTTTATTGTATGCCTTTAAAGTCTAGGGCTTAAAGAGGGGGTGTAATTAATGCATGGTGACAGCGTAATTTACTTGACAGTTGGAAAGCTCCGAGTTACGCTCTACGCTTCAAACAAAGAAAACCGTTTTGTGGCAGGAAACGTGTAGCATGTTTTATCCCATTTGTAATTGAGTTAACAAATACACTTGTTATGTTTTTCACTCAAAAATGGAATCCAAAAAAACCCCACATGAAATGAGCTTATTATGGGTAATGGTTATTGAGTACCTGGAAAATGTGGTTATGCAGGTATTCTACAGACAATTAAGAGAGTGAGAGAGGAGAGTTTTTTCTTTGTGTTTGATCACAATTAAATACCTTTAACCTGTTTAAAGAAGGAACCAGTTTGCTAACATGTCTACACACATCTTACATCAGCACCTCCCAGGGGAGTATTCTTTGGTTTAAAAATGAAGGAAATCCCCTTCTGACTGTGTATATTGAAGGTGGAACAAAATTTTGAATATAAGAATATAAAAATAAAATAAAATTGACTTAATGAGATTAATGGTAAATGCCACTACCTGCATGCACAACACCATAAAGATCCTTTTTGGTACAGATGTCCCACCTCGGTCGGATTTCTAAGCCAACACATTTT
>JBBMFX010000122.1:24111323-24133701 GCA_037832545.1 Rhabdalestes septentrionalis
CACACACACACACACACACACACACACACACACACACACACACACACACACACACACACACACACTCACACACACGGTCAGTCAAAGGAAGCTTCTGCAAACACCCTCGCTGAGGTAAAACGCTAAAATGTTTGTGATGTGCAACTTACGCCCAGGAAAAAAGCGTCTCTCTGCGTCAGTGATTAGTGTACAATGTTTTATATTTATTTTATCGTTATATTAAATTAGATTTTTTTTAAGTAACGCAGTAATTACTTTGCCTGGTAATTAGTTACTTTTATAATGATGTAACTCAATTACTAACTCAGTTACCGTTTGTGAGAAGTAACTAGTTACTATAACTAATTACTTTTTTAAAGGTACCTGCCCAACACTGCTTACCAACTTAACACCATGTTTTCCTTACTTATACTTTATACTTGGAGTTTTATTCGACAGTGTTTGTTATGTGTGTATGTGCATGTGTGCGTATATGTATGTGTGTGGTTGTGTGTGTGTGTGTGTGTGTGTGTATATGTCCTCCCTACCTTAATTGCCTCTTGTCCTGTATCAAAGTCGCCCCTTCCACAGTGAGCACGGCGTCTGTCATGCTGGTGCTGAAGGAGCTGGTGAAGCTGATCTCAGCTGTGTGCTCTTTGTGCAGCACCACTGTGTCTCCACCCAGGACCTACAGAAAGAAAACACCTTCACCTTCTCCAGCCAAAACCCTCATCACTCATCACTCACACACATTCCTGCATAAACATTAAGTGACAGTGAGTGTAAAGTGAACATTTTGTCATATATGAACACATGATCACTACCAACCAAACGCCTTACTTTTACCCCTTAAATGAAGTTAATTTTGACCTTACCCTCCCATACAGGAAATGAAGGATAATGAAGGGGAAAAGTGGATGGATTAAGGGGTAAAACTATGGAATTTTCATTTACCTTAGTATAGTATATAGAAGTATCGGATCAGGACTCAGTATCATTCGCCTTAGTATAGTATATAGAAATATCGGATCAGGACTCAGTATCATTCACCTTAGTATAGTATATAGAAGTATTGGATCGGGACTCAGTATCATTCACCTTAGTATAGTATATAGAAGTATCGGATCGGGACTCGGTATCATTCGCCTTAGTATAGTATATAGAAGTATCAGATCGGGACTCGGTATCATTCGCCATAGTATAGTATATAGAAGTATCGTATCGGGACTCGGTATCATTCGCCATAGTATAGTATATAGAAGTATCGGATCGGGACTCGGTATCATTCGCCATAGTATAGTATATAGAAGTATCGGATCGGGACTCAGTATCATTCGCCTTAGTTTAGTATATAGAAGTATCGGATCACGACTCGGTATCATTCGCCATAGTATAGTATATAGAAGTATCGGATCGGGACTCGGTATCATTTACCTTAGTATGGTATATAGAAGTATCGGATCGGGACTCGGTATCGGCAGATACTCAAAATCAAATGACTCGGACTCGGACTCGAGGGCAAAAAACCTGATCGGGACATCCCTACTTTTCATCTTACTTTTTCAAATTTGCCCCTAAAATAATAGAACCCCCTGAATTAACACCTTAAATTTAAGATTAAGGGGTTTCACACTCATGCCTTAAATTACATTTTAATTCAAATTTGGTTTGGTGTATTTTCAGGGTTAAATTAAGGAAGGGTGAAGCACATATTAAGTATATTGCGTTTTGTATTGAGTGTGAACAGCACATAGTTTTCCTCCGCAGAGGCAGCGGCCAGCTAGGAACATAGCACCTGGGGAGCAGAGTGTGGGGACGGTACCTCACTCAAGTGTACCTCAGTGGTGCCACTAGCAGTCCTGCAATTCAAACCAATGACCCTTTGGTAACAAACCTCCATTAGAATAATCACAGTGGATGTGAATGGAACCAGACGTCCTCCTCTAAAAGTTCCCTCACTGTTCCACCAGCGGTTTGAGATAATATTTTAGGCTGAAACCTGTTTTATTAAACCCATTCATAGTAGTGCATTGTGAGGCAAAATAGTCCCCAAAGAAAAGTGATTTAGTTCAGATTTTACCATTAACAACATCCCTACAAACACTCAGACATGTGGAGTTTCACTGGAATAAATCAGCTGTAAATAAAACAACTGGATTTGTGTCAGAGACATAGAGTAATCCAAGACTGTCAGATTCTCAATACTGAAGCGTTTCACCCACTTTTCACATATTTTCTAGCATCCCAACCACTGAATCATACTGAAATTATTTTCCTATTTTCCTTCGGATATTTTTACTCATGTATTATTATTATACATTTTCTTTTTTTTGCACTACGACTCTTGCACCACTACGTTTGCACTATTAGCTGCATTATTTGTACACTATGTGTCATATGTGCCCACATGTGTGTGTTGCCTTTACTGTACAGTATGTGCCTATGTTCCTTTGTATGTATATCACTAAATGTCTATTGTTATGTGTAAAGAGAACTAAAACCTACCGAAGTCAACTTCCTTGTATATGCAAGTATACTCGGCCATTAAAACTGCATATACTGCAATCACTATTCAGCTATTATCTATGCTGCAGCAAAAAATGTAATAGAGAAAATTGACAAGAAAACCAGCCTTAGGGAAGCACTGTTTATGTGCTAACAATATCTTAATCACATCTGCAATTAAGCACATTACATTTGCTACCATGAAACATGAGAGATTACAAATACTGGTGAAAATAAAAAGATGGGGAAAATAATCTACCCTTTTATGCAAATTACTTGACTCATCAAAATGCCTAACATAAAGTATTTACATTCTGTAAACTGGGCACCTGTACTGACACATTTTTAAGTCAACTCTAAAAGACCTGGTTTAAATCAGTAAGGATACATGCCACCTTTTTGTGCGAGCTTTTTCTTCGTGCAGCCCGAGTCACCTCGGAGTCACGAACAACGGGAGAGTTTAACCAGTTCTGGCTCCTGTGACAGAAAGATAGAGGATTAACATTACCATAACAAAATCCTTATCTTCATGGGTGTGTGGATGACATTTACTTTTACAGTGCTGCATTTGGTGGGACACCTTAAACCTTCACCTAGTCATTACTTCTACTGTATTTGCTGCAGACCACCAAAATATGGTCTGAAACATCACACTGACAGTAACTCACTACACACTATCCTAACAATGTTAATGCATAAACAAAGAGGAAATAAACTATATAAAGAGACGGAAAAGTTTATAACAATTAACAAATGATTGAACTGATTAAGGAGTCAAGAAGTAAATCTAATGAGTTAAATCGGTTTTCTTGTTAAGTTCAGTCATATTTTTCCAATGCTGTAAATTCTGTAGCTAGAAAAGCGTTACAGTTGTAAACAAAAGCTTTTATATGTGTCTAAGTAAACCACAGGAGGAGGAAAGGGCATTTTTAAAGTAATACCCAGAAATAAACATAAACACAAATAAATTATAGCCTAACCACTCAAACATGTAGTCTGGTAGCTTAGCAAAACTTGCTAACTACACTGAACTACAAAAGAGGAGAGGCTGAAGTCTACTCAGCCTGTTGGGCTCTGTGTTAGAGACAGACATCAGATAACCAATCATGACAAATATTAATGTTTATAATAATTATGAATAGATTAATTTTACCAGTCCATTTTAAACTCGTGCCGCTGAATTTGCGCCTTCTCCGTTTACTCTTCTTCTTGTTTTTACATCAAGCCTCCCCTGCTCTCTACAGCTCCCAGAGACCAAAGAAAGAAATACACCAAACCAGGAAGTCTTTCTATCAGCAACATTCAGACACGCATGCTATATGGACCAGAGTATTGGGACAAACCTGTTTTTCAGGAATCTTAATGCTTCAGTATACCAGGACATTTTGGACAATGGTTTATCTGAGCTTTAAATCTGATAGAAATCTCCAAAATCTGATAGAAATCCTATAGAACTATTCCAATCATAATCTTATAGGATTTTTTGATAAGGGTTTACCGCCTGATTGCACATATTTTAATGCCCCGATGTCGTCAGTGAAAGCGTCAGTGCCAATTTGGGGTCCTCTTTTTGTTTTGACACTGAAGAGTTAAAATTGCAGTTCTATAATTTCTGTGAGGAAACTCAATTTGGTGGCCCCATTTAAAACCAGGTACCCCAAACTTGTACCGCAGCCTTGGTTTAATGATGTCACTCGCGCTGTCAGAAAAGAGTGCAGAAATACAGAGCGCAAGTGGAAGAAGGACAAACTGCATGTGTCTTTTGCCAGAATGAAGGAATGCTGAAAGTGTTACCAGAGTACTCTAAAGTCTGAGAAAACAAATACTTTTATATATTATCTCTACTGCTAGTCATAATCCCCGTGTGCTTTTTAAAATGAAATTATTGGTCATATGAAGCTTTCAGATTCTCCTACAGATGCTAAACACACACATCTTTTTAAAAAGGTTTTCCCTAGTGTTGGATAGCGTATTTTGGATATTGTTAACAGCAGTCTTATGTCTGGTGTTTTTCCTGCATCTTTTAAACATGTCGTTGTACAACCACTGAAAAAAAATCTAGTCTTAATTCCTGTCATGTCGAATTATAGGCCGGTTTCTAGACTCGCATTTATTTCAAAGATTTTGGAGAAAATTGTTTTTATCCAAGTAAATGCATTTTGGTTGAGAATGGTGCTTTTAAGTATTCCAGTTGGGCTTTAAAACCTGGCAAAGTACTGAGATTGCACTCTTAATGGTTTTTAAAAACATATTTTTAGTTAATGGTGGTGGTTATTCTTGTGCTCTAAGATTTGACTGCTGCATTTCATACTGTTGAGCATATTGTTCTTCTTTCATGTGTGGAGCACTTTGTGGGCATCAAAGTTGCAGCATTGGACTGGTTCCATTCTTACCTGGCAGACAGAAGTTTCTGTTTTGGTAGAGGTGATTTTAAGTTGGTAGATGTGATTTGAATTCTTGGGCCCATTCTTTTCTCTCTTTAGCTGCTTCTTTTGGGCTCTGTTTTGAGAAAATGGAATTTCTTTTAACTGTTACGCAGATAATTGCCAAATTTATATCCCATTAAAACAAAATAGCCCATATTCCATCCAGGCTCTATTGCAGGGGCCACTTACCTTTCTGAAACTGAGAGCTACATCACGGGTCCAGAGCCATACAAAGGGCTATATACTAGTACAGAGTTCATGTATAATAAACATGTTTTATATGCTTTTTTATGTATTGTCATTTTCAAATAGATATAAATGCGAATACGATTAAAGAAGAATAGCAACAGGATAAAATTACATGTTAGACATTTCTCACTGGTGCTTTATTTTGGACCGGTCCGTGGGCTACTCATATGGTCCTTGGGGGCACCCTGGTGCCTGCGGTCACCATGTTGGTGACCCCTGCTCTATTGGAATGCCTTAATGACATCTGGCGTGGATGTCATTTAAATTCCTGAGTTTTAATGAAGAAAAAACCAAAGTTATTTTGTTTGGTCAAACTGGTACCTCTGTGTCCCCCTCTTTTGACCTTGGATCTCTGGAGCCCCATTTGAGAAGCTCTGTCACTAAACTGGGAGTGATCATTGATTATGACTTTAAATTAGTGCTGTTGTACAGACTAGCTTTTCTAAATTAAGGCAGATCACCAAGCTGGAACCTGTCTTGACATGGCAAGATTCTGAGAAGGTGATCCATGCTTTTATTACAACAGGCCTGGACTCTCCTTTCATGTCTACAGCTTGTCCAGCATACTGGTGCTTGCCTTTTAACTGGAGCACGTAGGCAAGAGCATCTCACCAATTTTGTCTACTCTTCATTGGCTCCCTGGGTGTTATAGAATTGATTTTAAAATTCTTCTCCTGGCATTTAAACTTTTGAATGGATTCGCCTGACCCTTCCTTTCTGATCTGCTTCAGTCTTATGTTCCCCCTCGGTCCCTAAGGTCTGCAGATCATCTGACGTTGCTTGTCCCACAAAAGTCAGAGGGCTTAGGGCATTTGCAACCATGGCTCCAAAATTCTGGAACAAGTTACCTTTAGATATCCGTCAGGCTCCTTCTATCCCAATATATATATTCTATAGTTTTCTATAGATTTATCTCAATGTGAGTTGCTGATGTATCTTGTTATATGTTTGTATGTATGGAGGTATATTTATGTGCATGTATGTTTATGAATAATATTTGCTTATATTGGGATAGGTATGTTTTGTAAGGAGACTGTACAGCACTTTGGGTCAATTCTGTTGGTTTAAATGTGCTTTATATATAAAGTTGGAGTGGAATGGAATGCCATACTTCAAATTTTGTGAACACAATTTTGAGAGGAACCTTGTCTGTTCCAGCATGACTGTGCCCAAGTGCACAAAGGAAGGTCCATTAAGACATGGCTGATTCAGTTCAGTGTGGAAAAATGTGAATGGGCCACACAGAGTCCTGACCCCATCCAACACCCATGGGTTGAACTGGAACGGAAAATCAGCGCTTGTCCTCAAAATATCTCTTCAGAATGAATGGGAACAAATTCCTACAGAAACTCCAGAATCTTGAGGAAATTCTTGAGAGTGGAAGCTGATATAACAAAAAACGGGGGACAACTCCATGTTAAAGTCTATGTATTTGAATGCAATGCCATTTAAGTCTCTGTTGGTGTAAAGGTCAGTGCGTTCACCCTGCGATCTGTCTCTTGCAGATTTTTCTGAGAACAGAACTTATGATTGTTTGCAGAATCCCCCACATGCACGGAAAAGGAAGATATTCTCTGCATTTTCTTTTGCAATGTCTGGGCCTCATCCGGCACACCCCCTTGTCCTCTTGCTGGTTTTGTATGTTTGGGCACTGTGGTTAACAAGGCATTATAAGAATAACCCTCTGCTGCTCAGCATTGCCTACGGCTAGCCAGAGAGGTTGTGTACATCAGATATATGTAATTCAGTTCTTCCCAGTCAAAAGAAACATTACAGATGTCTGCAATGATATATCTCAAGCGTCATTCATCCTAGTACAAATGATATTACATTGCTGTTGTGTTTTCACTTGTAGATTTCCAAAATGACATTCTTCCTGCCTACAATTTACATTACAGATGTTCGAAATACAATTCTTACTAGGACACACTTTCATTTCAGATATCTTCAATACAGTTGTTACTAGTCATTATCACATTATAGATATCTGAAGAGTCTTTTTACGTTTTTATTATCCGAAAGTTTGTCCTAGTAAGAACTGTATTTCAGATACCTGTAATATTAATTATAGATAGGAAGAATTACTCTTGAGATACATGTAATGTTTATTTTTTGGATATCTGTAATGTTAAATTTTGCAGGAGAAGAACTGAATTGCGGATATCTGATGTACACTCTGACCTATTAAATGTTAAAACGGCTTGCCATACACCGCCGCAAACATAAACAACCAGCATGAGGATGAGGCAGTGTGGCGGCTCAGACGTCACAGTCGGCTGTACTCAGTGGAGAGAGATTTGAAAGTAGCCAATCCGAAAACAATATTTATTTCTTCTTGCTGCTGATTGGCTGCTGCCTTGTGACAAATCTGTGGCAGCTGCAGTCTGGAATTTCCCACATGGAGCGTCTCAACTGTTCTTGTTTTTTTTCGTTTTGTTCTTTTTAAAGCCCTGCATTTTTATTGATGTAAATTCAATTAATTTAGTACTATATTTACAGTGCTTATACCAAATAAAACGACATACCTACAAAATTGGTATTTTACATTCTAGCAGTGCAGGAGTTCAGTGTACACTACGGTGTGGATATGGGTTTACCTTTACATTTTCTTAAAGGTATTAGGTCGAGAATTATACAGTTTTTGTGGCATATTTGGGTGTATATGTAGAGTTTACACTACAAAAATAGGCATTTTTAGGTCCTTTTTTAACCACATCACAACAATGTAGTTTTTCACAATACCAGGGTGCTCTTGGAACATAACCCCTTTGATAAGTGGAAGTTTACTGTATACACTGGGCTTCTTAAAACAATTAAAAAAATTATTACATGCTTCCAACATCTCTGGAAAGCCTTTTTTAAATGTTCTGTTTACAAAATGATATGTCAGTATTATTACTATAACATTATATAGTCACAAAGTCTCAAATTAGTGGTTTTGAATAAGACATCTGTCTGTAGTGCTTACCCATTCACTTTGTGGTGGTTGATGAAATGAACTTGATATTGTACCATCAGGCAAAAGCAAAAGTCTACTCAGTAGACACTGCTTAGACGCTAGGGGGCACTCATGAGATTTCACCATGAATAGAGGACTGTGCTTTTCAACAGCAAAGATCGTTTCAACACAACTATCATACTTAGAGATCCAGGGCCAATTATCGCCGACTTTCTAGCAATTTCAGCCACAAACAGCAGGGATTGACAAAGATACATAAAAAATTGTATCACTTTGCAACACTTCTATCTAGCGGCCTATTTGATCTCTCCATTCACCACCACACTGACTCAGAGGATTAAGTGGATGAGGCAGAAATCTGACATGGGTAACTAGTCAGCAGATCAATTATCCTGTCCTGCCTGTTACATACCAGATCCCCACATATCCTTGTAATCACCCAAATGGAAGTTAGTTTTATGGGAGCTGGCAGTTTAATCTTTAACCGTTTGTTAGTGACTCATAACTGTATTTTAATGTAATTGCTCAGTGTTTGAGAATGAAGGGCCTTTTGGATCAGCAATATCACAAATATCATAAACAGGCAGCTGCTTCTTAATTCATAGCAACTATACATAGTTCAGTATGGAAAATGTAAATTAAAACAGTGATTCTTACATTAACTTCGACTTATTTCATTGCAGACAGTTGGAACCCAAGATATTTAATGTTTTGTATGGTCAATTTCATTACATTTGTTTGTATACATCCATTCCTGGATTTCAGGCCTGCAACACATAAAAAAAATGGTGAGATGGACGCATTTTATGGCTAGTAATGTGGTTAAAAAAAAAAAAGTAGGATGTGGTGATGTCAACAAACAGGTGATCTCAACACTTGATAGTAATCATGATTTGGTACAAAAACAGTATTGCCTCGATTACTTGTACTATAAGACCCTTACAGCTGTTTCAGAATGCAGCAGCTCGGCTGGTTCTCAAACATCCCAGTCCAGATTCTTCTCTTTTTTGGTTCCCTGCTGGTGGAATGAGTTGCCAAAGCCAACTAGAGCATCAGAATTTCTCTCTATCTTCATAAATCTCCTGGAGACTTGTCTGTTAAGAGAACATCTTCTCTCACTACACTTACATAAAAACTTATCACTTAGTATTCTACTCTGGGTCTCACACTGTCCTGAAATGTTTCCTCATATTGCAAGTCACTTTCAATAAAATTGCCTGTCAAAGAAACATATAGAAATCCATGAACAGTCTTTAAAGAGCAAATATAGTTTTTCAACAAATGTCTAAGAAAATATTTAAAACTGAAATTCCTCAAAGAAGGATATTTCTCCCACTACAGTGCATAATATCATTGAATAATTCAAGGAGTCTGGGGGAATTTCAGTGTGAGCCTAACTTGAACATCCACGATTTCCTAACCTTCAGGCAGCTGTGAATGAAGAGCAGTAATTCATAAGGAGCTGAATTACCCACATGGGCAAGTGAGATCAAATTAGCATGTCTTTGTGAGGCACCACAATACAGAGTTACACTCACAAATGCCACTTAAGAAGTCTTACATTAACCATATCTGGGCTTACAGGCATCTGGGATGGACCCTCTCTCAGTGGATATGTCTTTTGTGGTTTGTAGTATTACAGATCTTTTTTTGTACATAAAGGATTCTAAGTGCTCCAGACCAATGACAAAAAGGACCATCCAGACTGTAATCAGCAATAAGTCCAAAAAACCAAAGTCTGTCATTGTGTGGTGAGAGCCGATGGCAAAAGTAATTTATACTGTGATGGCAGCATTAATGAGGAAAATTATATTGAGATTTTAGACCAACATGTGGTGTCTTAAAAACGACATCTTTTTCAGGACTTCCATGAATTTTTCAACATGACAATGCAAAACCACTTTCTGCACACATTAGAAAGGCACTGCTGCTGAAGAAGAGGGTACAAGGGATACAAACACTGGTAGTGCCTGCAGCCCTGACCTGTCCCTCACAGAGAACGTGAAGAGAATTTTCAAATGACAAAATGCGACGATGAAACCGTACTGTTGCACAACTTTGCAGTAAGAATGGGAAAAAATAACATCTGAAACGCTTCATCACTTGGTATCCTCTGTGCCAAAATATTGTATAAGTGTTGTGAGAAGGAATGGCAACATTTCAAATTGATAAAGGCTTTACTGTCCTTATTGTTTATTTTAAACTGCAAATAGCCACCCTTTGCTCTGATTACTGCTTTGCACACTCTTGGCATTCTCTCGATGAGCTTCAAGAGGTCGTCACCTGAAATGGCTTTCCAACAGTATTGAAGGAGTTCCCAGAGATGTTTAGCAGTAAACACCTGTGTGCAAAGCAGTAATCAGAGCAAAGGGTGAAGAAACTAAAATATAAAACATGTTTTCAGTTATTTCACCTTTTTTTGTTAAGTACAGAACTCCACATATGTTCAATCTACCAATTTAAATGATCATGAAAAAAAAGAAAACACATTGAATGAGAAGGTGTGTCCAAACTTTTGGCCTGTACTAGATGTGAAACTCGCACCTTCTTGCACAGTTGCAAATGTAGCTTCAATGGATTAAATCAGGCGGGTTGTTTATGATCTTCTGTTTGTTGCACTGGGAGGGTGAAGGCTAACAGGTGCTTTCCTTAAGAGACGCGGCATGACATTTTTTAAAACTGCAGCTAATGCAACATTATTGGACAGCCCAACCCACACAGAGAAGCACACAAACTGCCAATGCTGCAACATCAGCTAACACAGACCCATTAGCTAGCATCATGCTGAGTGATAGGTGAGGAGGGAAGGCCATCCTACCAAGATGCTGTCTCGCACTCCAAGTTGCAGATGGCCATGGCATCACCAGAGAACAAGATCTCCTAAAGACAGTCAATCCTCAGTAGTAGTGCCAGTTGAGAGCCTCGAAAATATCCATTATGTCTTCAGAACAGATTTTAAAATCAAAATATTTTAAAAGAGTATGTAAGTCAGTATGCTGTCAACAGTAAGAAACCCACCCATTTTCCATCTGTGAAACATGAAACATGGTGATGTGTCTAACAAATGAAACCAAATAAGGATGGGAAGGAAAAGTGAAAAAAAAATTAATAGGTTTTATTACTTTTTCCCTGCCCACAGGTTCACAGTGATGTAATCAAAAATACACAAAGGATGTGTAAGAAGTACTACACTTGGGTCAAAGACAGATTTGAATTTTACATTATTTGATGAAGTATGCTGAAAATTAACTCCAATAAAACTGAATATATACATATATATATATATATATATATACACACCACACACACACACACGTACACACACACACACACACACACACACACACACACACATACATGTTACCATTAACACAAATAATGGCTCACCTTCCAATTCAAACTAAATATAAACACGAAATTTGATCTTGGTTTTTCTAAGCCTCAAGACATTCCAAGCCTTAATGTTTAATGTTTTTGTTAAATGTTTTTTTTTTATTCTGAACAAAATTCCTTGATTTTCATCTGCCACGTGGCAGGAAATCAAATGGGGAAATCAACACCATTGTGAAATGAAAAACACAACACTATCCCACAGTAGCTACTTAAATGAATATATTTTAGACCATGTCAAGGTTTTATTTGACAGTATTTCGGAGTATTGTACAATAAACAAGTTGTTCTGCAAAAGTTATTATATCCATAGAGTTGCATTTCATAAAAAATAGTTGCTTGCTTACAGTCTTTTGTGACTATTAATAGTATACATGGATTTTTTTTTCAATAGTTATACAGGTTGAACAGTGTCACTGCTATTATAACACTACACAGTGATTTAGAGCCCAGTCAGACTCATCATTCTGCCTTTTTTCCACAGGATGCAAATAGATCATCTCACTTCATACCATGTCATGTCACGTACTGTACATTTCCATACACAATGTCGGGTTTGCACTGATCAAGAAAGTCTGGGCAAAAAGGCAAGAATGGTATCACACCTATGAGATGCAGATTTGTAAGCTAACAGTGAATGACCATCAATACCAGTTGGAAACCTCTATGCTCCAGTCACCTCAACATATTGAGTCTTGATGAGACACAAAAGACTTGGATTATAAATAATAGGCAACACAATATGTTTTTTTTTCTTAAGCAGCTCTAGCACCTCATGGCCTGCTGTTATTCGCTCAGTGGTGTAAGCTAAAAATGTGTACAAACATATAAAATGTAAAAAATAATATGTTTACATTAAGTTTAATATACATACACAATTTTTGACTCAAAAGTAGCCAATTAGCTGAGACAATTTTTGTCTTTAGAACGTGAGCTACAAACTTTATATGCAAGTGAACAGTGCCCAAACTGCTTGATTAAATCATCTTGCCTCAAACTGTATTGAATCAGCATGTTAAGTCATTTGAAACATGTAGCTTATGCGGTTTCTGACACTGTATGACATATTGTTATCCATATAATCAAACAGGTGTATGTAGCATAACCAAAAACAATAGTAGCAGCCGTCTAAAAGGCCAAATTTTGTCCATGCTTTTTGCCCATTTTTCACCAAGCTATTACTTTAGGCCAAAGGCGGCTTATGTGAAGATTCCCACGCTTGTGCTTTGAAGTGAACTGCTGCTTCGTCCTGAATGCAGTGTCACAGTGGTAAATCTGGCATTCATTTCATATTCACAGAGAAACCTGCCATACCAGGATCAAAGCAGAACCACTCCACTGGTTTTTGGAGGTCTTTTTATGAGGAAATTTATCAAGCCAGGTTTAACTGCTCCAAAGGCAAGAACACGTTCCAATTCTTCAATTACTTTTTTTCCTCATTGGTGAAATGACCCGTGCTATCTTGTAATTACTAGATCACTGTCAGGTCTCCCTGCCCTGATTTACTATTAGAAAGAAAGAGCCAAATTAATCTTTGCTTTTTCCCCTCAACCCCTCAGATGAGGACCATTTAGGACTTGTTGGGAGAAGATCCACCTACATATTTCTGAGCTGCCTTAAAAGGTTCGATCCATCACAAGCCATCAATGAATTTTAAAGAATACATCAGCATTTTTTCAGTCGAATATCCTTCTGCTGCTCCTGTAGCATGTTTGATTACCAGGACAATCATTTTCCTCCATTTAGGAAAAAAATAGAAGCTAAAAGGCAGATGCTTTATTGCAGTGACTGTCCACTGGAATCCACACGTGTTTTGAGTTTTCTGTCCTTTTACATAGTATAAGGAAATTATTATCGGTGGTAATATGGTGAAAAATGGCAAAATAAATAAACTAAGGTTGAAAAACATGTCTTTAATGTCATCAACTTCAGTCAAATGATATTAAAATAAACCCTTGCCTTGTTTTTCATCACAGGCTTCATAGACAGTAGAGCATGATGAACCCTTGCAGAAGAAGTGTAATTTGTTCTTCAAACTTACAATGGCCCCAATACATATGCATAAAATGGCTTTAATGTGATACAAACTGCTACATTGCCTTTATATTTGTGACTACTAATGAACAATCCATAATTGGTGGCATGGAGAACAGCATGGAGTAAACCTTTCTAGAGTACATCACACAGGTTAAATTGAAGGTCTTAGAGACAGTTACCATTGATTTATATAATACAGTCCATAAAAAAACAGAAATCCTAAAGGTGAACATTAAAGATGAAGTTCCTTCACAGAAATGGAGTCTACCATCCTTTGCCACACTTTTCTCCTATATTCCAATACTGCATATATATAACCATGCTACCATTCAGTGTCTACTGATAGACAAAGTGCTGAAACCCCCATGGACTCTCGCCTCCTGCTAGAAAATTCTCTGATAAATATATACAGTTCTCTTTGAAGAATTTGCCTTTACCTTTAAGTATATTTTCCATATATGAAAATAGCCTTTTTTAAATTATATAATGTTATCTATCTAAATCAAATATGACACAAGTCCTGCCTTTCTGAGGATGCAACAATCAGCATCCAGGTACAGAAATACAAAACATACATGTTCAATCCAGAGCCCATTTTTATCACACTAAAATTATAATGCATTGAATTTACTTGATTGAAATGTGTACATTATTTTCACATGAATAAAATATACTTCTGGCAACAACTGGTGCAATATACAGAATGTAGAAATGCGCATTTCAAGTAAGTTCAATGCATTAATGAGTATACTGAGCCACAATCAGGTCTGCCCTGTCCGTACAACTGTATTACCAAAGCTCGAATAATTATTCATATATTGAAATCTCAGATAAGCCCAGTCCCTGGTGTACTCTCACACTGAAAAGATAAAACAACAAGTATGGTCGGGTTCCTTGGCCCAGATTAAGCCTGAACTGTAAAGAATTGTCCTTTATGAGCTCTGGTCACTTTCTTTTTTGGTAGGAAATGTTGGTGGAGAAAAGCTTTACAGAACATTGGCAAAACAATCCAATTTAATGTAACAAGCAAATGTAGAACTCAGTTTGTGTCAAATGTACCTATTATGTGTTATTAAATTCTAATAATAGTGATCTTATATGTGAGAGAAAAGTCACCCTGTTAGGTCAGATTGGAGTTTTATGAGTTTTAATGCTACACTACCAGGCTGGACAGTTCTACTGTAACTGATAAAGGTTATTTTGCTATCATGGTAATGTCGCCGTTGGCAAACTTACTATTGTTTAACCCCTGAGGGATTACTGAAGCCCTCTATTCTAATGCTGAATCAATCACACTCTTACTATGTAAAACTGTACACAAACACATTGCACATTCAAAGTCCTGCCTTGACATTAGCATGTATGAGTCTCCTTAGCTAACTGAAACTAGGCAGTCTGGCAACGACAATGACAAAATGTTCAATATGCTAACATACCAGATGTGTCGTAACAGCGTGACCTTCAATGCACATACAAAATAAATATAATCTGATGTACATTCAAAATGTTGTTACAAAAATTTAAGTAGCCTATTTCTTGGTAGGTTAAATGAGATTGCTTAAGTAAAGCAACACTTGTCCAATCTTGCAACAGTTTCTACACAACAGAGGGCAAAGCATGAAATTTGTTTAACATTATTTTTATACTTTAGGCCAATTCTATGCTTAATCCGAGTTAAGGAGACCATTCCACTGTTTATTAGCAGCCCCTGTTTATAGCTTTATGTTTTTTGTAGTATTTGGAGACCAAAAAAACATTAAAACCTCTGGATAAGGCACTCTGCCCAGTCAAAACAATTCAAATTTTCCCCCCTAAACTTGTAATTTCTGCTTGCTTAGATTGTGAACTACAGGAGAATTATGCAAGCCAGTGATCATTGTAAACAGAGAGGTGGTCAATGTCCTTTGGTTTCCCAAAAAGGCTGACCAATCGCAGGCCTTTGGTGGAGAAATATCGAATGGGTTCTGGTCTTGAACATTTGCGACTGTGTGGATGTTGCGATAATGACCATATTTACACTTGTGTCTCATACCTATAGTCATATAATATACCTATTTCTATAATCATTACATTAATCTGTATAAGAGATATCTGCAGGTCAGTCCGGCTTTCTTTCTTTTATTTAAGGCAGAGTTCAATTGAGTTTCTTCTAATGTCCTAATATACTCTTTATCTCTTTATACGCTTGCATCTGTTCTTGTCCAGTACACAAAAAGCTATATGTTAGGCAAACTCCTTCAACATTCTTCTTTTTCGTAGTTTTTTCTTTTCATAAAATAGATTCCATTTTATAAAACTTGCTGTAGCCACAAGCAAATGGCTGAATGTCAGTGGTTCTGTAATGCATGTAAAGAGTTTTGTTTTGGTGCTTCTCCTCTGCCGGACACACAGAAGGCCAGCCGCACGCCACACACACACGCACACATCCTGCCGTAGGTTCTTTTCCAAGAGGATACTTCCAGTTTTTTTTTTTTTAAGGTGGTGGGTGTCACGTCTCTTCAAAATAATAATTTAGAAAGAAAATATAACTTAAAAAATGCTCTTCTGTTTGTGAATTCATGGATAAATCCTTCATGAAGGGATTCAGTGGGGAAGGGGTTCATTCCAGGTTTATCCAGACCCAAGCCAAATCCTAGCCAAAGCAGATGGACGCTGGCCAGACTGATCGCAAACCGAAGGAGGGCAAATGGTAAATGGTAAGTGGAGCTGAGCCAAATTCAAACTGGGCCAGATCTGAAAAAAGAGCCATACTGGTAGATTTGAGGCAGGGCTGGGCGATGATTACCAAAAATGTTTCTGGAATATATTTTTCCATACCTATCAAGGTGAATTACTATCAATAATCATTGTGAATAATTCCATTTGCTCAAAATCAGAGCAATATTTTTTTTTAACCCTGTCGAAAATCATTCTGGTTGCTCTGGGTTAGATCAGATTTAAAAAATCCAACCTCGCTCCACAGTGAATTATAGATAATATAGTTGTGCCCCAAATGGTGGAAATTAACTTTGCTAACCATTCCATCTATGCTGTTGTGTGTAACTGGCCAGATTTCTCTCTTCCTGTCTAGTCTTAAAGGCACATATTGCCCCCTGGTGCACCGGTGTTACAACTATTCAACTTATTTGTGTTACAGCCAAGACTGAGCAACTGGATGGAATGATTATTTTATTGAAAATCAAACTAGGAATGTCCTGGTCAATTTTTCCAATGAAAGTTTCTATTGATATTCAGACAACAATAAGAATCATAAAATGAATTCAATTTAGGTAAGATGTGCTAGGCTGCCAATTGCTAAAAATGAATGAACAAAAATGTTTGCATGTGTATTGTGTAACAAGTTTGAACTGATACCATTGGTATTATTGACAATTACGTGAAAAACTCATGTGAATGCGCTATGATTTTAAATTGTGCTAAAAGGAGTCTGCTTCAGACTGAATTAGGACGTTTATAGGGCTATGATTGATATGGAAAAAAGAAACATACTGATAACTGGTATCAATTTATTGCCCAGACCCTAATGTGAGGGGTGTTATCTGCTGATGGTGGAGGTGGCTGAACGCAGGCTGCTAGGGAGTTTATCAGAGCCAGGAATTTTCCACGGTCCGGGTGACACTGTAGCTTTTCTGCCCGCCATACTGCTGCTGTTGCTGGTGGTGGTATTGGTTTTGGAGATCCGGTTGGGTGGGGTCTCTCCTGTGCACTTTTCTGGCTCTGTTGGCTGTGCTTTGCCAGCCAGGCTGCTGCTGTTGCCTCCATTCATCCCAGTTTCACCTCTAGGAGGTTTAGGGGACTTAGGTATGTCCCGTTTTCTTGACTGGTTGGCACTGGTGCGCTCCTTGGATCGCATTCGGCTGTTTTTGGCTGGTTTGGCATCCCAGGATGCCCCGGTAATGTCATTCAAGTGCTGCTGCTGATGCCCCTTATCTCCGTTGCCATGACGACTGCTCCTACTGCCACCCTCTCTGGGTCTGTTCCGCCCCCCAGCCTGTCCTGACCGCTTCCCGGCACTGTGGGACTCTGGGCCTTGGCCTCTAAGACCCTCTTGACAGCTTTCAGGGGTTGCTGCTATTTCCATTGGCGAAATGTGAGGTGGATCTGAAAGTGGATTCACGTGAGATGAAGGTAATTGGTTGTTCAAGCTGTCCAGGGGTGGGGATACTACTTCCGACAGGCTTGGGGAGCCTGCAGGCCTAGCATCCCAGGGGGCGGAACTATCTGCTAGAAGAAAAATGAGGACAGTGGAGTAAGTGACCAAGCAACATTTGGAGGCAAAAACAGATCAAATGTGACATAAAAATAAAGCACAACAAAAAGAAAACAACAAAACAAACAACTACTATTGTAATGGCTATTGTAGTAACCAGTTCATGGAAATTTTGGTACTATGTTATGTTTACATATAGCTGTATGTCACTCAGTGTCAGAAGTGGCATATGTAAATCTATTTGACATCTCTGTGATGATGACTTCGTAATTGGTGGCATGTATTCTTCCATGCATTGTAATCTACATTAGCCATGTTAAAAAACACACTATTTTTGGAGTACGATGATGACAGGGACAATTTCATTAATTTGTTTCAATATACAAGGCACCTGCCATGCGTTATGACACTGTATAACATGGTTCTGCGAACACACACACACACACACACACACACACACACAGAAAATAAAATTGAGTTGCCACTTTTATGGATGTCGACAACCAAATGTGGTCAAACAATTCATTCAGACAGACAATACAAAAGTAAACAAAAACCCTCATATTCATTCATTCTCTGTAAACCTGCACTCCAGAGAGAGGCACTAGATGTTTGATTTAGCATGCCTGGCACTAGCAGTAGTATGACTACAGGGAGGGTGTATTTCTCCAGGTTTATTTTGCCCTGGGGCAGAAGACAGCACAGTGGTGCACGCAGAATGAAGCCTGGATCGTAAATGGCTTTGAACACACTAACAGCACACACACACACCACTGCAGACAGAGACAGACAGCCTGCAGCGCTAACTCAGGGAGAATATGTCTCTGCAAACCTGACTCCAGAACCTGCTGTGTGTGTGTGTGTTTGTGTGTGTATGTGTGTGTGTATGAGAGAGAGAGAGAGAGAGAGAGAGAGAGAGATGTGTTTGCTGTTATAAGGAGATATCTGTGTGTTTCCGAATGTTTTACAAATGTGCTTCTGAGGAGATGATGTGCGAAGTGTTATCACAGTGATTCAGTGAGAAAAGTAAAGAAAGCAAGACTCCATTCTAGCAAAATAATATCTGCGTGTGGTGTGTGTGTATTTTTAAGCATCATCTTAAAAATGAAAACAACTTCTTGGTCAGTTTTTGCCAATGAAAGATGAGGTTATGAATGCTTTAATCCACTGAAACCTGCTTCAGTCACATGAACTTTATCATCAAGTGGATAGGCTCCTCCATCTCTGGACACCTGGCTATACAGCAAACTCTCGTTAATTATTGCAACTTAGAACAAACGTTTTAGCATTTTGCAGCAGTAATAAATATCTTCGGACTGATGTTCTCAATTCAAATTGAGTCTCATAAGCTTTGCAGAACCTCAAATCTCCAAAGAGCCTGGCGTGTAGTGTTCCTCATGTTTATCTTGGTAAACAAATATTCTCCACAGATAGATTCATAAATTTGGTGGCTGTCTTGGTTACGCCAATGTTTAATTTCTGACTTAACTTAATACTTGTTGCAGCAGAATGTTTGTGCAATATAATGAGAGCTACTGAATTGAGGCAATGATTCAGGATTAAAGTATCCAGTGTAATTTCACCAAATCCAGATAAACAGGCAATACCCTGGAGGCTCACATCAGCTTTAAAAACGGGAAACATTCAATAAAAATAATAACACATCAGAAGTAAAGTATATTTAAGGTTTTTGTTATTCTGTTATCAAGAGGTAGATTGAAATCACAAACTTTACACGCTGCAGTTGACCCATACATGCTCTGCACACAAACTGTTATTTAATGTGTGTGTGAAAGACCATAGTGCTAGGCTAGCTCAATACTGTTTTAGGTTGTAAGTGAGAGAGGCATAGTGGCACATTCCTGAAGTCTTTGACCAACCGCTGCTTATTTAATTCTTTCTCTGCACAATAATAAGGGCAGTTCACATGTCCCTTTTCTGTAATCAGCTGCACATACAGTATGCCTTTTAAAATAATGCAAAGGCACATGATATACACTGTATATGCTCATGTCTTCAGCTGTACAAATTGTGCTTTATAACTGTGCAAACCTTCAGTATTTACAACATAAATGTACCCTATTACATGTTTTATAGTGCTTTTAGATTATTTTATATGCTGACTTTTATATGTACAATACTGTGCAGCAACTAATCCAGCCCAAACAAATACTGCATCACAAATGTAAATCTTAAAAATCATTAGAAGGGAAGCAAAAGCCTGTGTCAAGTAAATATATATAATTTAACTCCAAAAACAGGAAGAAAACCACAAAGCAACCCCCCCCCCCCAAAACAACAACAACAACAACCCCCCCCAAACAATCAAGCAAATAAACACTCCAAACCACAGCACACAACACCAGTAGTAGAAGTTTTGTGTTAGAACGCATGCACTCTGTTACAAACCGTATCTTTAGACTGGCCCATTAGGAAGAAATAGGGGGAGCCATGCTTGTCACTTTTCATGCACATGGAGAGGCTGGAAGGTACCATTCCTATAAAAGGGGAAGTAACAACCTAGACCAATCATTAGCGTTAGAACAACAGTCTGAAACTTGTATGTTATTCTGTGTGAGAAAGAGAGGAAACCTGTGTCTCAATGCAAGGACTATTTACTATGTTCTTATACAAAACACTCTAGAGTGTCGAGAGCATGGATTTTTCCAGCGTAAAGCAGAAGGTTAAAAGGCTCATTAATATTATATAAGTACATTATTTTTTCCACATTGACTGCCAAATCACATCTTATAATCTAGGGCTGTTCGAGTCAAATTTAACAAGTGTTTCCTTGTTTCAGACACACCTCAAACGCAGCATTACTCACAAAACATTTCAAGCTGCAGCACCTTAGTTAGCTTGTCACCTAAGAAGGGCAAGCAGTGAACCCTGAACATTTCGTTTTTCCTGTACACCATCAGGTTGTAGAGCACTACATCCTGTTCTATGTAATCAAACTACTCAGACTAAAAGTGCCTAGATCTTTCCAGAAGTACTTGATTTGAGACACAGGCTGAAAGTGAGGAAGTCTAGAAAAACAACAGCAGAAAAAATGAGTAAAAGACCAAGTAAATTACACCAATGTTAATATGTACAAACAGCATGCTTTGATAGAATTGTTTATAAAAGAGAACTGTGCCGACAAGAAAGAAGACAGAGAAAATTGTGTGATTAAAGAAGTGTGATTACTACCATCAATGAGGTGTTAAAACACTGGAATGCTGTGAGCTAGACTGATTTGTTAGTTTGAGCTAGATTTATTGAAATCTGGTGTTGTACCGCTGACTAAGGAGTAATAAATTTGGGACACTCAAGTGTGGCATTTTCTCTTTGCAGTTTCATTACAAGAAGACTAGAGAGAGCTCTTGGTTCTGAATATTTTCAGACATTCTTCAAACCCTAAAAATCAAGGGCAGATCTATTTGAGCTTTTGTGTAGACCTGACAGTCCAAACAGCATGTAGTCTTAGTTCAAGAAACTATTACCACTGATTGCAAATTATTATTTTACCCAGCAACTATTTACTCACCCATGAATGCTTCTGATATGTCTAGAAAATGTAGAAGTACTCTGTAGTTTGATACTACTCTGATTTCTATCAGTATCTACCACCAAGTCTGAAATAAACAATAGACTAAAACCCTGTATTTCATGTATTCTGAGTCTGGTCTTGGGGTTCGGGAACATTTTTCTATACAAATGGATGTTGCAGAATGCTAAAATAGTGATATCAAAAATTGTGCATGTTCTCTAACAGGCTAAATAAAAATTCTCTAATGAAAGGTTAATTGTCAATTTCATTCAAAATAAAAATTAATTTATCCTTAAAAACATTATCCTTCAGCATGGTATACAGTTTTAAACAGCATACTATGTCACTGCTTTCAGAATGAGAATGATTCATCCATATACTTCCTGTCCTATGGGGTCCCTGACATTTGCTGAAAGTACCTACATGGTAAGTGAAGCCCTATGTATATGAGGGCATGTACAGATTGACCCCTCATAACATGCTAGTTAGTGTGTGTGTGTGTGTGTGTGTGTGTGTGTGTGTGTGTGTATTTATTAGGTTTAAACCCACCATATTCAGGGACCTGCCCTGTTCCTCTCTTCAGCAGCAGGCGAACTCTGCGGCCGCCGGATTTGATGAGCTCAATGGCCCGGGCATGGGTCATCTCCCGTGTGCTCTCTCCATTTATCTCAATGATCTGATCTCCAACCTACACACACACAAACACAGGGGAAACACAGTTTTAAGTGTGCAGGGAAAGCAGCAAGGCAGCCCTGCTGGATGGGAAATAATCCAAGAAAAATTAATATAACCAACGTTTGAATACAGATTATGAGATTATGCTAAGCTAAATTTATCCAACCAAACTGGACAAACTACACAAAGAGTCAGCATGTGAGAGAGATATCATGTACCACCTTTATGTTGTTTGTGATTTAAAAATGTGAATAAGACACTCAACTCTTCAAAAACAATATGTGCACTAAACATATTATGCAATTATATAGAATATGTGCTGTAAATTATGTGTATGTGTGTGTGTGTGTGTGTGTGTGTGTGTGTGTGTGTGTGTGTTTGAGACGCCTCACTAGCTCTGTGCTTGTGCCCCATGG
>JBBMFX010000122.1:24133801-24146432 GCA_037832545.1 Rhabdalestes septentrionalis
TAATAATAATAATAATAATAATAATAATAATAATAATAATAATAATAGTAATGATGCTTTATTGGAGGTGCATAGTTATTCTATAGCCCCTCTTTCACAGCAATGCAAAATACTTTAACTAAAATATTTTTAAAATAATTTGGGAATGCTACCAAAAACGAGGCCAAAAATGACAGAACATCCCTTTAAAGCTCAGGCCTAAAGGAACATAACAGGTCAAACAAAAGTGTAAAAATAAAGCCAATTTCTGCTGCCCTAACTGAATGAGAGGAAATGAAGGGCTTCTACAACAGACTGAGCATAACATTGGGAAAATCTAAAGCATCTGCCGTAGCCATGCTTCTGCAGCAGGCACACATTCCTCTACTGCACTAGGGGCTGTTCGCCTGAGGACGTACCATGCAGTCCGAAGACTCCGACCCGGTAAAGAGGGGCCTCTGACAGGTCGGTGAGGCTATGGGAGCGTTCGGGAGCGGGACCAACATATGCCAGCCTAGCCCGAGGTAAAGTAGCAGAGGAAGGGCCTTCCTCCACTGTTATACAGGGAAAAAAACTACTAAACATAAGGAAGAGTCACTACTAACTAGTATTATATTAATTAGGGTATGATACCACTGCCCTCAATAAATTTCACTCCTGTTGTTCTAAACTATTTTGAGGCAATGAACACACAAATGGGACCAGACATAAATATTATATATTATAATATATTGCAAATCTTATGAGCTTTAAAGCAGTGCCGGCGCCAAGGGGGGGCATTCGAAGGCATTGCCCCCCAGCAAGTCGCTCATATGTATGGGCGGACTGAAAATCTATTCTTTCTGGAAAATTCCAAACCCCGTCACCAAAACCACTTCCAATGGTGCCTGCCCATAGTCAGTTAGATGCCGACACAGTTAGTCCGCTCTGGTGCCGGCACTTCATTAAAGTGATATCACAGCAACTCATGGTTATGGGATGATGTTAGACATGGATCAAAGTAAAAAAATGTGTAACAAATATCTAAACTGACAAAATGTGAAATGATATATTACTAATAATCACTACAGTGTGTGTCTGTGTGTGCGCGCGATGCTGGTAACAGGTCATTTTACCAGACCTGTCCTCCACACTTGAAGCCAAAAATGAACCCAAAAATGGGTTCAACAGCTAAAGTGAACCCATAAATGTGAAGCCAAGGGCAGAGAGGTGGTGGAAAAGGGATAGGTGGCTAACACATAGTGTCCATCAATGCATGTGCTGCAGTCTCCTGCGACGGAGGAGCGATGAGGGGGGATTCTGATAGAGTGTGGCACGCACAGCTGGGTGGAGATAACTGTAGAAACTCTGTAAAAAGCTCAAAGTCACTCCATAGAAGTCTTATAAGAGATATGAATGACATGTGCAGAGGCGTTACTATGGAGACAGACAATCGTCAGGGAAATGTTGCTGAGCATACGGCCGTCAAATCTTACGCCACAATTACGTGCCGTGCTTGAGTTAGAACATGTTATTTTATAATTGAATAATGTCACATCACCTTAAGACAGTTATAAACCGGGAAATTATCAGAGGAAATTATTGGTATAGCACTGAAAGAGTTGGTCAAACTGTTGAGGTGTGAAGAACTGTAACATAAAATGTAGAGACACACAGGAGGAAAAACGAAAAATGCAGGCCTCACCAATTAGAGGGATTTGAGGGAGGAGCATGAAAACTTGCCGAAGTGAAAATTGGTGAAAATTGCCGATTGGTAAAAATTGCCGAAGTGAGTCCAGTCAAATTACTGAAGTTTGGCTAGTTAGCCTTTTACAACTAGACAAAATTTAGTATTTGTCTCTCAAAGGTGTTGCTGAGAGGCTTAAAAGTGAAAGTGAAGTGAAAATTCAGTCATATGTGAACTGCACAAAATTCTTCCTCTACATTTAACCCATTCACCAAGTGAAGCAGGGGTAGCCATAAACATGGCGCCCGGGGAGTGGTGTGTGGGGACGGTACTGCGCTCAGGGTACCTCAGAGGTGCCTAGCGGTCTGGGGTTAGCACCCATGAATTTCTGACACGCAGGGCAAGCGCCCTAACCACTAGGCCACCATCTGTCCCAAATCGAACAGTGAAGCATTTTCCCAAAGCAATGGCAGCAAACATAGTGGAGGGCACAAGCTTTGAACAAGAACAACTTTATTTACACTCTTGGGGTCACTTGTGTTGAGTAGATGTAAGAAAAAAAAAATCTCATATTGTGGCGGTAATATGTGCTCACAGCCTGTTTTGCTCCTCTGAATGGACCTAAATATTTATTACCAGCACTCTCTTTTTCTTACTGGGCTTTTTTCTTGTCATCTCAGGCTATTGGTGACTTCACTGTTTGCTTGTATGTTTAAACTCTGCAATCAGCAGGTGATCGTGTTAGCGGTCTGTACGATTAGCTGCAGGCTGTGTAAAACAACATTAATTTGATCGTGGACACATTTTGTGATCTCATCTGGCGGTGAATGTTCATTATTGTGTGTTAATTTGGAGATGATGAGTAACTTTTGTACCTTAATTACAGCAGATTTAGTTATGAGTCAATGAGCTTGACAAACAGTGATAAAATTTTCAAACGGTGAAAAAATAAGCCAATAGAATATATTTTAAATGGAAATGGAGAGAATTAACAGAAAATAACAGATGTAATGTAAAATCCAAAGCTAAATTACAAAGGTGTGCTTTTACATGTTTCTATGTACTGAGCTTGAATGAAGTGAATTTTATAGGATTTTTTTTTAAGAAGCAGCAAAAGACAGGCTTTAAGCAGAACAGACAAACTCGCCCAAGCAGCAAGAGGTAGAATGATTTGACAGCTTCAACAGATGAAAGAGAATTTTGTAAATGTCATGTAAGCCGAGACCGAACCATTCCTGAGGAACACAGGAAAACACGTTTTAGCTTGTAATGTCATCTTATGGCTGTGGTAATGATGCAGCATGTCAAGTTCTGTTTGAAAATTTACATTACAAGATGGCAAGCTGTTTTCTAGGTGGTGCAACTCCACAAATGAATCGTAATCAGGTTGGGTGGTGGAACTCCTAGAGGCTAACTTGCCATTCAAAATGTGTAATTTTTGATTAAACAAATGTTGAGCAATCGCCTAAAAGTTAAATTGTACCCACACCACTGCACATGCCCACCTTGGAAAATAAATACTTTTTTCCATATCAGTCATATGGGGCCACAAGCATGGCATGTTTCATGTTGTTTGTATATACATTACAGTTAACCAAAAATCACAGTAAAAAAAACCCAATATGGAATGTATATAAATGCACTAGGATGAAGCAGTGTACCTCTGTATATAGCAGGCAGGGGCAGAGCCGACAGGCCTTGGCCTTGCATCTGGGGTTGCAGTCTTCGCTTAGCCTCCAGAACCGGGTTTTCAAACTGTGTCCGTCTGTTTATGTGACTACAAGATCAAGATAGAGAGATAGAATGATAGAGAGAGAGAGAGAGAGAGAGAGAGAGAGAGAGAGATTGTACTTCTCTAAAAAATGCATTTACAGAAAAATGTAACATTTATGAGCACTAACACCTTCACTAATGACCAATGAATGAGAAATTGATCTCAAACTATCACTACCTGACCCCTAAAACACCAATTAATGACCTTGAACCTATATGCTTATTAATGATGCCAAATCAGAATCTTCAGTCTTTGTTCCCACTGCAGACTCCTTTGATTCATTAATGTATTTATTTATTTCACAAGTTTAGACTTGATGTGAAAGTTCAGCCAGTGTGTTCCTTTAGTGCTTATGAGCTGTGTTGTAGTAAAAATACAAGCAGGTGGTGCATGGTGTCAAAATGTCAGTGTTTTATTTGAAATGCTTCTCCAATGTGATTCAAACTACCGTAAATTCCGGTTTATAAGCTGCTACTTTTTTCTCAAATGTTCACAAATTTTGAAGCCTGCGGCTAATAATACGGTGCAGCTAATGCATGTTTTTTTTTTCATGATGCCAAAAACATTTTGCCTTGTAAACAGACCCAGCGCCAAACACAGATTTGCGGACTGATCTTTGGGGAGGCACACATTTTATAGGCTCGTTTCGGGTTGATACATTTTATGCGCATCTTTGACGAGTGTTTAGGCAGCTCAAACTCCCGGACCAATCCCGGAGGCTCGTATTCCCAGGACAAGCCCGAGTGAGTCCAAGGCCGGGCACGGCCCCTAAGCCCCGCCCCTGACAAAGATAAAGTAGATAAGGACGGCAAACAATGATTTTCCTGGTAGGCTGCAGTATATCTATGGGATATATTTTTACTGGTCGTTAGGAGATGGAATGTTGTTACTGCACTGTTCAGTAAAAAAGCAGAAGCAACATAATGTGTGTATTACTGACACATACGTATACTTAAAGGAGCCGTGTTACAGATACTGTTCGAAAAATAAAACCATGTGCAATATGTATTTGTTTATGTTACCGTAACTTTTAAAAGAAAAAAAATTCTGTGTAGATATCTCCTATTACAACGTGAGACATATGCGGCTTATAATCCGGTGCAGATTGTACAAGTACAAAATTGATTTTCTTTCTAAAATTAGAGCATGCAGCTTTTAATCAGGTGTGCTTTGTAATCAGGAATTTACAGTACAAATAAAGGTGTTATGAATCAGTATGTTCTGAGATATGCATGAACACAGTTTGTATCAGACTGCAATACTATGAGAGGCATTCTTTTATAAGAGTTTTAGTGAGGTCAGTTACTGATGTTGGATGATTGGATGGAGATCCATCACACCATAAAATTCTGCAGCCCAGTGGTGGAAGACTTTATAACCCCCTTAACTGAAGTTTTCCTCAGGCATGATGTCCTGATGCTCCAGAGCTTCCCTTTCTATTGAGGACTTTGGTCTGTGGAAGCTGCATGTGTCTAACTGAAAGAATGTAACTGTGAAAGCATCCCTTTACACTGAAAGCAGTAATAAACAGTGAGGAAAATTCACTCTGTGAATTATCACTTGCCAACTCTCATGCACAGTGTGAGATTATGGCTGTTGTTTTCAAACCAGTTCACATTCAGCACCGATTCTGGGACAGGGGTTAATTACTGTTTACACACAGAAACATTTCTACCACATGGTGGATTGATTGTACAGTTATTTGTTTATGCTGACACTCAGTAGTGCATAAAGCTACACATTCTCATTTTAGATTTTAAGATGGCATAAGATGTTGGTTCTCCACATAAATCTCAGCCCAAACTTGCATTAAACAGACAAAAAAAAGTATCAGTCATGTTGCTTAACGCACAGTCTCAAGAGTCTGTGAGTGGAGCATGGATAGGTATATACATAACAAACCCATAACAGTGCCCTCTAAAACCATTGGCCCAAATATTATGTAAATAAAACATGCTGATGAAAATTCCCTGTGTTTATCAACCATCTTTACTCAGCAACATCCCATGTGTCATAATTATTGCCACCCCCTCATTTGGTATTTTGTGCAACCCCCTTCTGCAGAACAGCCTTTTCTTGTAATGTTTTATAAAACTTAAAAACACAGAAGAAGGGACTTTCAGTCATTCCTCAAAGCAAAATCTCTACAGAGTCCTGGGAGAGTCCTGGGAATTCTCTTGTGCGCTCTCGTCTTGAGCTCAGCCCACAGGTTTTTAATTGGATTTAGGTCAGGGGATTGGGATGGCCATGGGAAAAACTTGATTTTGTGTTCATTTAACTACTGAGCACGTTTTGATGTGGGCCTTAGACTACTGTCCTGCTGAAGGTTTTACCTCCTTGGCAGAAATCGCCAGAATGTGATTAAAAATGTCCTGAAATGTCCTCTGAGATCGTTTTACCTGAAATCCATAATGCCATGTTTTGAACAACACAGCCAAGGCCTTCAGAGAAGGAGAAACAGATTTGCGGCATTAGAGATTCTCCACCATTTTTATTTCTATGGCCAACTAACCGTTAGGAGTTATGGAGTTCAATTTTGGATTTGTTTGACCACAGAATCCACAGAATGAGAATCTCTGAGACCTTTTTCATTGGGACTACTGACAACATAGCCTTCCATCCTCTTCCAGGCTGGTACATGACAGTTTTGAATTTCTTAAACCTTTAAATGACTATTAAAAATATTTAATGCTAAAGTTTGCACGCGCTGCCAGATATTGCCTTTTTTTTAAAAAGGTGATTGATTTTAACAGTGAAATTGTTTTCAACAGTTGAAACTGTATCTCAGATATTATGACATTACAGGTTATTTGCTTACTTGTGTGTTAGGATATTGTCTAAGTGCACGCATGCACACAGGGACCCATGCACATTTTACTTCTTTATTTGTGTCCATGTGACTCTGACATTAACCAAAGCAGTAACAGTTCGTCGGATGTTATGGATACACACAGCACCATCTTTTCCAAATATGGCAACATCCAATTATAGATGATATTGAACAATACTTGGCTATTTGCTTTGCTATTGATTTTGAAGGTGTCTAGGGCTTGTTACATTAACGACAGCAACTGCGACGGGTGTGGTGATAAACTCTTACACCACTCTACTCGGTGGTACAGATACCATGGGATGTTCAGATGCCATGACACACACACACACGCAAACAGGGACACACACACACATACACACGCTCATATAATAAATGGCCTTATGCACTAAGGGATGATTACACGTCTCCTGTGTTAATGTTGCAGAACAGAACTGTACAGTGAATTACAGTGATTTCAGAACAGCTCTATCTACCTCCCACTCATCAACTGAACACATTGTGAGATCAAGGAGACCAGGGAGGGATTATGAAAAAGCTATCATTTAGTCTAGCTAGATTCAAGCTTATTAACATCCAGTGCACAATGGCCAATTAAAACACCATCATTTTCCCAAAACGCCATCTTTCACAACCAAACACCATATTTCCTTTCACAAACTCAATATCCCTAAACAAACATTTCAACAAACATCTCTTCCTCCACCAAACACCCTCATTCTCTATTATACACTATCCAAAAGACATCACACTCCCTCAACACTATCCTTTTCCAACAAATGGCAATATTTTTCACCAAACGCCATCACCCTTAACAAACATCCTCATCACAGTAATGCTGCCTTTCTGGTTTTATAGAAATAAAGAGGTGAATAAACCAGTGTGACTCTAAACTATAGACCTTAGTAAAGGATTGGCCAAATATTTACAAAACATCTAACACTGAGCTCAATAATTACCATATGATCTTTACAAACAGGATCAGAAATGTGGGCAAGATCAAGATTCACTTCACTGTTCCACTCTATTGCAACACACACACACACACATGCACACATACATTTTTTATATTAAAAAGTAGTTTAAATTTTGTGAGCTGGTGAGTAGGACATCGGTTCGATTCCAGATTTTTTCTAGATGCCTCCAACCACTGTTGGATTTAATTTAATGAAGGACTGACTGAGTCAAACCAGATTTCTGAGCAAGTTTTCCCAAGGGATACATTGATATGCTGTATATAAAATCCTTTTGTAATGTTACCTTTATTTATTCCTTTTAGTTTCGTGGTAAACATAGTAATGTTCTTGTGAAAAAAAAACTACTTATCTAAACATTTATTTCTTCAATATTGTCTTGCAGGTGCCTAGGGCTTTTGCACAGTAGTGTTTATTTATTAGTCTGCAAAACATAAAAGAATAAAATAATTAATAAATCGATCAAACGATGTATATGTTTGTGCCGAGTGTTCTGCTGTGTTGTGATTTTCATTCTGATGACACCCACAAAACCTACGCAAAATACTACACAATACTACACACTCCTTCACACTTTACAAAATTGTTCCTTTTCAAAGATAAAACCATGTCTGAAGCATAAAACATCATGACTACACTGTTTTGGAGATGCCCAATTATCACACAGACCCCAAAGTTTGTGTTTTATAGGATTTCTTGGTGAATCTAGTGTTAAAACATCAATCAAAAGTATGAAGATGAGAGCACTGACATTTATCCCTCTGCAAACATGGCTAGGCATAACAAGTCACTGCGGATTCATTATATTACTGTATTTGAGGTAAAGTACAAATGACTCTCCGCTTGGATGTAGAGCTCTAGAAAACAAGTGGTAAGGACCTTTCATATCATACGGAGGTTCTTCTTCGTTAAATACGTTCTTCACACTTGCACTTCTCAGGTTTTTTGATTAACCATCCACAGACAGTCTCTTTAGGGGAACCAAGGAGGGGTTCTAAATGCCATCATTCTCAAGAACAATTTAAGGGGCCTTTACTTTTAAGAGTGTAGAAGGAAGGTATGGGTTTAGAGAATGAAGAGAAAAAGGGGGAATGTCTGTAGCTGCATAGCTTGACACCAAAGCTGCATTGCTGGCTCGTGGCCACTGTTCCCCTCTGTCCTGGGATAAGAAAGTCGCAAGCCAAGCTATAAATAGCCCCACCTCACTCTGAACTGCTCATTAAGCAAGAAGAAGAATGGCACTCACACACACGCATGCATACACACTCTCGCATCCACCAACACACTCCGCTCTGAAAATGACCTAAAGCCGGGCAGATGCTACCCGGCCCATAGCAGAGCTCCGAGAGAAGTAATGAAGTCAATTAATAAGAACGGCAAGAAAAAACATTTGGAAAACTGAAGTGCCACTGCATTAAGTATTTAACAGTGAGGAGGCCAGACTTACTCAACATAGTAGCTGCCGTAAACAGGGTCATCGATTTTCTCCCAGCCATAGGGAAGCTCTGAAAAACACACAGCGCCGGAAAACATACATTATTCATCAGACAGAGGAAAAAAATACAAATCAGAGAACAGGACCACAGCCATTCATTATGTCACAAAGTGACATAAACAGACACATATCACTGGGCACTGTACCCCAGAGAGTGTATTGGTTTATTCAGCCTATTGAAAAGAAATGACAGAAGGAAGGGAACGCTCTAAAAACCTAAGGAAACACTCTAAAAGGGTGTTCTTTCAAATGTGACAAAATCTACTTCAGTCACGACAATGGTTAAAGTGCCTATTCATCTCTTCATGATAGTAACTTCTACTATGTATTTTGTTATTGTATGTCTATAATTACACACAATGAACATGCAATTTCTTTGCTGCAGGAAAATTCAGGGATGAATATAGTTAGCTACAGTTTGTAGGTGTGGGAGGTATGGTGAAATAAATATTAAATTGGTACAATATTGAACCGGTCCTCTTTTGTAGGGGTGGTTGATATGAATTCAAATGTACCGTACAGGCCAAAAGTTTGGACACACCACCTTCTCATTCAATATGTTTTCTTCATTTTCATGACCATTTACCATTCTAGGACTGTAACGACACACCAAACCCACAATTCGGTTTGCTTTACGATTTTTGACTCACGATTTGGTTCGTATCACGATTCATTTGCGGTGGAGGAGAGGAAAAGTTCTAAGGCGCCATTTTGTTTGGAGACACCTTATCTTTACCACAAAATTATAAACCAATATTCGCTTAAATACCGCTTCCTTTACATTCATACTGAGCACAAGGCTTCGGTGACGCACACGAGAAGTCGAGTTGGAGAAGCTGACTCGTCTCTCTCGGATCACCTCTCCGTTCAAACAAAATAAAACACTCCGCCCAGCTGCCCGGAGCCACAAAACACAATAAAACACAATAAAAACAATTACACAGAGACTCCAGCGCAGTTTTATCACAACCCAGCAAGCTTATAGACACTTTTAAGCCCAGTGTCATAAATTACATGTACTCACAGTGAATCAATTTAGCAAACAAAGGGTCCGTCCATGCTTGTATGTTTATAAACTTGTGGGAGGTCTCTTTGAAACCCTTAGACCCTCAGCTATTGGTTAAAGAAAAGATATTGTCATGTATACCCTCCTATTACGGTGAAAAACATATGTTTCTGGATGGTAGAGGTGTAAAGAGTACCTGAAAACCATACTTGAGTAAAAGTACAGATACCTTACTGTAAAAAGGACTCTATTACAAGTTGCAAGTCACCAATTCCATTAAAACTTGAGTAAAAGTCTTAAAAGTATCCGATTTTTAAAGAACTTAAGTGTTTTACTCGTACTGAATATAGGCTCAAAGAACAGCAAGAAATGTGAAAAACAAGAAACAGTTTATTTATCAGGTTTTATTTCCTAATATAGAAATTAAATGTATCAAAATGTATCATTTCGGTGATACATTTATTCACATTGCACTAAAAATGTCAAACTAAAATATAGTCATGTTGCAGTGGTTTTTGCCATATCAGTAATTGTATTAACTTTTGGTAACATTATGCTTGATTGGCATTGCTTGATGTCCTGGCTTCAGCTTCATCAGTGGCTGCAGCCATGTTGCTAATTAATGTGAAACACCTGGCATTTGGCAATCTGCTAATTCACGTTCACCTGAAGTAGCCTCATTTAGCACAAGTAAATAAATAGCATCCAGTACCTTCAGCACCCTGCAGATGGCGATATCGCCTCTTCCGCCCAAGAAATTAGCCATGACAGATAAAGATGTCGACATGTCGCCCCCAATCACAATGTAATGTGTAACGGAAAGTGTCCGTTCAGATGTAGTGGAGTAAAGAGTACATATATTCAGTTAAAAAGGTAGTTAAGTAGAGGGTAAACGTTGCTTATATTTTTGATACTCAGTACAAGTACAAAGTAGCCAAAAAAATACTCAAGTATAGTAACAAAGTCCATTTACTCAAATCCTTTACACCACTGCTGGACTGGAACTGTATACGGGAAAGAGTTGGAGGGGGTGTGTCTGTGTCGCGATTCACCCTTCTCACACTGCGACGCGATTTCAGTTTTGTATCATATATCGTTACAGCCCTAGTAGATTCTCACTGAAGGCATCAAAACTATGAATGAACACATGTGGAGTTATGTACTTAACAAAAAATTGTGAAACATGTTTTATATTCTAGTTTCTTCAAAATAGACACCCTTTGCTCTGATTACTGCTTTGCACACTCTTGGCGTTCTCTCGATTAGCTTCAAGAGGTTGTCACCTGAAATGGTTTTCCAACAGTCTTGAAGGAGTTCCCAGAGGTGTTTAGCAGTGTGCAAAGCATTAATCAGAGCACGGGGGGAGGAAACTAGAATATAAAACATGTTTTCAGTTATTTCATCTAATAACTCCACATTCAGTTATAACTCCACTATACTTTCAGTTATAACTCCACATGTGTTCATTCATAATTTTGAGAATCTACCAATGTAAATGGTCATGAAAATAATGAAAACACATTGAATGAGAAGGTGTGTCCAAACTTTTGGCCTTTACTGTATATCACCATGTGATGATAAAGATATGATGTCATAATATCAAGGAAACTTTTTTTTTTATAACAAACAGCAAATAATTAATAAAAACATAGCAATATTTAAAAAAACATTTTAATTTATGGTGTTTATTTTTTTCTTTTTTTGCACTGTATGTTTCAAATATGTGATAAGATGTGGAAAAATCTTTTTTTGAAGTCAAGCTGCAAAATGCAAAATGCTGAAATGATAAAGGGAACCAAAGAAGCTGCTACAGAGTTCATACTTGCACAAGAAAAAAAAAAAAAAAAAAAAAAAAAACTTTTACAGACCAAACTGGTTTTGCAGAGAGAGTAAAGACAAAGAGAGGGAAAGAGATGATGAAATATTTATTATTTACTGTCAATCCACTTTTAAATCTTCATTTACTATTATTAATTAATATATACTATTTTGAATTATTCAATAACTATTACTGATTGTTCACTAACTATTATGAATTATGTGAGGAACTGAAGTGTGGAATTTTTAACCTCAAATACTTTTTCGGTATTTTAATGACCACTAGGGGGCTAAAACTTTCTCACAATCTATCTGGCTCTTTCTCTCTTTTTCTGTCTCTTTGTAGAACTCTCTCTGTTTGTCACTCTAATTCTCTGTCTCACTTTCTCTGTCCTCTTTATTTCTTTATCTCTGCATAATTTACTCTATTTCCGGCACATTAACTCACTCCTTTTTATTAATCTCGTTTCTCTCTTTATCTTTTCCTGTCAACTGCACCACTTCACTGTCTCTTTCCTCCTTTCTCACCTTCACTAAAACTCTCCCTCTCACTCTTTTCTTACCTTTCCACTCTCCATAACATGACAGAAACAGAGAGGGAGACACTAATATGCACTCGTTCTGAGGAGTGTTTTTAAAGTGCAGTTTCATGCTGTGAGCTTTTTCATTTTTCATCTCTTCTGCTTTTATGTATCCCAACTATTTTAGGAGCCCGCTGAAATGACAAAGACAGGACAGAGCTGATCTCAGAGCACATCTGTCCTTGAAAAGATAAAGAACACACACACACACACACACACACACACAAACACACATACACACATTGTGTCTGTGTGTACATCACAGTTCAGGTCAGAAAGAGCATAAAGGTTTAAGGAGGCCATTGCAGCACACACAGACACACCCCTGCCACCACCAGTTACCATAGCAACCCCAGGAGAAAGCCTTTTGTGGCTGAACTGAGGTTCTTTCACACTGACCAACTTCCGCTTTCCGTCACCACGACAACCAACAGGCACACACACACACACACACACGTACACACACACACACACACACACACACACACACACACAGACACACACACAC
>JBBMFX010000122.1:24155309-24171942 GCA_037832545.1 Rhabdalestes septentrionalis
AGGTACCCCTGAGAAAAACACGCTGCTAGGTGGGCGTCCTTTGTTGGTGGCTACCCACTGCTTCACTTGGTGAATGGGTTCATTTAATTAGCATCCAAACAAGATTTCAGTCTGAAAGCCAAAGAAGACTAAAAGTTAGTGTCAGTTTTTTTTTATGCTTCCAAAAGGTTTTAAGGCTTTATTGGATAAATGTTTTCTTGTAACTGCTGTTTTGTCATCTGTTTGTTCTGTCCAGTTCAACGGCACATTCGATGGACCATACAACGTGTTCACTGGCAAAGATGACGTCTCCAAAGTGAACGTTATTGATTCCTGGCAGGGTCAGCCGTGAGTTTGGATAAGGATTTTTGTTTTGTTTATTATTTAATATTTTGTATCTATTTGCTTGTTTGTTTGATTTTCTTATGGACAGAATTGACTAAAAGAATTTTGAAAATATCACATCTGCAGGACATATCCTCTTTTTCCAGCTTTTATAAATGACTGACTGAAACGACAGAATGATTAAAGGAAAAAAACATTGAAATTGGATTTTACAAAAATGAAAAGTCATACAAAAAACATTTTTTGTAAAACGTTATAGAAAGCATTTAGATAAACATCTTTCACTCAAAACCCCCCAAATGAACAATTACATTTCAATAGCCTTTTAACTTAAAGCTTGCTTTATTCTTTATTTAGTTATTTGTTTGATCATTCGCTCAAATTAGAGATTAGTTACAATATTGTTCATTATTATATTATTATAAATTATATAGTATGTAAATCAATATGTATTATTTTTGTGTATACATCAACATGTATATATTTCTGAACAATCTGGTAGTAATATCTTAGATTATATGTAATGGAAAATACATTTTTTACTCTAATGAAGGTGATATTAATCATAATATTGCATACATTTTTGTATAAATATGTGTGTATGTGTATATAAAGCCACTCCCAGCAGTGTGTATCCTGAGAAAAGAAAATTCTGAGGGTGGTCAGAATTCATTATGCACCAGATTTTGAATTTCAGTCGAATTCTGTCACAGCATATGAAGTCTCATGGTGACAGCACATGAAAGCCTGTGCAAATGTTGTTTTTTTTCTGCTGTTGTCATGGCAACACCTCGGTGACACATGCAAAAGAGACAAACAAACAAAATCAAGTCGGCACTGCCTAACACACGGCACCTTTAAAGACACACACATAGGAGTTCCTGAATTTGGTCCATAGATCTGTAAGACTGAATTCTGAATCTGTTCATGTCTCTATGTGCTGCAGGACTGTGCCTTTCTGGAACAACACTTACTGCAACATGATCAACGGCACAGGTGAGCTTCATTTCCCCCTCATTAGGAAGATTAATGTTTAACCCCTCGTCCGCTGCACGCACAATATGGATCAGATAAACCTCATAAATGACAGGTGATAAAAGAACCCTAATGATTAATGATTAACACTTTAGTCAATCTTTGCGGAAGGTTAACCCTTAGAAGTCTAGCGCTAATACTGTCGTTTTGCTGTTCTGTTTAAATGTGCTTGGAAGGTTCTGTTCCCTAATGAAACAGTCCTCTAATTCGTTTGAAAATGAAAAATAAATAAATAAAAATTACATTTCTCGAGTGTCCACACAGTTTCTTTCCTACTTAACGACTCATCTCCTAAATAAAATCAGCATGAAATATCTACATTTTAAATTAAAAACACAATGGAGTGAATGTTTAGGACCAGCACTTTCCACAGAATCTCCCCACTAATTTTGATGAGTTAAGCAATGAATTAAAAAAAAAACCTGATTTTCCTGATAAAATGCATCAAATTAACAGGATGATGAACATGTGAGTTGTATAATGTAGGGAGTAGGGAAGGATTGTGCCGTCACCTGGATTATAGTGGTTGTTTTTAACTGTCATTAACTGTCATGTCATGCTTTTTTCTGAACAGACGGATCCTCTTTCGGTCCTTTCCTGGACAAGAAAAAGCCTTTGTACTTCTTCTCCTCTGATATATGCAGGTATGCTTTATTTTCAGTCTTTAACAACTGTCAAAATGGGAATGAATCCATGGCTGTTGTAGTTGGTGTGTATCTATTCCCTCTGTGTTTGCTGCTGTGTTGTTATGCATTGTGTTTCATGTCACTTTGATCGTGCAACTCATGAGCATATTCTGTGTATTATACATAATGTAGGAATATGCAGAATTCACCATCAAAACAGTAATGAATGGTGTCACAACCTGCGCGTGTTGATGTGGTTTTAGTCAGTGTGTCGACTACAGCCAGTTACACAATACTCTCTTAGACTCCCAGCACTGTCAGGATCAGAACAGTTCAGTTAGACCTTAGACAGATGCACCGCTTGGGTGACTCCACATAACTTTATATTAATGAAACCAAGCTTTTCTCTTTTTTGGAAGCCTTTGTGAAATCCACAATGTTTGAAAAATAATACATTTGAAAACATATTATCATGTTGTCCCTCATGTAAACACTACGAATATTTTATTTCACTGCTCTTGAACACATTTTTATATATAAAGTCACAAAAACAACTTGTCTACACACACACATCCACTGCTTTGAAGTTTTAATGGGTGTTTCAGATCTAACCGTTTTTTGAATGAGGCCTTGAGTGGCATGGGCAGTACTCATTTACACATATCAGACTTTAAGGTATAATTAGAATAATAAGAAATAAAGAGAGGTCAGGAAATGGTTAAAATGAATGATGACTGTTGGAGGTACATTTAACCACTCTAAAAACATTGGGAAAATGAATAAAAGAGCTGCTTTTAATATATTTTAAGTAATTTACAATCATTCTATTGGTCCATTTATCATGAACTGCTCCCAAAATGTAAAGTTTATCTTTTTTCATTATTATTCTCATTGCCTCCTGAACTTGTCACTGTCTGTGAAATACTCTCTGAATGAAGAATTTTTGGACTTTCCTCTCTTGGCTGCACATTAGACTTAGATCTCATTAGATTAGCTCTTACTGGCAGCTTAGATTTTGAAGCTGCATCAGGCAGTAAAAGTTGAAAGTTTTATGGCATTGTAACTGGATTTAACTGTTTGAACGCCTGTATTAACCCTGCTGCCACCAGAGGTCAGGCTACACCACCTCAACATGCAGGCCGTATTTTTTCCTTCTTTTATCTTTGCTCTGACAGACATTTTTACATGTGGTGTCAACCCTGAATCTCCATCATCAAATGAAAGTGAATAAAGTGTGAAAGGAAGAAAGTGTTTCATCAGTTTAAGCTGATAGAAGCATGTCTAATTCTGTGTGCCTGTTTGTTGTTTAAGGAGACAGTGACAACTGTGTATTTAAGGGGCCCATGATCCCTTGTTTTATCTAACACAAAACACTTTACTTGCCCTCTTAAGGGCTCTTAAGCTGGTTTTTATGAAACCTGATCATGAAGGATCTAAAAATGTTCACAGCATTCATGCCAGTCAGTTGATTATTAGTAACAGTTTATATTCACCAAGGCAAAGGTGTGGTCGGGTGTAATTGGGGGGGCAGAAGAAAGAGAAGGGTAAAAGGAGAAGTGCCTGGTACATATTTTAGTTGGATTACACAATATTCTCAGAGCATTATTGACATTTCTGGACTCCATCTTCATCTCTGTAATCTTCAGTTATCTTCAGTTTCGCTCGCTTAAACGCTGTATCCAAGAAATGCTGGAGTTATAGTTTTTAGCCATTTTGCAATTACATCCTGATATTTGGTGCTATTACTGATTGTAATAATGATACTAATTACTATTTAGGGGTTTGAATATAAAGGTCAGAGTTTAGGATATCATACCATTACCTGTAACGTTTATGTGTCCAAAGGAAGGGACTTGATTTAGGCCCTTTGAATGCAACATTATTTTATTGAGTATTCATTTAAGTATAGTAAGTTTAAGGGCCTGCTCATGAACATACATATTGCACAAAGCCCAGACTTGGTCATCGAGCATGATTTTTATCTCCAGGTCGGTATCTGCAGTGTACGAGGAGGCTATGGATTTGAAAGGGATCACTGTTTATCGCTTCATGCTGCCTGAGAAAACATTTGCCTCCCCTACGATCAACCCGGACAATCAGTGTTACTGCACAAATTTTGAAATGACCAAGAACTGCACCTTGGCGGGGGTTCTGGACGTCACAGCCTGCAGAGGTGTGTGTAGGCCTGTTCAAAACACATTCACTATTTCATGTATCATCCGATGGTACATCTTGACACTGATGGTGGTAGTTCGGTCAAAGATGACATTTTCTGGGGTGTATGTGCTCTAGGAGAGTGTGGTTTTCAACCCTGATGGAAAATGATGTGATCATGAAAATCGTGGAAAATAGTGGCATGCCACAGACATTCAGATGTCTCTGTTAACTTCTAGACACGCTCCTCACTTTAGCATTTATGCTGTCAGTGTGAAGGTGACATAAATACATGGCAGTTCAACAGATTATGACTGGATCAGCTGTGATTCAGATATTTTAGATCCAACTGGCTCGTGGATGGAATGTAGAGTTTTCCAATCTTTCAGCAACTTTGGTCAATCAACCAAGACATGTTGGCTTTTTTAGGTTTGTACTGGAGCTCTAAGGCTATTGCTTATACTTTAATTAACAAACCACTTTCATAAACAGCTCACTTTAAACAGTGTCATGTTATTAAGGGGCCTCAAATAGACAAAAGTGCAGCTGAAAACTGAAGTAGCAGTGTACATTTTGTCTGTACTTTTTCCACGCATAAAAATTCTTTAAACACTCAATTCCTGCAAACTCTTTATGCAAGATCACATTGTCCATCATGTCTCTGGTGTAGCTGTGGTCTGATTTGCATGTTAATGTGCTCCTAGGAGGAATGACCCTGAACTGTCCGAACTGTTAATACTGAAGTCCAGTATTGAACCTCATAGTGTGTTGATTTGGTCTGATTGTTTTGACACCAATTCAATGTGTTACCTGATCTTAATTTTCACCCAAATTTGAAGCAAGTTGCTCAGTGAGATTATGTTGGCAATAAACAAAAAAAAGTACACCAAGCTTTCTATATCAAATCAACAAACTTCATACAAATAATGCAATAATGCAAAGATTTTTTTTTTGAATGAGTAAAATGAATTACAAGATATTCTAAAATGTTTTTGCAGGCACTCCTGTGTTTATTTCCCTGCCTCATTTCTACCAAGGCAGCCCAGAAATGCTGGATCTTGTTCATGGACTGAATCCTAACCCTGAGGAACACTCAACCTTTTTGGACGTAGAACCAGTAAGAAGCTCACATTACAGGGTCCATGCAGTGCGGCGATATCATTGGACGTACTAGGGGAACTGTGGAAATACAAAAAAGATCACAGTGATGCTTGTGTGTGCCTCCACCCATGGAGGTTATAGTCAATTATTTTGAGCTGTGGGGAATTATGTGGCGTGAGCAACATTTCTCCAAAGCACAAGCCATCTCCTCACTTGTAGGATTTGGAACACAGGTTAAGTTTCAGTGTTTCTGATAACTAGTTGATCAAGCTCTCTGCAACTAATCCAGGATTACGAAAAGATTTGACACTGTAGTGTCATGTAAAATCAAAAAAGATTTGAGATTTTACACTTTACCCACTGAGTTCAGCTGCGGGATTAGAATTGACTGATTAAATGAAAAAACAAGAACAAAATAACCCTGAGACTTACATTTATGTAAAAACAGCTGTTTTTAAATCTGTGACTGCAACCATATATGCAATCAAAAGATCTTACTGGTGTGGCTTTCCTCACTTATGTAATAACATTAGATAAGAAACCAGTTTAGTATTAGCATTTAGTTCCACTTTATCCGAAATTCCTACATCCAATTGAAAAGCAATTCCCAAAGTGATTTTTTAGGTAACACTGCTATTGTAATATTTTACAGGACCTCTTTACGTGCAATAGTGTAAGTGACCAAAATTCACTCAGCCCTTGCATAAAACACGGTACAATATTAGGTGAACTTCCAAAACTCACTCAGTCCACTCGCACAGACATGAGTTGTACTTACTTATCCAGGTCTCCTAGGCAGTTGATCATAACAATCATTGACTCCATGCTGTGTCATGTTGTGCACTTTACGGTCAAATTTCAAATAAAAAAACATTTTTTCCTGCAAAAATTGCTTTCCAACAAGTAAAACAAGTAATGAATGGACTAAGTGAATTTTGGAAATTTGCTCTTCAATGATTTCATGAACATTTACAGGTTCTTGTTCATGTACTGCTGCAAAATGGATCAGCTCAGGAGGGAGCGGTTTCTGGCTAAGTGACCCGTGAACCTACGACTACTGAAAAGACTAAATGAAATGTCACAATATTGTGGAATGGATTGCATGTTAATCTAACATTTTGTTTTGTCAGGTGACAGGCTTCACTCTGAGATTTGCTAAAAGGCTTCAGGTCAATATGATGTATGGCCCATCTAAAGAAATCAAGTAAGAAGAAAATTTAGTTTTCTAAAAACAAGATTGTTTTTTACGCATCACTGTGCTTTTAGGTAGGGTATATATATGCTTATGTAACCAATATGTCTGCACTTTCATTGCAGGATCCTCAACCAAGTGAAAGAAAACACATTATTTCCTATTCTGTGGCTGAATGAGGTGAGGATGTGTAGAAAGATTTTAAAGACGTGCCTATGGGTCACTTTGTCAGCTCGGTATTAAGATTAACACGTAAAAACATGGCAAAGTATGGTGGAACAAGCTGTAAATTCTTCAGAGCATTTACAGCATCTATTGGCAAACAAGTGGAATCTTTCAAAGTGTTGGTATGCAGGAGGATCCTCCTTTCAGAGGATCCAGTAGCATTAAGTGGAAAAAAATGGATGTAGAACAAACACTTTACCGGTTCAATGGGTGTCTTTTTTCAATGTTTCCTATAGAGGAAATCCATTTAGACCTGGAGGTTCTTATTTGGGCATGACACTGGCTAGAAGAAGACACACTTCAGGGTTCTTTATTAGGTCCATTCACTTTTTTGTCTGTCTCTTCTCTCTCCTAGTCGGCGGTTCTTGATGATGAGACAGCAGACATGATCAAAAGTGAGCTATTCGGGCGGATGGAGATGCTGGAGGTGGTGCAGATATCTCTCATAGTGATTGGAGCCGTGTTGTTTGTTCTGTGTTTGATTGGAATATGCATACAGAAGAATAGGCAAAGGAAAATAATCGCCTAAATGCTGTTCATCACAAAAGCTGCTTTTGTATGATTTCTGTTTTTCAATGTAGCACTTCTGATTCTGAAACTGTATGTGTACAGTAATTTTTGTATTCTGAATTATGTATTTGATTAGGGCTTGTTTGAAGAAAGTTGCCTGGTTGGATTTTGAACCGTAGCATAAATGGAATCTGGCTGTTTTGGAAATTCACGCCTTTTTCATAGATGTCAAAGTCAGATCGGGTAACTTTTGAAAAAGCAGCTTCTGGAAGCACACTTGATTCTGTATTAGGCCAACTCACTTAGCTCTAGTCCTTAGTACAAAACTAACACTTGGCCAAATTAAGCTGACCTCCCTAAAGTAAAAAACTGGGATATTTTTTGGTTTTTACTCTTATTTTTACAGTGCTTCTTTTCAGAATGGGTGTGATATTGGTGCTGTTTTGTCCGGGTCGGCAGTTTCAATAAAGGGAAGAATGTGAAAGCTTCAGTTTTTTGGGTCAGATTTTTTGCAAATCTCAAAGGCATACTTTCATAATTTATTTCAATTTGTTATTGCCACTCTTGCAAATAGAAAACACTGGCAAGCAAATCCTAAGGTATTAAATTCTCTACAAATCATATTCAAGAACTACCACAAATGAATAGGACATTTCTACAAAACTGACATCTTTTATGTAGGTGTATGGAATTAAAATGGGTCCACATTATGTATTAGAGTGCAGGGGGTTAAACCAAGGTCTGCCTTCAAGGCTGCTCTGCTGGGCCTATAAAAGTTAAATTATTGGGTTTCCACCTGGCCTGTGCTGTGGAAGCTGGTAAAAGAGACTGGGACAGGAAGCTATGGCCTGCTGGCTGCTCACTCAGAGGCTGAACAGGACTCTGGAGGGTTTGCTTGGTGGGGAAACGGGTGCAGCAGTCTGCTCTCGGATTTACGAGTTTTAAATGAGCCTCAGTCGCCTCCTGCTGTGACTGACTCTCTGTTAAGCTTCGTTTGGTGTCAGATGGAGAAGTATTTCAGAAATTCATTATTTCACCTGGAAATAACCGATGTCTGTTGAGGCGGAGAATTTCTAAAGCTTAAAACCTCATGTTTTCCCTCTTACTATAAATGTAGCCAGTCAGCCAATATGTGAGGGGCCTGAAGTTTGCTTCTTTAGCTTTGTGCTGGAGCTACTACGAGGGTATTGTGGCTAACTAGTAGCTTTAAACCTGCCAATTGACATGATGCAAAATGTATAAACCATCACATCAATTTTGAGGTGTTACTTACTCTTTTACACAACTTTACTTGTGTACTTTAATCTCCAGAAAGAGTAGAAAGTATGTAGCATAGCTAAAAACAGCAGTGGCTTATTGAAATCTGTAGTCTTTGCTTTATTGTCCATTATTATCCACCTGAGTCTCTGCGAAATATTAATCTCTATTTTTAAATGCGACTGAAAGATTTATGCCGCATTAACGCAAATGTACTCAAATGGAAAGAATTTGTCTTTTCTATTCACCATTGAAGCACATGGATGATTGCAGATATGAGCAGATGTCGAATGCTTTTCAGTGCCATGCCATAAAAAATTAAAACACTGGGGAATTAGTCCCATCATTAATTCCAGTCTTAAGACAATGAAATCCACTCCAGGTGTCCACTGGATTAAGATGTGTGTGAATTCACAAGAGAGAATTCACAACAGTAAATGTTTTACATTATGTTTAATGCAACTATTCAGGCTTACAACATTAATAAATAGAAATACAGAATTTAGAACAACATTTAATACCATTTGTTGAAACCACTGTTCATTCTTGTTAAAAGACAGAAATATTACAATAGCATGACACTGTTAATTTATTTGTTCTCCTTGTAAAGAGGAAAATGTAGAAATGTAAAAAGGAGCCATCGCTTCTCTGCGAATCGCAGATTCCGTCAGAAATTGTGCCAAAAACTCATATTACATCGGGGATCCGCTCCACTTCAGTGCAACTAATTCAGGGCATGAATTTAACACCCAATATCTGTCCAGCGCATGAATTTAGACACATTTAAAGTGTTTAAAAACAACTGAACTACCAGGTATAATATAAGTACATGAATATAAGCACATTTCCTGAGTTTGGCTGGGCTGAAATGGAACTGAATCCTCAACTATTTTACATCTTCAAAAGCACTGACACAACAACATTTTAAAAAGTGGCATAAGTTACAGAAAACTGAGAAAAAATCTGTACATATACAGCGCTAACATATTTCTAGCATTTCTACACTCCAAGCATGTACTAACATGAATCGTGAACCAGTAGAAGATGCAATTTTCTAACTACAGAGGGGCAGCCAAGCCTATATTCTCCCTGGTCACTTTATAAGAAACCCCAAGCTCTTCCTGGCTGATGGGCAATATAGGACTAGCACAGTCACGCTATATGCTGGACACAGCTGATGGGCCACATTCTGTTTCCACACACCCATACAGTAAGCCAGCAGGGTTGGCATTTCTAATTGATTGGTCACTCAATGTGAAAGTACAAAGTTGGGGTTTCAAATAAAGAGGTCCGGGACTACAGTGATATAAATACTAATGTATTAATATAATTTCTAATCCCATTGCTAACACCATGATCTGTTAGTATTTAAAAGAAAAAAAAAACATTAGACATTTTATAACATTTCTGAAGGACATGCATCCTCCTGTGAAGTAACATGACATTTTAAACACAATGTTGTTATGCTGTCAAAAGTGTGTTGTAAAAAGCAGCAAAATATCCCCATAGGTAGATGAACCTACGGTATAAATTACATTTTTGTCTATCTGTTTCTCCCTCTCTTTCTTAACATCTGCGTTACCAGACAGGCAAGTTAGACGTACGCTGGCCTGTCCTGTGTGTGTCCTGGATGTTTTTATGTCGAAAAGTATTCTCACGTTGACCATTCTGTAAGCAGCTTGTTTAATAGAATCAAGTTTTTCTATAAAAGAGATCTATTGCAATCAATAGGTGAGGCATTATTTACTGCTGTGGGTATGTTTAAGACTCTAATGCTAAAGTGCTGCAGTGTAGTGTGTTGATTTACTGTCCACTGCTGTAAATCCGACAAAAATGAGTCATATTTTATTGTGATCTTTGAACATTTGTGATAAGCTAAGTCCTGCTGTATAGCATGCTGTCATATGCTGTAAAGTATTACTTGGACTTTAAAAAAATTATAATAAACAAAGCGTAAGAATTGTGAAGTGCGCAAAGCAACACTGACAGTTTCACCAGAAACAAAAATCAAATAAATTTTTTAAGCTACTAATAATTAAATAGAAGACATTGACACTTGCACCTCTGTGTATAATATTCAGTTTTCACACAGAATGTCACAGTTTTATGTTTTGGCAAATTTTAATTCCAGCCTTAGCTACAACCCAAAACTGGCAAAATGCTGATTATAGAGACACCACTGTGCTTATGGCAACTGATTCCAAGCACACAAGACGCATATCTGTTTCTTAAACGTGCATATGTTTAATCTTTGAGGCTTATGGCTGGATCATTAATTCACCTAGATCTGTCAATATGTTGAGGTTCCCCTTAGAGTTTCCAAACTGTGCATACACACGTACTCTGCCAATTCACAATAAAACATTATACACAGATGAGGGAATTACATTGATTTTCAACATTTTCATTTAAAAAAGAAATTATGGAGAGGTTAACAAAGTCATTTTAAGTGATTTGATGCAAAAATTCTTTTCAGTGATGCTGACAGGAGCCAGATGCCTAAAGCTCCAGGAACAGGAAGTTATTACATGAAATGGTTACAATTATGCCTGACGACTGAGACACTGTTTTATGATAGCTCTGGGATAAAAAAATGTTTAGGCCATTAACAACAGACAGACACATGCAAGGAAAACCTTTTCTTTTAGAGTAACTACAATTTTTAACCACTTGCAGACATCAAGAGCCCTGGTTCATCTTGTAATCATTGCAAATAGTTCATTACAATGAACCATATTACATCAAATCACTCTGAGAGACTATATTTACATCTCAACAACTGAATTATGACAAAACTAATAAAACATGGGTGCAACTCCCCTTCATGAAATTGCATGCTATAGTTTTAGAACAGGAAAAAGTTGAGTAAGCTTAAACGTTTGTGTGTGTGCATACCCGTGTTGGTGTATGCATGTGTGTGTGTGTGTGTGTGTGTATGTGTGTGTGTGGTGCATCACAGTCATCTGGTCGGCGTACCTCATGCAATTAACAGTTCTGTACAGAAACACATAAGCTGTGGTGTTGGAAGCATATGGAGCAACATAAAATGAGGTCCATATTAGAGGAGCCATGTTAAAGTGATGGTTTGGTAAAAAATCATTATAATATAGTTTAAAAAATCTTCATAGTCCCTCCCTTCACCCAAATGTAGTCAATGAGACAAGACATGTTGGTTGGTTACTTTAGTTTTGTACTTGAGCTACAAGGCTAACGTAGCTAACAAGCAATTAAAGTTTAGAATGTACCTGGAAGATTTATATTATAGAAATGCACATATTATACATATAATGGTGTATCATGGAGTGTCACAAAGTCTGTTTGAAATAACTAAACAACACAGTTTGAGGTGAGTGTGTGACTATTTAGCATGCATTTGTGCCATGCTAATTAGCGTGCATTATCTTTCATTACTTGTTAGCTACATGATTCTCATAGTTCCACCACAATGCAAAGGCAAAATTCTGACACTACATTTGGGATGAAGGGGAAAAGTCAGTGAATTTGTCAAACTGTCCCTTTAATGCCCCCTCCTATGTGCTCCTTCCTTATTTTCTCATATCCTTTTCCACAACCAGCAAACGTGTATCTCTTCTTCCAATCCATACACTGTTCATTTCTCCAGTTCTTTAGAACACTCCCCCTAATCTCCTGTACGTTCCTTTTCTGCGGTCAGTGGTTCCGGCGGTTGCGGCTCTTGCTGTTGTCCAGTAGGGGTTTGAGCTTGGCCAGGTCACCTCTCAGTGGCCCCTGGAAGTGGCCCCTCAATGGCCCCTGTTTGCGCTCTTTGCAGTACTGCTGCATGGCCAGCGTCTCTGCAGGGCTGAAGGCCGAGGCCAGGGCTTTGGGGTTCAGACTCCAGGCCCAGACAGACCTCTGCTTATCACTGAGGGCGCTGACCACAGCCTCGCCCAGCACACGCAGACGGATCTTCGCCAAAGTGCGTTTAAAGCCATTCTCAGTTGCCAAGCAGTAATATAGACCCTGATCTGACGGCATCACCGAACGGATCAGCAAACCATGGTCTGTGGCCACGACACGGTCACGTAACTTCACCTGCAAAGGCACAAACACACACACACACACAAACACACAAAGAAGAATTAAAAAACAGGAGTATCGAGAAGCCTTTTCTGAAACAGTGATTACTGCAGAAGTACTTCTGAAAAGATTATAACAAGTACAAAAGTAGCAGCCTCCAAAAAACTACTGAATTACAGTAGCGGAACTTCTTGTTACATCCATCGCCTGTCAGCAGAAGAACAGAGGAAGGTGTGTTAGGCTCTGCACATCCCTCTTTGATCTGCTTTTAGAAAGAACAGATTCCAGCACACTGACAGATTCGATATACTGCAAGGATGTGACCAATCACAAAGAAATCTTATCTTGCATGATGTCTCTAGTGTACCAGAAATATACCCTAAAAGAAGCAATCACCAAAGTCTAATGAGTAAAAGTAAATTGCTTCCATCATTAAAAGCTCCTGGCAACAATATGTTGCAATTGAAAGAAAGTCTCAAAGAAATGAGATACAACATTATTAAAAGTTGTAAAATAGTTTCAAGGGTATTTCTAAGGCTCTGGGATGCCAGCAAACCACAATGAAACCCATTTCCTTCAAATGTAGTACATTTTGTGACTTATCTGCAAAGAACACATAAGAAACTGACCCAGATAAGGTCATTATTCCACTATTAGAAAGATATTGGAAAATTGGTATTTATAGGAGAGCAGGTGCTATCCAACACATCCAGGAACATAAGGGCTTTTCTCACATTTGCCAGTAAGTGCTGTGGTGACCCCCAAGCTATCTGTGGAGCGCGGCACAGCTCGGCAACTTGCGCCTCTCGGCGGACTTGTACGCACACTTGCCCGCCGTGACGCACTTTCGTGCGACCAATAAATTCAAAGCATTGAAGCGGGTTTGTGTTCGGTCTGCCCCTTCAAAACACACTCACGGAACCCATTTTCCCCCCCCATATGGAACAAAGGGTTTCGGAGCAAAGAACATGCCGCGTTCCGTCCGAAGCCGGCTTTAAAGCAATTCATCAAAGTGTACCAAAATGTCTCGACAGTGAACGAGTCATACAAAGCATTGAGCCGCAGCTATTTATGGTAGCACAACCATTTATTAACATTTATTTATGTGATAAAAGTGTTGCAATCCTTTTTTTCAATTAAAAAATATATAATTTAATATTTCACCATTTCTGCTTGTTTCCTTTCCTTTTATTATATTTTATAATATAATTTGATTCCTATTCGGGTGGTCTGGGGACCTTTCTGTGTGGTCCTTCCATGTCAGGTGAACTGGAGATGGTAAATTATGCAAAAAGTGAGGAAATCATGAAATCAAATGCTTAATAAAAAGGCACTGCATGTCACAGTAAATAAGAGGCTCACATTTTTCTCCACATTTCATCCTAAATACACAGTAACATCTGTATAAAGACATTTCTTAACAGATTTCTTGAAGAACTTATCACTGTGTTCCCAATGCAAAAATAAGACAAATATCTACAAAAGAGCAGCCATATGCACACACCCTTCTCGCCTTTCCTATCATGGCTCAGAGGGAGCACTAACAGTTTTTTTTAAGTGTTGTTCTCCTGGGACTATTGCCTCATTTTGTAAAGAGGAACAGATGAGAGCGTTTCAGCTGAAGCGGCCGCCCGTGACAGAAATGATGGCAGACTGGAGAGGAGGTTGGAAAGCGGCATGAAGGTCCCGAGTTCAGATGGATGATGTGACGAGATGTGACATAAAGCGCCTAGCTTGAGTATCCCTGAGCATCTGATCTACGGGCATTTCTACTGACTTGCATTTCTACTGACTTGAGGTCATACACAACCTTACTCACTGCCAAAACAAACCTAACCGTCTGTTTGGAGTTAAACACCTGTTTCCAATCTCCTGCTGTCTGTTCAGAAGCACTTTCCCTCCCTGAATCAAATCTGGCCTGTCCTTTCTCTTAATGGACATTTCAAAATAAGGAGACTACTGGGGGAAATGGTATTTTCTGGAGCTTGGTTGGTGTTTGGATGGATATAGTGCACACTGGGAACTGCTGTAGCTTTTGTAGATTATTGGAACAGATGTTGATTCAGCTGCACAAATTTTGATTTTAAACCTTAAGAACTATGTTTTAATTATTATCATATGTAAGTGTGGGATCTCTGGTCATTCTAACTGGTATTATTTTATTTCACAAAACATTTTACAGCGTAGACTGAAATACTGTAAGCTTGATATTGTGAGTTATTTTAAGAAGTTTTATTCAACAGGTCAAGTTCATAAAAGTTGTGGACAATAGGGCAAACTTCTATCATCTCAAAACATTCATGGGATACAATAGGTCACAGATCTTTCCCTATGATATGTGATACACTGGAGGGAGGCACAATGATAGGGTGGAGGTCCTGGGTTTTATTTCTATTCGAGTGGTCTAGGGACCTTTCCGTGTGGTCCTTTCTACATTCAATAACTTTCAAGTCAGGGGAACTAGAGATGGTGAATTACCCATGTGTGCACTGGGAAAAGCTCCATTTTGGCCACTGAAATTTTTCAACTGAAATGCGAAAACACCAACATTGTCTGCTACTTACATTTTATGGAATCTTTAGACTGTACTATGTTAACATTTACTATTTCAATGAAAATCTTTAAAGGAAACCTTCAAGGGATTCTTACATAGTTGAATATGGTAACAAACTGAAGGTCTTGGCTGTTTATTGCTAGAGAAACTTCAAATTGTGAGACATGAGCAGAAAGCCCTAAAGTCACATGTACATAATATACATGACTTGAAAAAACGTCTCTAATTTACTGTATTTCCTTGAGTTATCAGCCTCATTTATAAAAACATAATTCTCAGACTTCATACAGTTCTGTTCATTAATTCATTGGTACATATTTAATTGATAAAGCTTTATTACAAATTAGTTAAATATATAATGTTACATATGACCTGCCTGTACCTCTAAACACCCAACATAAAACTCCTGTTAACACCTCTCTAAGCTGGAGTTTCTAATAAAGCAGATGTTCAGTGTACAGTGCTGTTTGACTGTAGGGTATTTGATGTATTGGGTTGTGCAGAAAGGTGTGTGGTTGTGCAGAAACTCCTTGAAGCTTGCTGACCTCTTTCCTCCGGTCGTTGTCCCTCTGGATTAGCCATCGGACAGAAGCCTGAGGTGATTTGGGCAGACACTCCAGAAAGGTTGTGTTGTTCCTGATCCCGTACTGGGACATCTCCACTGCATTCCTGTAGGCTGATACAAGACAGCAGGCGTTCAGTAATGCAGTAACACTGTCATACACACACTCCCACATGCATCTGGCTTTACTGGAACTTGCCAGCTCACACACTGAGAGAAATAAACAGCTGCACACAGTCCTGATGGCAGGGTCACTATCTGAACTCTAGTTTTCATAAAACACACATTTTGGTTTTCTATTGCCATTCATAAGTCTATATTGTAACAATTCTAAATAACTGATCTGTGTATGCTTCCAAAGAACATGTTTAATATTTATCTTAAGTTAAACAATTAAGGATCTAATTGAAGCTGCATATATGAATTATGATTTCATATATACGTTTTTTTTTAAACACAGTTCACCAGGGTGTACTTAAAATATTCTATGCATTTATATTTTAATTATTCCGTGCACTTTTCCTCACATGATAAACAGACTGCATGGATTTTCTGAGGATTTTCTCTTTTTATTTCTGATAGGATTATATACTACGATGGACCAAAGAGTGTTAAAAGTATTGGAATGAGGCCAATCTGTATCTGAACGTCTTAAAAGGATCGAAACTGGTTTCAACACCATTAAGGAATGGGCCGTGATATCAGTGTGTTTTGGCATTAATGTGAATTCTCGGCACTCAGCTGGGAGTATTCCTCTGTGAATAATGAACAGTGTCAGGTGCTGTTTCAGTGCCAACTAAATGGTGCTTCAGTTCAGTGATTCAGTGACACCAGAACCAATTATTTTATATCAGCAGATGCTTCAGTGTCCCTGGACAAGAATTAATTTATTGAGAGTGAGAGAGAGAGAGACAGGTGGTGGGGAGGGAGTGAGAGAGTAAGAGAGAGAAAGAGAGAAAGAGAGAGAGAGAGAGAGAGAGAGAGAGAGAGAGAGAAAAAGAGAGAGAGAAAGATGCAGCCAGACAGGTGGGGGGGGGGGAGAAAGTAAGAGAGCG
>JBBMFX010000122.1:24178141-24188853 GCA_037832545.1 Rhabdalestes septentrionalis
GAAAAAATATATATATATATATCTCAAGTTACAGATATTCACTAAATGTACTTAAGAGGTTCAACTGAGACTTTGAGAACATACTTAAGGAAGGAAATGAACCAAAATCATTTAAGAAACAGCAAAGCTGAAAGTTCCTTCTCTATCTTTACTGGTAAAGCCAGTGCTAGGCACTGTTTAAATTCAGCGTTTCTGAGTGTAAGTGTGTCAACTAGACAACTAAAAAGAAAAATCCATTCTTCCACTGTGTGGTGAGTAAAAAAGTTTAAGTGTCGAGACAGTGGACTCAGCTGTGCTCAATGGAACGCTGGCAATTAATCTTAATAGAAAGTGCAACCAAATCCCATTAAGCAAAAGCGACAGTCTAACAGATCTTTACACTCAAACCAAACTATTGTTTCTTGCACTCATTTAACATTGCTGAAGCCAGTGACACAAAACAGATTCAAAATAGCTTTCTGGACTCGTACTTTCTGGATGTGGAAAATCAAAGTCAGACGGCTCATTAGAAATATAGAAATCTTGTTGTTCCACAGCACTTCTGAAATGGGATCAGTGGTGGGATTCTGGTGTCATATTGAACAGATCTGAGGTACAAATATTCCAAGCACATGGATTTTATTAGTCATGGGTTTGACCACGTTCTTTGATAATGAGGTCAGAAAGTGCCAGAAATGTTTGTTTGTCACCAATCTCTCCAGGACTCTTAGCCAGGGGAAGCCCAAAACAGCACGTGGACTAAAGACTAAAACAAATAAAGATGTTTGCTAAATAAAGCAAAATGACATTTTAGAATGTTTGGAAAGAATGTGATCTGTAATTAACAAATAATTCAGTTTATCCATGCATACCTAAATAAGATATTGCTAGGTTTTACATTTACTGCATGTTGCACATAGTTATGTGCATTAGACTGAAGGTATTTATACCATAAAAAATCTCACCATTTAAAGACAATCGGTAAACAGCCTACAGTAATTACTGCTGTTTACTATTCCTGATTTCTGACTCCAGGCTGTGGTTTACCCTTAGAAAATGCAGGACCCGGGTAAGTTTAACTTTCCTGCTGGTCTGGGGAGATTTTTGGCCTCAAAATGATGGACTGGGCTGGACTGGAATGTGGTACTTTGAATAGTAGTGTGCATGTTTTATTTATCTTTATATATACATGTCATTTGGGTTTTTTTCATCCTGCATGAGCATTCTGTAATCTGATCTGCGATCTAAATCTCCAGTCACAGCTTTACTTCATTTACATATGCAGCACTGAGTTGGCAGTTTGAGTGACTGAGAGTGCAATGCTGCCCTATAGGGAAATCAATATTGGAATATTTTTAGGATATTTTAATTTATTACTGGGTTGTTGGGGTTTTTCACACCAAGTACATTTTTCAGATTTTATGAACATAAAGACTCCCACTTTGTAACTTTATCACAAGAATGAAAGGTAAAAAGGCCTTGTTCTTTGTCACCCCACACTGGCACGAATGGAAACTCTCCTGGTTATACTGAATATAAATCTTAAAAATACTTAAAAATAGTTATTTATATTATTTATATTATTATTATTTGTTTTTGCTTTACAGCAACACAATAAATAATCCAAAAATACCAACTACATAAAAAAAGAGAACATTTTGCACCACGGCAGTTACTATAGTTACTACAGAATAATTCACTCCTCTGTACAAAATGTGCCGGGCAAAAATACCACATGAACTTCTGTGGTCTTATTAAGTTTCAGGTTAATTCAGATTTTTCTACTCTTGTGAGTCAGTTAACATGTGATTTGATTTGAATTACTGATGATTGAGTCCTCATCTCTGGCATGTACTCCATACTATTTATCTTCTGGGAATTGGAAACCGGCCACATAATGGAATGCCACCAGTGACACAGCAGTGAAATGAATCACAGTGTGCCCAACTGGACCGGATGAAGGCTCCTTTGTGTGTTGGGGATGCACATAAAAGCTTGAAGAGTGTGTCTGTATTATTCATGTGGTCAGGTGAGCCACACCCTGCCTGGCTGATTACTCAGAACAACTCACAGTTCACTTTAACCCCTGAGAGATTCGAGAGGGCAACAAAACGCAGCCAAGGTGCAGCCAGCCATGCAATGGTCTGCTGTGGACTGTGTAATGGCATCAGGTGAAAGAGTAGAAACTCACAAACTCTCTTTCTCTGTTTTTCTCCTTACCACTCCCTCTCCCTAGGTCCAAATCTCCCTCTCTCTCTGTCTCTCACTCAGTAACCCTCATACTTTTCCCTCTCACTCTGTATTAATGTACCATGAGCTTGTTGATGACTGGCTGTGAATTGAGGGAAAACCTGACATTTCATCTTTTCCCCCTCTACTTCCTTCTGTCTCATTTTTATCTCTCTCCTTCTCCCTCTCTCTCTTTCCCCCTTATTCCTTAACCCCTTAATTCTCATTCTTGCCATTTATATGTGTTTTTCTCTCACTCTCACTCATTTGCTCCTCTTGTCTGTTTTTTTTCTTTCATTTCATAATCTCTCTGTCTCTGTCTGTTTCTCTCTCACTCTCATTCATTCATTTACTTATTTTCTCTTGTCATTTCTCAGTCATTCTCTCCATCTCTCTGTATCTCTACTTCTATCTGTATTTACTTCTCTCTCACTCGCTCTCTGTATATAAAGAGCAGTGGAGCAGAACTGCAACAGAAGCTTTCTATGTAGCTCAGAGACTCCTCTACCATCCATTATTAAGAATACTGAGTGGGCCAGAGGTCCTCTCTTTCTCTGTCTCTCAGTTTTTGTCTCTGTCTCTCTTTCTTTGTCTCTCCATTTCTTGCTCTTTGTCTCTCAGCTGTCCAAAGAAAACCAGCGACACATCCAAGCCCACAGCAATGTGGTTAAACATGCAAGACAAAACGCCCACCCAGAGAAATCCATATTGCACGCCAGCAACCTCAGGCTCGAGGATTAGGCCACTGCTGTCTGGTTTTGAGAGTACTGAACACACTCGCATTAACATGCATCATCCGATCCATTATTTATCACCAAGAAACAAAGCAAGCTGCTGTCAATACTGACTTGCATGCTGAAAAAAATTCTGACGTAATTCACTAAAGAAAAACATAAATAAATAAACAAACTATTACTAAGAAAAAGAAAGTCATAATCTATCATTAAACCCCAAACAAAAAAGGTTTGAAATTCACAATAATTGCCATGAATGTTTTGACATATGTAGAGATTTGAGTGTTTGTATGTACTATGTGTTACATAGGTTTCCCGTGTAAGTAATATGTTTTAAAATCTGCCATTCTGAATAACAACACCTAAATGCTTGCTCTAGAGCGTTGACAGCATACATATTCACACACCACTTTACCGGTAACCCCTCTCTCATTCCTCACATTCAATTTCTGAATTTGGATAGTGAGTGTACATTGTATTTTCATTTGGGTGTATACAGTCAAAGATGATAGGATTGCTAATAATTAATGAAAGCAAATTATTAGCTATGTCAGAATGTTTGGTCAAGCGATTCCTTTAAGGGGAAGTCCGAGCCTAGTGTTTAGAGCAGCAAATGTTTAAACTAAGCAGAAGTTACAAAGGTAGTACATGCTAAAACAGATCACATTCAAGTTCACTTGCCATAGAGCAACAATTCTTAAACTGGTTCTCAGGGACTCTCAGATGGTCTACCTTTTCACTTTGACCCTGTTGTGTTGTGAGTTTCGTGAACGACAGTGTATAAGACTAGGAACCAAAGTTTCAATGTGCCGTAAGTGCAATACAGACACTCTAAGAGTGTTTATTTGTCCCCTCAACCCAAAAGGAGACTACGTTCAGCCTCCACAGTCTCTGATAGTGGAATTCAGTCAACTTACCATACAAGGCGCGTTTAATCGCTTTAGTAAGGTCGTAAAAAGAGATTAACTGCAGCTCCGCACTTTTATGAGAGCTGGATGGCGCTTTGGGGTCACACTGCCAGCACTCTGATGTAGGTGGCTCACTGATGTCACTGTAACTCACTGGATCTTCAACCCCTCAATCCCACCCCCCCAACAACCCCTTTGGCATCTCTTAAACTACTGTAAGAAACCAGTGACAGATTTACAGTCAGTCCTCTGAACTGTAGACTTGATTTGGTGTATTGCTGTTACATTAACTAATTTGACCCAAAATCACAGGGAAACACTGTAAAGGCATGAAAGGCTCTCTTTCTCTTTCTCCACATGATTTGATTCTGGTGGGCTTTATTTAGACATGCAGTTTACACCACTCTGATTGGGTAATAAGGGGGGCTGGACTGAATTGATGTTGAAACTGAAATTGCACTGATTTACTACATTTCTGTATACAGAATTAATAGAAATAATGCTGAAAGTGAATAACATTTAAGTTTTAGAATTAACAGATGGCAAGCACACGTTTATTGATGTTCATTTGTTATATGCAGGGAAAATATATAAGCTTAAGGATCTGAGTGACTTTGAAAAAGGCCAAATTGTGATTTCTAGGTGAAAGGTCTTTTGGGTGTTCCCAGAAAGTAGTAATTGTTACCTACCAAAAAGTGATCCAAGAAAGGAAGGGCGACCATTACTGGATAAGAAGGTCCAGTGCACTCAATTTTCAGTGATATACATGTGAAGTGAGGGCTAGCCCTTCCAAGTCAATCCCACAGAAGAGCTATTGGGGCACAAACTATAAAGAAATATAATATTTTCTAAGACAGAAATGTGTTTAATGCAGCAGAGTGGCAGACTGGTCGGAGTGCCCATACTGACCCCTGTCCACAACTAAATGTACCTACAATTACCTTATGAGCAAAATAACTGCACCATTAACCAATGGAAAAGGCTACCTGACCTGACAAATTACTTTTTCTTTACATTACATGGACGGTGAGGTGCGTTTGCATTGCTAAATTGCTGAAACTGTACAGAAATGGTTTAAGGAACATGACAAAGAGTTTAAGGGGATGACTCCAAACAGACCACTTCACATCAAAACACTCTGAATGGCTTTGTTTTTGAAATGCGTGAAATTCCACTTCAAGTCAGTGTGGATGATGCTTGTCAAAGATATGCCTTGATTTAACATCCATTGCATGGTCAATGGGCAACTGAGACCGAGTGAGTTGGCACACTAGAATTAAGACCTGTGGCATCCTAATGACATGGAAAGTAAAATAACTTTAGCTTTTAATGGGGAACTTCATAAAAACATGAAGGCTATAGCACCAAACACAGCATGCTTGCATTTGATTGCAGGATCCTGCTGCGAGAAGCTGTTTTCCATTGAAAGCACAATGTCCAAGTCTTCCAAACTCCATTAACTTCCCAGGCATGGGCCAGCCTCCAATTATAGGCACCCCCTCTCATTGGAGGGATCCCAAAAGGGCATTTGATTAAATATCTTTATGCAAATTAAGCACTTGGTTCCTTTCATCTAGTTAAGGCTGTTTGATGGTAGCTGTTACCAGGAGACACAGGTGGGTGGAGGCCAGTCACCAGCCTCAACAAATATTTAAGTAGGGTCTTAAAGATGCCCAGAATCCATGTTTTCTCTCAAGATTGAGAAGGGTCACACCATAAAGACTTGACTTTAAACCTCTGCCAAATGCCACTAGGCTTCAGTCAGACAATAGCACGGTTTGTTGGCCTCATTCCGCATGGCTACACTCTTGTAATACAGTGTGTAAGTGATTTCATGCATACTGTTGGACCCTAATGCTCTGTCAAGGCAACCTAAACATTCTCGCTTACTCATGTGCACAAAGAACCTGACCCGGACTGAGTGGAAAGAGAGAGGGGAGCGGGAGGGTTAGGGTGACTGACAGGTAATGTTTTGCTGGCAGAGAAAATATCATTCGGTCAGGTGAATCCCATGGGACGGTTAGGATATCAGGAACGATGCAGGACCACCCAGGACGGAACGGGGGAGGCGACAGCGTCGTCAGACTGTCTGTCCACTTGACATTACACACATTCTTCCTCTAACTTCTGCAACACGCACACGCAGACAGCATTCACAAACACAGACTAAAGTTCTTCACTTACTGCCTGTGTGTGCAAATTGTGGAAATTATAAACAAATACATTTCTGGCCACTTGCACGCCTGGTCCAAACAATATTCCTTTTAAATTGTGCCAGCTAAGGTTTCTTAAAGCATTAAGAACATACCTATTATAAACAGCTCATGATCGCATGATGTCATGTAGATGCAGTCAGTGCAGTTTCCCTGAAGGATGATGTGCAGCAAGAAACACAAAGACCATATAAACTGTGAATTAAAGAACAACATTTGAACATTTGAACTTAAAAGGAGGGTGTTCTGCCTGTTACTGTCTGTTCATTTACCATAGGCCAATAGTCTTCATTGTCGCTACAAAAGCTATACTGTATATTTGAACTAATTAAATGTCCTGTACTACTATATTTATCATCTGTTGCCAATGAATTGCTCTTTAGTCACTAATAAAAATACATTATGCGATATCATCAAGTGCAAAGTGCTTAAAAAGCAAAAACAAATCAAAGAGAGAGAGAACTATTGAAATTCTTTTTAAATAACAAACTCTGCCTGCAACATTCAGAACTTTGTACTTCCTGAAAAATGGGAATCAATCTCATCCAGCTCTGGATCTACTAGTTTATTGTAAGGCTCAGCGATCTCATGGTCTAAGGTCAAACTGTAGTGTGATGCCAAGTCCTCTGAGAAAGTCATCAGGATTGACCTCCAGTCCACTGGAGACACAAAAGTGTCAACAAGTTCAGCACTGACACCTCAAACCCAGAGCCCCATCTGTTAAATTATTTAGGTATTCAGTTTTCATGATGTTGATTGGTAGGGTGTAAGCTTTCATTACTACAGGTGCCTTGTTGCAAAAAAGTACAAGCAACAGATATTTACATAGAAAACATTTAAAGTTAAGGATGTTAATAGCAGAAAAATGAAAAACTTTTGAATCAGTTTATAATGACATTTTATCTCTAATCAAATCTCTTTCTATAGTGTCTCATTTTGTCTATTATGGAAATATTTGCCAATGATCATAGCTAGGCCTCCGGGTGCATCTTATCAGTGTAAAGAGGGTCAATAAAGGTTCTTACACCAAGCACACATCCACGCCCAAAATACTTTTTTCAACTTACTTTAAAATTATTAGGGTTGTGTATTTTTGGATTTATTTGGATCAAAGGTGCCATTGCCTTTTCTGGGAACATCTATAAATAATCAAATAATAAGTTTTATTAGAACTTCAATTCTAACAGATTTAATTTACAGCTCTACTATACAGCAATGCTCAAACATGCCTTGACCGATTGACTGTTTTTTTGTGGTAAGAGGGGTGTATGTGAATCATGACTTTAAGTTGGTGAATCGAATATCTGTCGCTGATGTGCATGTATTTGACACTGACATTCTGGAAACATCAAGCTGGAAAATGTGTCACTTCCATCAAGAGACAAATCATCAATGTTCTCACAATGATCAACCACAGCCAGAAAAAGTAGGAATGCACTGGTACTGGCAGATCAGTCATTTTATTCATTTGACTGATTTTATTGATTTGTTACAGTCCACAAATTAAAGTTGCATTTCACCACAAAGCAGATCCACGTGGATCCCAGTTAAAAGTGATAGCAAAGAGGTGTTCTTAAGGTTAGCTCACACTAACCTTTACCCTACTGCCTCTCTCTCTCTCCCTTTCTCTCTCTCTCTATCTGCAGGTTCAGTTACAGCACTTTATTTCCATGCTGAGGGTTAATGGTCTCGGGTAGAGCTGAAACTCTATCCACTACATTTCCGTCACCTTCACGATCACAGCACCCCAATTAGCATCTGGCCCCCTCTTCACTTGTCAACTCCCACAAGGCAACTCAGTGACCTTTGACCTTACCATGGCCCACACGACTCTCTACATGCAAACGACAGACATGTATTTAAAACAGGGTCCTTTGAGTAGAAGGGGCCTGATTTCTGTAGAATGTTCAAGCAATATCAAGGAGCTCAAATTATGGTTTGCTTAGTGGTTCATATTCCAAGGCCTGACTCAGGGATGCCCAGAGTTTCTGACGCAAATATTTAAACTCTGAACTCAGGTACTTCCCAATGTTAAGTGGGGCAAAAGGCTGTGGCACATTCGGGGGAAAACACTTGTGATCTCCTGATGGTAGGGCCAAAGCTAAGCTGTACCACTGTTGAGCCCCTTAACCGAAAACATTTTTTATTCTGTCCGGTGGTAGTCACACACTTGTGTCACTGAAAAAATGTCACATTAAGGTCAACATAGCCCATTTTGTGAAAAGATTAATATATATTGTGTTATATATAACAAGTTCTATAAGCAATAATGGGATAAAAGTCAGGTTTGGGGTTAAACAATTTAAGCTTAACATCTAGCTATAGCTATAGAAATGAGAGCATGAGAATTATGGATAGTTTTTACAGATTGAAAACAGAATTTGTGTTTAATAAATATGTCTATTAAAGCAAATGTTGTCTTAATTTTGAAACGCCCCTTATTTAATCACATATATTAGTTGTAATTTGTAATAATGGCTTGTCTTGTCACTTTGAAGCATGTTTACCATTTCTGCCATCAAATGTTGTTTGGGAATGGTTCATAACAACAGAGGCCAGTTTCTGACATACTTTCTTGAACACAGGTTGAAATTAAACCTCAATGATGAGGTTCAGGTCAGTTCAGATGAGACAGTATTCAGGTTTGCAATGAATTTTCAATTTTATATTACTGCTGGTGGTTAGAGCAGTAGAACAATATTCCAGTTTAGAATAGTTGATTTATTTGCTCAATAAAGAATGCATTTGTGGAAATGCCAAACTGTGCATTTGCTGTATCTCTGCAAAGTTCAGCATGCTGGTTCTAATAACTGGTTTATTTGTCCCAGTAGTTCCCTTCTGTTTCACTGGCCAAGCTCTTGATTTCCACTTATTACAGCAGATTTAAATGCATGGATGGCATGAAGCTGTTAGAGTGCGGTTAGTTCTGGGTAAGGTGATATCCCCCGTTCTTCCCTCTGGCAGGCTCAGAGGATGTTTAGATGTCTAACAGTGAGAGAAACGAGTATATACAGTAGTGGCAGATGTTGTGGTTGCCCAAGTTGAAAGGCAGGAACATGTATAGTGAAAATAAACCTTCAGGACCATTTCAATGTGTCCTTGAATAAGATCCAGTAAGGTCTGATGAAAAAAGTCCTGACTTTTTTCCATTGTTAGAAGATTTCCTGTTCTCATAACAGCAGCAGCCTCACAGAAAATATGTTCTGAAAAAGCTTTCACATCTTTAACATGGAAAACAATTTCATTCTCTGACCAGAAAATAAATTCAAATGCTTGGGGACCTCTTGCTTTCTTGAAAACATTTCTGAGTAATGTTGACTGTTTCTACTAATTAAAAAAAACAAAAGCAGTGGCATGCTAACTTTTTGGTTACATTAAGCTTCATGTTCAGGTATCCTTTGGTATTAAATGCCAGGTTTTATTTTTTTCAAATTTCTGTAAAAATGTAAAATTTTTGTCATATTTAAAGACTTTGCTGAGTGGTGATGACTGTTGGGAAGGAGGGGATAGAACATATAGCATTTGCCACTACTATTTGTCAGAGTATGGTATCAAAAATATATTTCTATTAATATTTTGTAGCCATCTAATGTTATATAGTGAATAGCATGCTAATTTTTCCCAAAAACTGAAATACTGATGCTCAGTGTAATTTGGCGGACTATAAAGGACAGAGCCCCCGACCTATGGATTATATACAAAATGGAAATAAACAGCCTCCAGTGTAAGACGAGTCCATAAGCTGTTTGCATCAGTGTGATATATATAGGTTTTTTTATATTTATTTTTGTATATTTCAGGTGTATAATGGTCAGAAGAGAAGGAGCTTCTGTCCTCAGGCCACAAGACTCCTTGATGAGGAGATACCATCCCAATTTTAAACTGTTCATTATAACACCAGCTGAACTCACTGTAGCTGACTTTTGCCGGTATATTCATCAGCAGAAGCGAGCACCCTGCACTTTACAGTACATACTCTATTCTGTACATTTGCACGCTTCAGATTACACTTTATTATTAAACTTATATTATTGGAATATATTATTTTAAAATTTTTTTAGCACTTATCGAGTGGCGGTATATGCAATTATACAGTTATGTTGAAATAAGTGCTGTTATCATATAAAACAACATGGCTATTTGAGATTGTGAGGTAACAGTAAAACTGAAATATATATCTGAAAAAAATGTTGAACCCAAAACTCATGTTTAAACAGAGACTGAAGAACATAGAATATGTTTTTGTTGGGAAAACCAAGATCCACTTCCCTAACACTTGGTATGAAAATATCAACAGGGCAGTGAGGAGGTCAAATTCTATCTGACCTCTAGAGGCAAAAGAGCAATGTGCTCAGTATTGATGCAGACTAATTTTGTTATCAACATGGAGAAACACAGCTAACGCCTACGCAGGTCAGAAAGGAGACTGAGAAACTGACAGAATGGAGTGATGAGAGAGAGAGAGGCTGCCTCTGTGCTTCAGGCTAATTTTTCTTCAGCTCAACAGAACATTTCTGTGCTTTAACTGAATATGTTAGCTGCACAAATGTACAGATGCATGCCTACAGAAACTCATACACACACACACACACACACACACACACATACACAATGGTAATTTGTGTGTTTTGTCATGTTGCTGTTGACAG
>JBBMFX010000122.1:24188953-24204331 GCA_037832545.1 Rhabdalestes septentrionalis
GTTTGCCTTCACCGAGACCCATTTAAACTAAGGTGTAACACTGAATGGATTGACAATTGATACTTTATACTTTATTAAACACTCAAATGGATGGGGGGGTCATTTTTGACCCCTGAGGACCACAGGTGTATGGAAATCGGGAAGACATCATGAGGGTTAATGTAATTAATTGTTCCCCACTTCTCCGGTCAGGATGGCTAAGCTGGTGGAGGTTCCTGAAATCGCTTGTAAGATGTCATGGGTGGAGAATTACTGGCCAGATGACTCTTTCTTCCCGAAGCCGTTTGTTCAGAAATATTGTCTGATGGGGGTAAAGAACAGCTACACAGACTTCCACATCGACTTTGGTGGAACTTCAGTCTGGTACCACGTTCTCTGGGTGAGACCCTGTTCAATTTGGATGCACTGCAGTTTTGGCCAACAAAATGAGTGGAAAACAATACATTTGGTTTCAGCCAATTCTGTGGACAAACTACTACAAATAATACAAATCACAGACAGTAGTGATAGTTAACTACTATAAAAAACTAAACTCAGGTATTTAGTATACATTACAACCAAGTATTTATGGAGATGCAAGACCATTATGATAAAGTGAACTGTATTAAAATATATGGTGAGGAAAAGTAAATGTTTTTTGTTTTTTTATTTAAATAAAAAATGAATAAAAAGCGTGAAATTGAAAAGCATATGGCTACTATTCAGAGTCAATACAGTTCCACCACTTATAGCCACTTGTTCGTGTCAATGTGTAAAATATTTATTTTTTTAAACATTTTTTGTCATCACCTAGGGCGAGAAAATTTTCTACTTGATTAAGCCAACTAAGGCTAACCTTGCACTATACGAGTCATGGAGCTCATCACCCAATCAGAGCGAAGTCTTCTTTGGGGATAAGGTGGACCAGTGCTACAAGTGTGTGGTGAGGGAGGGGACCACTGTTCTTCTCCCTACAGGTAAGAGGCTCTCCTGAATCTTCATGGTTTTGCCTACTGCTGACATTCACCACATTCATGCTTATCATGGCGACATTAATGGAAATTAGTATTAGCTTTAGTTTTGCACTCTAGTTATAAGGTTAATGTAGCTTTAAGAAGTAAACATTGATGAACACCTACACTTACTTTTGTGGTTTCTGAAACCGTAAAATGCACTTGACGAAGAGTCTTATGCATTACTGGTAGACCTTCATTACATATGTTTTGTTTCATATTTTTCATCATTATTTTAAATTAAGTTTCCCATGGATGCACAATCATGTTTGCAATATGATGTATTGAGAATTAATAGCCAAAAGCGCTTTTTGAGTAGTGATTCTGAAGCTTCAGGGGGTTGAAGGCGCTTCAGATAAAATCAATATCTCAGACCATGCACATTCTAGTTTAATGCCTGGGGACATTTATGTTAATATTGTTGAGCTACAAATTGCACTGCTCGAAAATACATTTGGACTTTAAACAGAAAATTTACGCTTGCACATTTTCATAAAACAACTAAGTAAACCAGACAGAATATAATACCCTCGTGCTGAGGTGAATCAGGTGGTGGACTCCTCTCGCATGTTATAAGCAGCCTCATTTAACCTCATATTGGAGTAGGTGAAATAATCTCGACACTTTCCTAGTGTGGCAGCCAGGAAAATCACGGCTCAGCGTTTGAGCACCAGCGGCGCTTTTGCTTCAGCAGGAATGTTTTCACCAGGCAACAGTGTAAACACCAGCACAACACTGGATGTGGCCATAGTAGAGCATTACACTGGAAAGAATGTAGTTAAAAAGAAAGTATTTTCCTTACATAACATGTCCAAAGTGCGGACTCAGCTGTAGATAAGAGTGCTTTGTAACTAACCGCAGACAGACATGCTTTATAGGGCAGGGAGCCACTTTACTTCTTAATTACCTCTTAATTATTGTAAATGTGCTTTATATATGTAGTGTTTCATTCCAAAATGCTGAATATCTAATAATAGTAATTTCAAATTATTTTTAAATGTTTTGAAATATATAATTGATGTTTAATACAAAAGGTAACAATGCAACAAAACAAAATTAAGGCAAATGGTCTTCTAAAGGTTTTGAAAAAAACTCATGTGTAGTCATTTGCTGTCGTGGAAAAAATATTTTGTTTTGTCTCTTGACAACATCGGCTCCCCCTTATATTGCGTGGAAACTGCATGAAGAATGAAGCAAATGAAAGTGACTAAGTGGCTTGTAGGTGTGTTTACCAATGCATGTATACACACATCAGTGGAAGAAGCAGCTTAGTATTGTAAAGTCAGCACCTGAGAACATAATATTTACATTCCTGTTTAACAGTCAAGCCACAACATACAATATGGTTTTCAACCCGTGTTTCTTTTAATGACCTCTCCTGGTTTGTATCACAAACAATAATAGCACTCTGACTGAGCAGAGATGTGCATGTTTATCAGTGCTGGTGCACTCAGAGTCCAATACACACTTAAGCCAGACAGTGACGCAGACCTGATGGCAGAGAGACTCCCCAGCATGCTCGACATTGCTGTTGTTTATTTATACTGTCTCTGCTTCCCTCTGCAGGTTGGATCCATGCTGTGCTCACCTCTCAGGATTGCATGGCCTTTGGAGGGAATTTCTTACACAATTTAAACATAGGCATGCAGCTCAGGTATTTTATTAATTTGGCTTTGAATTTTCCAGCTAGTGTTTTCTACATTCAACAATTTAATATTATGAGAATGATACAGAACCAGTTTGCTTCTATTTGTGTAGCATTGGGCAAAGCAGAAGATACATTTGTGGTCATTTGATGGAACATGTTTCAAATTGGAACTTCTCTCTTTTGTCAGGTGTTACGAAATGGAGCGGAGGCTGAAGACTCCAGATCTCTTTAAGTTTCCTTATTTTGAGGCTATCTCATGGTATGTGGCCAAAAACCTTCTCGAAACACTGAAAGGTGAGTACCTAAGAATGTAATATGTCCTTGAAAGCTTTGTTTGATTGATCAAAATTTTATTTTCACCAAAATATTTGTCTTGGCAATAACCCCAACCCCCCTTTATCCCTGTAGTCTGTCAGCTAAGTCTAAAGTTCACTCATTTAACTTTGCCCTGGACCTATGGGTCTAATGTCACTTAGTAATGGAAGCCTAATCTCCACCAGTTAACACTTTGCAAAGTAAAGTCTATTTCAACACTTCAAAACAGCTTGAGGCAGATGTGTGATTTGAGTGTGCAGTTTGTACAATACTAATATTATACTGTGAGCAGGCAGATGTGAACAATTTAGATATTGCTTGGTGTTGACAAAGCTATCACTTGTGTATAATGAGATGCGCAGCAGTGATGTAGTGTGTTGTATTGATGAAAAAAGCTGTACTTTCAACTTTGATCTACTTTCTGTCTTTGTTCTTGGCAGAGTTGCGGGAGGATAAGTGCCAGCCCCGGGAGTATCTGGTGGAAGGAGTGAAAGCTTTAATCTCTGCACTGAAGACGTGGCTGAGGAGGGAGGTAAGTGAGCACAATTGACTTCTCATGTAGGCTTAAAACAGCAGTGTACAGTAAACTAAAAAGATGATGTGCACTGAGAAACTGTTACCATTTCATAATGGTTTATCAGTTTACTTAGTAAAGCAAAGTACACCTCTAATGTAGTGTATTGTATAGTAGGCAGATTTTGGAGCTGTTATTTTTTTTCCTTTTAAAACTTTCTCTCTGGCTTTCCTCCTTTGCACTCTCTTTCTCAAACTGTCCCTCACCCTCCAGTTAACAGAACCTAACAGTGAGGTTCCAGATAACATCAGGCCCACCCTTCTTATCAAGGAGCTAACCAAGGAGATACGCCACCTAGAGGTAAAGCAAAGAATTTTTTAAAGGGGCTTTTCTAATGCACAGTGATGAAGAGAATAGAATAAGAATCTTGTGTTTAAATATGTATCAAATTCCATAAATTTAATGTGAATATATTTTCTTTGCTTATGTATATTTGAGGATTCCTGCAGAAAATGTGAGATTTTATGGGTGTGAAAATGTTCTGGCTCAACTGCAAAGACTTGAATAGAATGTTAGAATAGATTATAACCATGCATTATTACATTCAACTAAGTTTGTGCTAATTTGTTGCCCAAAAAGACAGTTGTAGGAGTTCTCAACGTTTAAAATTCCCAAGTGCTTTTTAATTATATTATATTCCACAACTGTGTATTTGTTATTGTTAAAAATAAATTGTTAATCTCCACAGGAGGACCCAAGTAAATCTGTGAAATCTCAGGGAATTGCAGAGTCGTTGTCCACACGCTCCTCTCTGGAGAGACAGTGCCAAGCACGAAGGGTGGCTCGACGACTTAGAGAGCATCATCGACACCACCATCATCACCATCATCATCACCATCATCATCATCATCATCAGCACAGCCACAAACACCCCTCAAACCTGGACATTCTGGAGCTTCACACCCGGGAAATCCTCCGGAGACTGGAGGTTGGCCCTTTGGAGGGGGTAAGAATACAGCATCTTTTAAAGTTGGGCTTCAATTAAATTCAATTGAATCTGTTGATCATATTTGATTAATCAAATAAACGAATCCTGTGTGCCTTCTCCCAGTCATTTTATGTCTTTGTGCATTTGCGTATTTGTTATGTAGTCAAACTGAACAGCACACCCAATGCCATTTTTCAGTCTTGTAATGGATCTTGTGAAGATGTTCCACTTTATTGTGTGTAGTTCACTAAACTCATCAAATCCAGCTAATCAAGTTTTTTCCACAACTTACTAATTATAGCCTAAATGTGTGTTACTGGAACTGATGAAGCACATCTCCAGAATGAGCACTGGCCAGCCTTGTAATATATGTAGAGCTCTGTTCCTTTTTCTATTATATATAGAAATAAATATTCCGTTGTTTATTTCTTTTCTCAGCAGGGCTCAGCCTTCAGTTCCAAGGTGAATGGGAAGTTTAAGAAGATTTTCACATCTGCACTGACTGTGAAGGGTAATCATGACCACACCCTGCGACTGGTACTGTGCAATGGCCGAATAAAGCGGTAAGCCTTGAAGTAGACCTACTGATAACTTATCTTATGTGTAATGACAACCTTAAATTTGCACTGAGAAGGTTCTAATGTTTTAACAGTCTGTCCCATTGAAAAGATTGTGAGCCAACTGCCATGTTTGTCATATGTATGTCATTCTTGCCTAGAGAGAGAAGGCGGCTTGGCCTTAAAGCTCTGAAACGTGAGAGACACAAGACATTGTCATGCCAACAGTACCAGGTCAAGAACGAAAAAGCTTCACTATGTAAACAAGAGAGAGTGAAAATGGAACGTGTGGAAGTGAAGTTAGAGACACAGTGCACTATAGGACATAAGAAAGCCACCAATCACAGTGAGTCACGATTCAATTGTACTTTCAAAACCTGCAGTGGGGGAAATAAATATATGTTTCCCTGCTGAATTTGTAGGTTTGCTGACTTACAAAAATATGGACAGTCTCTAATTCATGTGGTAGTTTCATTTTAATGGAGAGTGACAGAATATCAACCAAAAATCACACAGATTACAAACAGTACATCAATTACAGACACTGCTGATTTTAACTTATTTGTATAAAGCACACCTGTCCACAGAATCAGTTTTGTCCATCCCAACCTCTCCACCACTATGGGCAAGACAAGATTGTAGACCTGCATAAGGTTGGAATGGGTTACAAGACCATCAGTAAGAGGTTTGGTGAGAAGGTGACAACTGTTGGTGAGTTTATTTGGAAAATTACCATTGACCAGCCTCAGTATCTTGCCTCATGGGGTGAGGACGATCATGAGAAAGGTGAAGGATCAGCCCAAAACTACACTGGAGGAGCTTGGCAGTTGGGACCACATTCGCTAAGAACACCATTAGTAACAAACTACATCATAATGGATTGAAATCTTGCAGTGCCTGCAAGGTCCCCCTGCTCCAGAAGGCACATGTACAGTCAATCTTTTATTTAATTATTTATTTTATTCATTTTCCTTTATTATACCAGGGTAGTCACATTGAGACAGTAGTCTCTTTTGCAAGTGAGCACTGGCCAAGAAAAGACAGCACTTAACTAACAGTATCCACAATAAACAACACACAACATAACATAAGAAAATAACACAATAAATATACAAAGATATAAAATACAAAAGACGATCCAAGGAAGGGGCTTAGATTATAAAAAGAACCTAAAAACACTCACATTGATGATTAAAAATAGCAGCAACATGTAGTTTAAAATCAGTGAGTGGAATGAACCTGTTGGGTTTTCCTGAAGTTTATTCCAAGTTGAAGGGCCATTCTACTTAAAAGCCATTTTGCCAAGTGTGGTTCTCACTGTAGGCACGTTAAAAAGGATTACATGGTTTGATCTTAGATTATATCTATTATTTGAAGATGATGAAAAAAAACAACAATTGTTACCATCGCACTTAAGTTTGCTAGTGAACATCGAAATGATTCAGAGAAGGCTTGGGAGAAAGTGCTGTGGTCAAATTAGTCCAAATTCAAGCTCTTTGTTATCAACTCGACCCCCCGTGTTTAGGAGGAAGAGAAATGCTGATTATGACCCGAAAAACACAATCCTTACATTCAAGCATGGAGGTGGAAACCTTATGCTTGGGGATGTTTTTCTTCTAAGGATCCAGGATGACTTCACCACCTTGAGGGGCCAAAACAATGGGGACATGTACTGTAAATTCTTGAACCTCCTTACTTCAACACTGAAAATGGGTTGTGGATGACACAAAGCAAGACAATGACCCAAAACCTACTGCTAAGGAGAGGCTATAGAAGAAGCATATTAAGGTCCAGAATCTCTTCTTAGATGTGTACAAATCTGGTGACCGGCTACCAGAAACATCACTGCTGTGCTTGCCACCCACTACGAAGTTGTTTTGCTTGGGTATCAAATTGTTTTTTTTACTCAGTACAATGCAACTCAATTTATAACTTTTATGTAACATTTTTTTCTGGGGGGTTTTTGGTTGATATTCTGTCTCTCTATAAAAATCTAGCTACCCCAAAGTAGAGAGTGTTCTTTTTGTTTTTTTAGTTTTTTTAATGTCAACAATCTTCAGCGGGCTCACATAATTATCCCTCAATTTATATGCTTTGTTTCATGCTTCAAAGTAAACAATATCTATACTGGCCATAAATATTGCATGTTCTGAATATTCTTTATAAATTGTTATAGTACCCTTCTCTTGATATTGCAATATATTTCTGGATATTGCAATGTGTATTTCTATTGTGGTTACACTGAACAACTGTGTTTTTTAACAAATGAGCACAACTGGTTCTGTTTAACTGTTTTGATAGCACTCCTGGTTCTTTTTTTTTTTTGTCTGTTCCAGCCTTATGCATCTAAATATTTAATTTTTTCTGAGGACAGATATTATGATCTTGATGTACTGTGATGTCATATTTTCTCTTATCTCCAAGACTGACCTTGATTAAGCTTTTTGGGGCGGGCTCTAATCTACCTCTCTCCTTCTTATTTGAGCAGAGCTTCTGGGCACAGGGTCGGATCTGAAATCAACCAATGTGAAGGTACATTTAAGAGTGATAGGCATGTGTATATATATATATGTATGTGCATAAAATTCCCATATGTGTACCACTGCTATTACTATTTTAATAATAATAATCAAATTATATTTGAGAACCTTACTTGGTGAAATGAATCCAGCTCCAGTGGGGTTTTACACCGCTGGGGCTCAGTGCTGGCATTTCACTCTGTTAATATGTTTTTTTTTTATTGTTGTCAAATATTGTGTGTTTGTTTTCTCTCTGCTCAGAAACACTCTTCAGATTCAGAAAGCTCAGAGGATGAGGCAGAGTATGTGAGGCAGAATAAGAAAGGCTCAGGGAGCTGTGTGGCCGACCAGATGAGCAAATCACACAGCCAGCATCACAAACCACTCAAACGGTATCCTAACAAAACTCCTATATAAGTATGCTGTTTTTTAATGGTTTGAAAAAGAAAAAGACGGTTTGCTAATAAATACTAATGTAAGGTTAAAGGATGGTAGCCTAGGAAGCCACTATTTAGTTTGACACAATGTTAGTTATCTCACTTTCTCCTCAGTGGTGTATAGCAAACACTTTCCAGCCAATCTCTCTCCTATAGATATCATTGTTGTCCACCAAATATCATCCTGTTAATGCTTCCACCTGGCTTTAAGATGTTTAGCAAAACACAAACCAACTGCACCAGTATGAATGTACATTTGAATTTGTAGTGTTTTTTAGGTCGACAGGCATTGGTCATTTAGATGGCTGCCACTAAAAAACCCTAATCTCTCCAGGGAACGGCCTACCTCACCCAGCCCGGAGAAGGCCCTGCAGGGTGTGCTGTCCATGGCTGGGCTGATGTGCCAGCAGGTGCCAGAGGTTTCTGTTTCTCAGGGGGCCTGGTGGTCTGCCCAAGCCAGCAGTAATAGCAGCAATGAGACTGGCAGTCCAGACAGAGCGGCAGGAAGCCCAGGAGAAGATTATTTGTACCGGGAAAGTTCACTGTCTCCACCTCTTCATCCCTCCAAAAGGCATGCACATAACCCCAGCCCCATCAGCAACCAGGCTACTAAAGGTGAGCGACTGATTAGCTGTGATATATTTTCTGGAAAAAAATGCAGATCTCTCGCACACATTTTTTCTCCTTACCAGTGATGTAGCAGACTTTGGATATGTTTGGGTTCTTAGGTTCACTTCATTAGCTTTGTACTGGGACTGCAAGGCTAGTGTAGCTAACAAGCAGTGAAAGCTAAAATCTAAGCAAATTAATTTAGGAATTTTTGTCCCCTTTGCGGCCATCCTTTCAATGATTCATGGCAGGTCCACTCATACAAGGCCAGGCCTCCCTTTCTGTGAAAAAGTAGAGACCTATAAATCTAAATTTAAAATCCAGTTGTGTAAATGAAGTTCTGACAACTTTCAAAAACATTCCAAAGTATGAGTCAGACTTTTTTTTTTACTTCACTAAACAGCTTCTTGTGTTTTTTTTTTTTTTTTAATGTTGTATCACAGTTGTTCATTTTTTCTTTTGTGCTTGTAGGAAAACGTCCTAAGAAAGGAATGGCAACTGCTAAGCAGAGGCTGGGTAAACTGTTGAAGATGAGCAGGCACACTGGCCTGGTCGTGTAGCAAATGGAGACCAGAGGAGCCAAACACACCACACACACACACAGGCACACACATACACACAGGCACGCCACTTTCCTCTCCAGCTAATGCGCACACACACAATCTCAGCACTCTTACTGTGCATGTTTAGGCAGCAAAGTACGTTTGAATGGCAGTAGCATGTTGCGTCAAAGCTCACATAGGGAGAATGAAATTAATGGATCACTTCCTCAAAAATAAAGCAGTGCAGGGAAAATGTAATCAGAAGTTTTGAAATATGGGAAAAAAATAGGCAAAAGTTTCTTTGTGGATTTCCAAAGCACAGACTCTGTGTATGTGATACAAATACAGAGCTGTACTATGGTTGGCCATGGGTGTTGGTAAGGCCAAAGCTGTATTTTTTTTCCATTCAGGCAATCATACAGCTCTAAAACTCTTTTATAGAAACAAATTGCAGACTTGTCAGCATTCAGCTTGGCCAGAGTGTTTCCCCCTCTCCTACCTCCATAAAATTGTGTAGCAGAAGTGAAAAATGGTGCTTTGGGGCCAAGGGTGGCTTTTTGTATTTTTTCATGGCCTGGTGGGCTGTTCTTTTTTCCTCTCTTCATTTTTGTCATTGATAACTACCTTTGTCCCCTTGAGTTGTTGCTTGCGGCTGTGAACAATGAGGTTAAAAGACTGAATGCCGTATTGTAGACACAAGCTTAAGACCAGTCCTAAGACTGGGCGGGGGAAGGATTTTTGTAAGAGAATCCTTTAATTTTGCAAATTTAATTAAAAAAAAATGACCTTGAGGTTTCTTAATGGTGCTGAACATTTTATATGTTTTGCCGTATACTATCCCCTCAAACCCTTGAAGCAATAATTGTACAGTGTTGATTGATTGACAGATTTTTGTTTAATATATTAATGGGCAGCACTTCCACACAGCTAGTCTACATTGGCCTCAAAGGTAATATCAGTTAGAAATGAGCATTTCTACCTAGTTTTTAATCATCATCTCTTCGTTAGCAGTGATTTATTATTTTGTATTGCTAAGGCTAGCCGTAAAGAAGAAATGGGCGTAGCATTTGCCACACGGGTGTAAAATTTGAACTTGCTATTTTTCACTTACTAATGGCCAAACTGGTAAACTGCAGTGGGCAGTGCTGCCTCTTTTCTGCTGTGTTGTGGACTGTAAGGACTAAGTGAGAATCATTTGGTGAGAGCATAAAAGCTCAGGGAGAAGCGAGGTAGTTTCCCACCTAATTTGTTAAAAAAGAAAAGTTCTTATTCAGTGTTTTAAATGTAAATGTGTTTTCTGTAATGTTTTTTTTTTTGCTTGGTTGTTAACTTATTAATTTCTAAAAAATGATTTATATCGCATTCTGTGCTTCCTGCTTAAAGCTTTTTTGTTCTTTCCCTGTTGCATAAGTTGTTTTTGTAAATACGTGAAATTTAGAACAAGAGAGTGAGGACTTGTTTTTCTAAGAGATGACTTAATTCCTGTTGATAGCTTTTGTAGTCGTCTGGGTTGTGTGACTTTCAGTCATAAATTGCAAATCAACTTGACTTACCTTACAGTGTCCAAATTTTCCTGTAAAGCGAATGAAATTCAAATTAGAAATGGCACTGGTTCTGTGATAAGTTTTCATACAGCAGCAAAAAGGTGAGGCTGAAAGTTTTCTTGTCGCGCTTCGGTTCGATTGTGTTTTTGGTGGAAGATGAGTGTTTCTCAGGGAACAAGCGATGTACCATCTTTAATTTATTCACCAGCACTGTTACACTCTCCTTATTAGTCAAGATCATAACCTACCAACTAATACATCCCCCTCCACTTTGCACATTTTTATGTTTGTTGCAGTCTAGCACACCTAAGTGGACTCAAGATTTATACTGAGTCAGTTGTGAAAAGCAGGAAAAATGTGCAGGGTTTCACCACTAGTGCCCCAAGACTATATCTCCATTTGTTTAGACTTAGTACATCCATCTGCACGGTTTGGTCTGTCCACTCTCCATCCACTATCCTATTCTTTCATAGTAACTTTTGTTGGGTTTGACAAACTTTACCGAACACTGGTAATAACGTCAATCAGCCGAATACTTTATCACAATTTAGATTTTGTTCATGTTACACAAATAACTCTAATGATACTATATGTTGTAGAGTTTGCTTTACATTAATATAGAAACAGCAGATTTCTATAGTGCTGTATATTTCTTTCATAATGTTTGGTAATAGTGATCTACAATAATTGTGTAGTATATTAAAGCAACTACAGCCATTTCACCCAAAGAATAATCTAGGAACAGTTCATGTCTGTAAGGTTTAGAATTGTCAAATATTTGGTGAGAGTGTGACAGGTGACACTGTTGGTACAGACTAGGTTTAGTATTCAAGCTAACTTTAACCTGGTGCTAAAATTGGCTACAGCAACTTGGCCCCATTCAGTAACATAGGACCAATATTTATCCCCTTTAAACCAAGACTGCTACAGTTCATTATTGGATTGACTGGGATTTTTAGCTTGTGCATCCTCACAGCATTTGTATGTAGAGTAACAAAACGTTATTAAAAGGGACTTCCACTGAGTAAAATATCTCTCTATCTCAGTTACTGAGAGGTGAACTGTCATTTGGAGTGATCTGATGTGAAGTGGACATTGTAGAGAAAAGTACAGACACAGGCTTCTGAATTCACGGAATCGTATTGGGTTTTATTGTTACTACTTCCCTGTAGCTCTCTGCCATTACTTCTCTCATTGTAGCATATTCATAACCTCAGCATTTCATGCAATAACTTTTAAAGGTGTTAAACACCAGCCTAGCCAAGCCAGATTTCTATCACCACCACTGAACAAGTCTGACTTTCTCTAGAAGCACCTTTTACATCAAACCATTCTGAACGACTGCCTGACGTGTGAAGCGGACTTTACTGCACGAATGAATGGAGTTCTAGCCTGTCATATTCTTTCATAGCATAATGAAGGTGTTGCAGCTTGGACACAAACTAATGAGGGCTTTCAGTGGACAATCCCCATCAGCAGCAGCATATAAACAAAGATATGGATTAAACTGTGACCTGAAAAAGGCATGTTCTGTTTTTTTGTTTCTTCCCACACATTGTGCTGTCCTAAATTTTGACACTTTTATAAGGTTTGTGGTGACTGACTAATGAAATCTGCTTCTCTTGGCCTGGGGAATCTGGCTGTACTGTGCAAATGTCATAACATCTGACAAGTTTGCTTTAAAGCCATTTTTCTGGGCAGATTGTTGTTTTAAAAAACTACTCAAATTTAAGTTCATAGTGTAACAATACACTATTTCCAAAAATATTTATCGCAAAAAAATGGACTGCTTTCTTGGTTGTCTAGGTCCTCTGCACAATACTACATTAAAAATTATCTTTCAGGCAGCCAAATGTTAGTGATCTGTCTCTGGAACGGCACCGCCCTGTCCTAGGTCAAAAAGATTTTAGAACATCTAGACAGATGCTGACCATTTATTTGGGAGATCAACCCATAGGTTCACAGGTTAAACTGGTTTTAGAGTGTGTTCACCTCAACTGGATTTGCTTAGAAAAGCAGGGCTTGTACAAATGATTTGTACAGTTTTTTTTGTTGTTGTTCCACCTGTTTGCAACTGTGGTATGGACTGTGTAAATATCTTCAGCTCCCTGTTCTGTTCCTCTTGATCTGCAATTCTGTAGTAATCTCTCAAGACTGTCAATCAGTTTAAAGCTTTGAAAATGTAAAACATTAATGTTTTGTAGGTCATGTTCTTTCGCATCCCTTTTGACCCGATGTTAAAGTGACAAATAAAACAGTTTGACAAAATGAATTCGAAAGAGGCATGAATGGACTTGTATAAATGTTATATTTGTCATTATCTTGTGTATTAGGTGTATAGGCAAGACAGCAAATTCCAAACATTTACTCAATCATTTGATAAATTAGTCTCTGTACAACAATGTCTCTCTGAAAACTGGAAGAGGAGAGTATAGGTGAGCCTGTGTTCAAGATCCACACCGAGCACCTGGGGAAAGAGGGAGGGGTGGATTATTAACAGCATAATTCCTGTTTGGTCGGGGCAATGTTTCTTTATTCGGCACTGCACAGTTTCATGTATACATTCAACACACCTGAACCAGCTCATCAACTGTTATGGAGCCCTGCATGTGCTGAACCAGGGGCAGAGATGAGCTGGAGCTACTGTAGTCAACAAATGTGGACTTTTATAGCAAAACTGCAAATTAAGGTCCGTCATTATAACTCATTTTACTGGTTATTTACTACATTTAAATACACAGAATACACAGTGTTCCATATTCATCAGCTAAGCCAATTCTATTGTAGTTTGAAATACCACAGGTAATAATACAGCCACACTAAACACACGCAGTGATCTGTTGGCAAGGAAAGCACTGATGTAAATGATGTACTCTGGCAGGCTAAACATTCATTTTTTTCATCTTGCAGCTAAAAACTGCACAACTCTGAAAACACAAGTACAATTCCAACCCTGCCTCCAATAGAATGTAGGTCTGAATGAAATGGGGTAAAAAATGTTTTTTAAAAACCTGACCAATGCAATTTTACTGACCAGTGATCCGACTTGTTTCCTAGAAATGAATGTCCAGCTGGTTAAAGCATAAAAGCAGAATATAGTGTGCTACATCCATTTATTTGGCATTTGGATGCTTTTGAATTGTCTAGCGCATTTCCTCTTTCAAACTTAAGACAAAGTAACTGATCTCATATATATTGCCATTGTCTGTGTTGAAATGGGTGATTTTAAAACACCACCATATAATTGTTTCAAACAAGGATTCACTCACAGAACAAAAACACAGATTCTCCCCCTCTCAATAAATCTGTTTTTGTTCTATGAGGGTTGAAATCCTCCAGTCACCTTTGTGAACCTAGTATTGGTTTAAGCCTTTCTGAGTTTGACCAAAGGTTGTGTACTTACATTGGACTGTGCATCACTTTTGGTTTTACTCATCATCAGGAGGGATTCCCAACTCCTCATCTGTCCATGCCGTGGTGTCTGGCCAGGGGAAGTGACCCTAAGGTAAAATACAAAAGCTGAGCTTTTCCTTCCTCGAGCTAAGAAGGAAAATGGTCTACATCATTGAGAAATTTCAACAAGTAAAACTCCCTTTCTCCTAAACAACATGCTTGATAAAGCACCTTTAACCTCATCAGTCCATGTGTGGTACCATATTGGAGTTCATCCAATGCTCTTACAACTAAAGAACTTTTCACAGTAAAAATAAAAAAATATATACAAGTTAATACCTTTAATAATAATAATAGTAACTGAATAATTAGATGCTGAATAATCCATCAACCGTACTCGCTCATTAAGTCATATTCGTCTAAAGTCACAATAGTGGCTAAATGATTCAAAGCTTTTAAGAAATGTACACAATTGAAGAGCAATCTCCCAAAACATTTTTTTGTGATTTTTTTTAGGTAACACTGCTACTGGAATATTTTAACATGACCTCTATGTGCAATAGTACAACTGACCAAAATTCACTCAGTCCTTGCATATATACGGTACAATATTAGACGATTAAGTGAATTTCCAAAACTCACTCAGTCCATGCACAGTCATGAGTCGTACTTACTTACCCAGGTGGTAAATCATAAACAATCATTGACTTTATGCTGTGGGATATGTAGTAGGATATACATTTTAAACTTGTACATAATTTTGTGATGTTGAAGATTGATTTACTTAAAATTGTTTCAATTATATTTTACACAAATTGTAATCATAATCAAACTAAACCTAGCCTAGATCATAGTCTAAAATCTGCATGCCCACTGTATGAAATTTCAGATAAAATCTGTAAAATTCTGTGCAATATCATTTACGTTATTGTGTGCTGCAGCCAGTGCCAATTCTCCAACTGGTGGATTCTCAGCTTTGCTGTGACATTACAATCCCAGATTCTGGCTCAACATCTGAATCTAGCTGCCTTTGATCTGAAAACCCTCTTTTCTATTGGTTTGCAATGCTATGTGAGTAATCATGTTTTCTTGTCTATCCGTGGGCAGCTACACACCGCAGTGGCCCAGCAGATCCTCATGCACCACAGAGCTCCATGGATTCCACCAGCATCCCTCGTTCAACATATTGCTAGTTAAAATTACAATCCCACACAACGTATTACATAACTCAAACCTGGAGACGTACACTCACCTAAAGGATTATTAGGAACACCATACTAATACGGTGTTTGACCCCCTTTCGCCTTCAGAACTGCCTTA
>JBBMFX010000122.1:24212690-24222989 GCA_037832545.1 Rhabdalestes septentrionalis
CTTTGATAGAACTACACATGTACAAACACACACACACACACACACACACACACACACACACACACACACACACACACATCTATATAGTAAATTTCCAAAGATACAAGTCTTGTGAGAGGGTGTGTAAATGCTTGCTTTAGCATGTATACACTGAATTTTTAGTGCCTAAAAACCGAATTGATAGAGCTGTATGCTCTGTTTAAAATCATAGCATTGCACGTTGTTAAGGACATGACTGAGAAGATGTGGATAGCCCAACTGGATCATTTACTAGAATGACTTCTCTATCTGCTCTTGGCTAAGTGTAGAAGCTTGTCCTTGCCGGGTCACAACATGGTGTCCCCTCTTCTTATCGATATTCCTTTTTTGAGGCTACCATTGTTACTCATCAGACAAAAAGCCTACTAGATTACCTGGCCTCATTTTGGGAATAGTTTAGTTTGAAGCTAAATGCAATATGTAATTGTTTTACTGGCCTGTTGTGTGCACAGTGCTAATTGGTGGGGTACTTACTTCCATTAATCGTCACATTAGAGACTGGTTGAGTACAGTTGGTGATCTTTCCATCTTAAGAAGGTCTGTTCTCATATTGTGCGTTTCAGTTCATCCCCTCCTTCTCTCTTTCTTTCATTTGCGCTCTTTTGTGTTTTTGCCAAACCTGTTCTCTCTCTCACTCTCTTCCTCCCTCCCTCTGTTGCCCTCACTCTTGTACACACCTATCACATACTGTCTGTTGTCAGACCTGTTCCTCATTTGTGTGTTTTTTTTGTTTGTTTGTTTTTTTTTCTTTCTTAAAGACCTGAATCTGTGGAGGCCAGCCCCGTGGTAGTGGAGAAGTCTAGCTACCCTCATCAAATCTACACCAGCTCACACCACTCACACAGCTACATTGGCCTGCCTTACGCGGTGAGTATTCTCTCTGATGTACACAAACACCCCTCAGGTTACTCTGTTACAATGTTTCAAAGCAATTAAATCATTTTGATTCATATGTAAGTTTATTAATCATTCTGTACCCAAATACTTAATGTGCACACATTTGTTCTTGCTTTTTGTTTCTTTTTGTCTCATGCAGTTTCCCTCTTTGTGATTTGTGAGAATAAACTTCTCAGATACACAGAATATTGTTTATAGAACTAGAGGAGCTTGAAAAAACTTCAGAATTCAGATAAGAACATGGAATGTGGGCAATGATAATAAAAACAACCACATATGTTAACTGTTTCAATTAGCAACACTTTAGATATCTAATAAGGCATTTCAGTGTCAGTGCAACAAGTATAATAAAAAGCATATAAAATAAGATAGATCTGTACAAGAGAGGAAGCACCAGTCATAATCCAAGAGTAAGATACAAAACAAGAATGTCAACTCAGTCTTTACCACTAAGACTAAAATGAAACTACATTTACAGCAAGGATTGCTTTGCATTTATGCATGTGTGTATCAATGCAACTAAATCAAAAAATCATTGTTGTCATGATACAAATAAATCTGTGTAGTTGATAACACCCATCACTATATCATTAAATATCATTAGATTTCTTTTACATCTTGCCGATAATTAAATTATTTCTTTAAATCATGCTGTAATATAAAAACTATTAATGAAATCTGAAGTAGAATCAAAACATAAAACAAAAGTCAGTCATTATGAACTTCCTAAAAATATTATTTTGTTTTAGATGCTTATTCTTGGAGGCAAACACACACACACACGCACGCACGCACGCACACACACACACACACACACAAAGATTCTCACACATGCTGAGAGCAAGAATATTCCTGCCTTTCCCTTTCACTCTCTTCTCTCACACACACATACACACACACACACACACACACACACACACACACACACCCTCCTCATGGTGACCTACATTCCTGTTCTCTCACTGTTAATTGTTAAAGTTCCAACAGTTAACCTTTTTGAGTGAAGTTAAAAATATCATTTGAATATACAGATTAGTTTATATCTGTTTATCAGTAGGTATTTGGAAAAAACAGTGGTGTGTGTGACTGTGTCTGTGTGTGTTAATTTATTGTAGTTACTAAAAAATAATTATTTACCAAAACTAGACGTTTTTGTGAATGAATGAATGTCCTTTATTGTTTACTTTTTGTACAGCTAACGGGTACTTTCTAAGTAAATTTCATATTGACTAATAAACATATGGTAGGATCCTGCCATATTGAAAGGCATTTTGGAAAAATGGCTAAAGAAACCCAAATAATCATTAATTTATAAAAAGTTAATTCACGTGATTCAAGTGTTTACTGAATAATGAAGTGTAATTTTTTTAATTTAATAAAAAGTAGTTTTATTAATGTTATTAACTCTTGTCTTCATCGTTGTTGTGTGTAGGATCATAACTATGGGGCGCGTCCCCCACCCACGCCGCCGGCGTCCCCCCCTCCCTCGATGCTGATCCGGCAGGGTGAGGGTGTTTTCGTGTCCAGTGGGCGAGCAGGTGAGGGTCTATATGTGCCGGGCGGTCAGGATGAAGCGTCCAGAGGAACCACCCTCAGCACCTCGGAAGACGGCAGCTATGGTGCAGACATCACACGCTGTATCTGTGGGTTCACTCACGATGATGGCTACATGATCTGCTGTGACAAGTGCAGGTAAGACACACACAAGTTATATATATAACCATACAATAGGTGTTTGTGTGGGATTTTTGGTTTGTTTACTTGTTGTTTTGTTTTTGTTTTTTGTTTTTATGTAATCCTGAGCTCATGATTCAGTTACGTTTTCAATATTTTATTGTAAAATGTCATTCCAAAATTCTCTCGTTTACATCACAGGTTGGTTTGTCTTAGATAAATAAGCTGTGTCCATTAGAACTTTTTCAACAGCTGCCATTCCATCTTCTAACAAAATATGCCCACAAATTGCAACCTATTGTGCACATATGATTATTCAAAAGCCCTCTGTTTATTCACACACAAAACGTTGTGAATAAAAGAAGCAATTCAGAGGTTTTTTTTTAGCAATTGTGTGTAATATTTTTGTCGTTTTTGGCATGGAGCTGTTTGTTTTGACCTACTAGTTAAGACACTGTTCATCTCAGTCTTTCAGTCGGTGAATATGTGTTTCTAATCTTAAAGACAGTTTGACCAAAGAATAACTTAAAACCTCAAAACGAGTTTCTAGATGGAAATAAATGTTCTCTCTTCTCACTCCTGACCCTCTTGCTGATTTGCCAGCGTGTGGCAGCATATAGACTGTATGGGGATCGATCGACAGCACATACCTGAGACATACCTGTGTGAGCGTTGTCAGCCGCGCAGTCTGGACAGAGAGCGGGCCATCCTGCTGCAGACCAGGAAAAGAGAGAACATGTCTGGTGAGCCTCACACATTCAGGCACTCATAGTCACACACATTTTGTTATCAATATTGTCAAGTATATAAAGGCAGTGTGCGTTGTGATTTGTAAAAATCTTATTTGATCAAGTGTCAAATGTTCAAACAGATTATGCAGACAATGTATTGTTGACGCATATTTAGAAAAAGGCAAAATCATTCAATCCTTTGTTTAGTCTGGAGCAAAATATGTTTCCCCAGCGGCTAATCAGTTAGGGTTTACTTTGAAGTAGATCATGTGTTTTCTTGGCTATAAAAACACACTAAAGGATATACCTGATTTTCCCACACTGGACGATGTAAAAGCAGTCTCTTTCCAAATTCTTTTTATGTTACTATGCTGCCCCCTGCTGGACTTCCCCCACCTAACTACCTGGCAAATGTTCAATGTCAATTTATTCCCAAAGGACATTAACCATTGACATACCAGCTTTTGTATGGCTATATATTTGACTTTCTTAATTTTCACTAAATTACGTTTGCTCTACAGCTGCAGTTATCCAGTTTTATAACTCTTACACTTTTCATTAAGAAAGGGCATTTATTTAAGCTCCTTTACCCTAATGACTGATTGGGTATCTTTGTGATAAGAGTGCCAGACTTTTAAAGAAACACATGAAGTTGTGGAAGTTGGTTAAACTTGTTTCAGTGTGATCTGTTGTGGGACACTGTATTTGTTTCAAAAGGTTTGCCAGTTGCTTTCAGTTTTGAATGCTTTTTGCTAAGTAAAAAATGTGAAAATAGATTTTCAGAGACTTACATACTGAGGTATTCACAATGCTAATAAAAGTTGCTGAGAGGTGTTTGTTATCATTACAAGCAGTGTTGCATGTTCGGGGCTTTGTGCATCACAAAGGATTGAGCTTTGCTTAATATGACTAATACCATGTCAGACAAGACCAAAACTCTAAGGAATGTTCAGATATTAACCTCTTGCTTAACTGGATTATAAAATGTTTGTTTATTCTGTTTGTGTCAGTCAGCATTTAACATTTAGAGTGGCTTGTCAGAAATCTGATGTGAAATGTTTATAAGTTGTCCTTTTCATAGGCAAAATTCTCTACTTCATCTTGGACCCCTTTATTTGAAAAATGCTGGCTGGCCTTTGCTTTAGTGACCTATTGCAAGATAAAAGACCAATTGATATTGACATAACTTTTTCAGCAGATATTCAGAATCTTTTTCTCTGTCAGGGGAAAAGAGTATGACGTATGACATTTAAAAAAAAATAAATAAAAAAACTAACGTGACATCCCCCATATTTTTCCACAGACGGCGACACCAGCGCTACAGAGAGTGGTGATGAGGTTCCGCTGGAACTGTACACAGCGTTTCAGCACACACCCACCAGCATCACGCTCACCACTGGTCGCCTCAGCAACAAGCAAGCAGATAAAAAACGCAAGAAGAGTGGAGACAAGGAACCTGCGGTCCCAGCCCGGGCTAAAAAGGTCCACTCACTGTCTAGTCACTCACTTTAAAGGGCTCATATCTTGTGTTTTCATTTCATTTGTTCACTTGTGCCCCTTCCGGCATTTGTTACCAGAAGTTATCAGAAACAGTCATCGTTCATATTAATGTGACTATTTTCAAGCATATATTTATCTCTTGTGTTGAACAGACTATTTTTGTTACTGTGGTTTTAAGCCTGAAACTTGTAGAAATGTTCTCTTCTTATTTGCTGTTCTGTAATAGACTCTGTCTTAAAGCAGTTTAAAATGAAACACTTATTCTTAGAGAGGATTTTATTTAATTTTATGACATCATCATTGGCTATTAGCAGCTAAATTTGCTTACCGGTCTAGAAGTAATAATACATTGGGAAACTTTTTATCAGTGTTCTGTAATATGGACCCTTCAGACATGTAGCTCTATGTGTAGCAGATGCGTAGTTTTGCATATGGTACTCAAACGCATGAAATTAGCTAAAAATACATTCCTGACTAAGGGAGTAATTTTAAATCAGTCAGAGCCAATGATAATAAGTTTGCAAATACATTACTGTGAAAAGGTTGTTAAACCTACTCTCCCAGTAGTTGGTGACTTTCCTTTTTGTCTCCTTTTTCAGGCATTCCGTGAAGGTTCAAGGAAGTCTAATAGAGTAAAGGTGTGTACCGTTCTAATGGCCCATAAATGAGGCCCATGATGCAACTATTATGGGGTCTGTCATTCTTATTGTATGTGGTTGTTTACATATTTGTCTGTGTGTGCATGCTTCTGACTTTGCAAAGTGGCTTTTACAAAAGGTCCATGTTTAATTTTTTATTAGGTATATGTGTTCATGGGAGTTCAAATACTTATATATTAAACATTGGACAGTTTTAAAAACCAACTTGTGTCTTTTTTCAGGGTTCTGCTCCAGAGTGTGAACCAATGGAGCCTTTATCTTTGTGGGAGAATAAAGTGAAGTCCTGGATGGAGCGATATGAGGAGGCTAGCAGCAATCAGTATAGTGAGGACGTCCGACTGCTGCTCAGAGTCAAAGAGGCTCGAGACGGAAAGACACTTGCTTACAACACACACACCGCAGCCTTCAAACCACCTGTAGAGGTACACACACACACACACACATACACACACTTTATACTTTCACTTTACACCAGTCTCAAAAGCCAAACTTCTGTTGTTTTCCCAAATTGTTTATCATTAACTTTGTCCAGGAATCACCTACTTTGATAGAAAAGGGCCTTTTGACTAATATGCAAATAGAATGTGTTTTCTACTTGCTACTCATTCATAAATAATGTTATGGTCATAATAAAAACGGAAAACATTATTTATTTATTTATTTCACTTTTTACACTTTCTTTCTCATGCAGAGTCATATTCAGAAGAACAAACGCATCCTGAAGGCAGTGCGGGACTTGCCAGCAGATTCCCTTATTATAGAATACAGAGGAAAGTTCATGCTCAGACAGCAGTTTGAGGCCAATGGCTACTTTTTCAAAAGGTAAGAAAAATACGAGAGTATCCTTATTTTTAAAATGTATTTATTTTTGTTCACCTATGGTTAAGATTACTTTAGATTAGATAAACCTCAGTTTATGCTAATTGTACTAGTTCAGTCATATTGTGGTTAGATTTAGCTGTAGGAATAGGATTAGAGATTTAGTGACAATTAGGTCAGTGCTCAAGCACTTAGGCACTCTAATAGGTGTGTGTGTGTGTGTGTGGTTGTGTGTGGTCACTTTGTGACTGGTCTATGCTCGCAGTTGTGTCTCACGTTCTGTTCAAGCCTGGCTAATTGCCTTGCAGTTTGAACTAATACACAGCCTTCAATCTGTATACACTCGGCCATTGATCATACAACCTTTGCAATAGATCAGTAATCATTATAACATGTTTTGTTCATTGAATAAACAGTACACAATGAAAAACTCAAACGAACTAACAGAATCTTGCCCAAAAAAACGCTTATACAGCTTAGAAATTCAAGCCCACTTAATTCAGTATTCCAACTATCTTTATCTGGAGCTTAAGTGGATATATTCAGTTATTGAATATATGTTGCCGATGAAAGAAGAAAATGAAACTAATGGTTTTTCATCCTATTGTCCCTACAGGCCGTACCCTTTTGTCTTGTTCTACTCCAAGTTTGACGGCTTGGAGATGTGTGTGGATGCACGCAACTTTGGAAATGAGGCTCGTTTTATTCGGCGATCCTGCACCCCCAATGCAGAGGTGAGTAGTTCTATAATAAGAAGAAAATCATACTTTCTGAAAACAGCTTAAACATAAAGTCCCCAAACACAGGGCTGACTTATTTGGACTGGCTGCACAGAAAGGCAGAATATAAATATTTCATTGATTATCAGACTCTGAAAGAGCTTTTATTATGAGGGGGAACCTTGTCTTGGTACATCAAAAATTTGTTTTTAATTGTATTTATACCGACCTGTGAGAATGTTTTACATGAAACTGGTCTGTTGCCAATAGTTGGAGGCCACTGAATTAAAGCAAGTTTTTTGGCTAATTACTGATAACTCTAAAATAACTTATTGCAGGTTGTGGGAAAGACAAAAAAGCAACAGACTGAAAAATTTGTGTAGCTTAAGCTAGCTTACTGGTTACCAGCAAGAAAGCAACTTTACTGAAATATCAAGGCCATTTTTTCCCTGTAAATGTGAAAAGGTTATTTTTGCTTCTGACCCAGGTGCGGCATGTGATAGAGGATGGCATGTTGCACTTATACATTTACTCTCTGAGGTCCATCTTAAAAGGCAGTGAGATCACCATCGGCTTTGACTATGACTATGGCAGCTGGTGAGTGCATGCGTGCGCCCACGTACAATACAACCCATGTATAATATGTATAAGGTATAAATGCATGAAGACATATTGGGGTGCTCTACTTAACTTTAACTCAAACCTCAATCCAACACAACACTGGCACAACAGTTTCCAAAGTTCCTCAATAATGACAAAATATTGTCCATGATGGTCAATGACAATTATTCTTGACTCAAACAGTATTGTTCTATCGTGCTTCATCACATTACTCAACAAAGGTTATATTCACTCTATTATTCTCTGTTACACTCCATTTGTCTTCACTATACCACCAATAACCACCATACATCTATATCAAAATCTGATGAGTGTAATTAAGTTAAATATTCTTGTAACATACAAAAACAATTTCTTTTATTAATGTTTTATTTTGCTCATGCTAGTTTTTACAGACATAAATAATGCAATGTATGTTTTTATGACCTTTCTCACCTTCTGACCTTGTTGTTTTACTTAAGTAAATATAAGGTGGACTGTGCTTGTGTGAGGGGAAATCAGGAGTGCCCTGTGCTGAAGCATAACCTGGAGCCTACAGAAAACCTTGGGCAGGGCACACGCCGCCGGGGCAGGAAGGACAAAGAACCAGCAATGAGGGATGACAGTGGCCAGAACCAAAATCTTACACTGGATTGTGATGGTCCTAAAGGGAAAACAAGTAATGACGGCAAACAGAGGAAACTCTCACCTCTACGAGTGTCCATCTCTAATAACCAGGTACTGTATATTTGTGTGCACGCGTGCACACCTACCGTGTTCGGTCATGTACTGTGTATACACACCACCTATATTTCCTGCATACATAGTAGCTCCCATTTCAATTCTGGGACTGGTCAAAGCATTTGTTCTCAGTGCATGTTACTTCATGTATTGTTAGTGTTTGTTTACTTCCAGTGTTTGCATGAGTGTATCATGTTATTAGCCATCTTGTTTTTTTTTCTCCTCATCTGTCCTTTCTTATGTCTTATATTCCTCTTCATTCTTTGTGTCATTTGGAGCAAATTGCCTGTATTCCTCTACAGCAGTATCTTGAAAGAATCAGTTGTCTCATCCTGCAAACTGTTGCCATTTATTTAACAAGCACATCAGGACTAGCTGCGTAGTTTTGCCATGATGCGCACAGTAATACAATTATATAAATTGTTTAAGGGCACTGTGGGAGTAGCAGCCAGCTGTTCAGATTATTTTCATCTTTGAGCTGCATCGGGGTAGTGATGTTGAGAGGCCGACTAATTTGTAGGCAGGGTTGGCAAAGTAGGCAGTTGAGCAAACAAGAAGAATATTGCTCTCACACAGTTAATCGGGATTCTAAAGCCACGAACACTCTAGAAATTTGCTTATTCATGGGAAAGCCTGACTTGGATGATTGGTGAAATACTGGATACCAGGATGTCATTCTCGGACATTACCAAAATGTTCTTTATTTTGAAACTGCACAAAACTTCGTTCCTTCAGTACAGTTCTTGCTGTTGGTTGATGACATGAATTTTCATGTCAAAGCTGAATCGAAAGCAAAGATTTTCACATGGAAAAGACTCAGAAAGACTTCACTCCAGCCATTGCTCTGACAAAAAGCAAGTGTGAGTGAACATTTAGTGTAGTTATGTATTCTTAATTCATTTGTTTTTATTTACGGTAAAGATGCTGGGAAGTGTGGGAGCGAATCGATTTTCTTTTACCACAGTTTTCCTGACCCAGTGCCAGTTCAAACTGAGCTGAAGTTGTACCCCTCGTTTTCCCCATCGTCTTCCTCCTCTCTCTCCCTCTATCATTCCTCCTCTTCTAAGTCTGTAGCCAGACGATGAATAAGGCCGCCCCTTTCCCCCTCTTGCAGGATCCTGAGTTAATTGAGGATCTAGAAGAGAAAACCTCCGTTAGCAATGAAGTAGAGATGGAGTCAGAGGAGAACATTGCAGAAAGGAGGAGGAAGATGGTAAGTGTGTCTCTGTGGGAGACGGACGTTGTGGTGGCACTCATGGTTGCCGTGGAAACTCTGCTGCCCTTCCCTTCCATGGCTTCCCCCTTTTGCCCTTTGTGTATATTTGTGTGGGGCAGTTTTTGGGGGAGTTTAGCCAGTTTTGCTGAGCTGCTCACTACTGCCCACTTCTGCCTCCTGCTGCCCTCGCTAGCGCTTTCGCTGTTGCTGCCACATAGCCTAACCTGTCCAACCACAGCTTGAGAATTGGGAATTAGCATTTTTGCCTGATGTGATATCATTATAAACTTTCTTTTCACATTTTTTATTCAGCTGAACTAAAAACACATCCTCTACTTTAATGTTCATTTTAATTTGACATGGTCAGTTTGAGGAGACAAAATCCAGGCACATTATACTTACATACATAGTAAGCATCAGTATTCTATTTATGCCTTTCTATGTTTGGTTCCAAGTTTCTAATAGAAGATTGGTCCTTTGCGTTAGTCATATTGTATCCTTGTTTCTTAAATATTCTTGAAGAAGCAAAGGTGCTACTTTATTCTCTGCTGAACAGTTCTGGTTCTGTCTTTCCCAGTCTCTCTTGCTGCTCTCTGTTAAGCGGTACACAACAAGCTAGCTCACTTATAACAACTCTCTCTCTCTCTCTCTCTCTCTCTCTCTCTCTCTCTCTCTCTCTCTCTCTCTCTCTCTCTCTCTCTCTC
>JBBMFX010000122.1:24235590-24248335 GCA_037832545.1 Rhabdalestes septentrionalis
ATTTTGACCACGTAGCGGAAGGGGAGGGACTTTTGAATTATGCAACCAACAATTAAATGCTAGCCCAAGTGGAGGCAACTGGTATAAATGTAACTAACATTATTTAATTGATGTATACTGCGGTATAACCTCCAGATATTTTGGTGGGCTGGAGAATTGGGAGCAAATATTAGTTCGTCACCTCCGCTAACTAATGTTAATGGGTAAGTACATCTCTTACCCATGGCAGTGTGCACTACAGATAGAAGTGCTCAGTGAGCAGTATGCACTACATTCCAGTTCACTCTCGTAAGTGCACAATTTCGGACACACTCTGTGTGAATATTTTAGCCACAGTTCAAATAATGGGATCTTCAAAGTTAGTTGTCTTAGAAGTAGCTAGTATGAGCTTGCACCCCCACAATTTCAGATGTACAGAGACATAGCAAATGGATAAGAACTGGTCACCACTACAGTGGCGGGGATAAATTGTGTGTGTGTGTGTGTGTGTGTGTGTGTGTGTGTGTGTGTGTGTGTGTGTGTGTTCTTATAGGATGAAAAAGAACAAGGAGAAGCCAAGTTCACAAAGTTGAAGCTGCAGGCAAAAGCCAAGATGGCGGCTCTAAATAAACAAATATCTGATCTGAAGGGACAGGAGAGACCCAACACGAGCCTGGTAACTAAAACTGCTTATACGTTAGCAGTGTTTGTGGGTTTTTTTCAGAAACATTTTGCACTGTAAGTTTTTGTTACCCAGTCTATTGTAAACGATAGGTACAATGTTTGCAAAAATATACTAATGAAACAAAGGAGTGTATTACTAACCACTCATTCAGTTTAAAAATACACTCAGATTCATAAGATAAAACTGTAATTTTGGAAATAAATGGCAAATACAATGTTCTGTATGTGTAAATGCATTTCTTGCTTTGCACACAGATCACAAAAACAGGGTTTTATTTCTTAGAATTTAGATTTTCAGAAGGATCTAGTTTATTTGCATAGAGACAGCTGGTCATTTTTAATCAAACATTATAGAGTCTAATTAGCTTGACTAGCATAGAAGATGATGATATGGAAAAAGATGATTTGATGGAGCAAATGCGTAATTTTGAATGAGTTTAATGGCTTCAGCAGTACTGGGCTATCTCTGGTCGCACAGAATATCCACTGTCTGATGAATATTATATCCATAAATATCTCCAGGCTAACAACGTTTCAGTCTAATTTGCATTTGGTGTAATTTAATAGATCAGTGAAACACAGTGATTGATGAGTTTAGGCCTTTGATCCATCCAGTGAGCAAAACAATTTACTTAGCTAATGAAGAATTTATTGTCATTTTAATTAACTGAAATGAGTCTGACCCTCACTGACTTTCTGTGCAATTGCAATGTCTCATAATGAGCAAGTTTGAGTTCTCTGATTACCTGTTTTTTGTGTGTGTGTGTGTGTGTGTGTGTGTGTGTGTGTGTGTGTGTGTGTGTGTGTGTGTGTGTGTGTGTGTGTGTTCAGACTTCAGACAGCTCCTTCACAGTGCCTTCAGGAATGGAAGAAGAGCTTGAGCAGTTGAGGCAGAAGCTGACTCAGGAGGAGTCTTTAACCCAAAGCTTACAAGAAAAGCTCAGATTCACTGAAGATCGTTTGAAAGAAAAGGAAGATGATCACGCAGAACAGGTATGATTTGGTATGATTTATGAACAAGTTAAAAAAAGTAAATAAATGGTTTATAATGTTTCTGGAAAATGTGTCAGTGTGCCATGTCTGGTTTTATTACATCAAACAGTCATTGACGTCTGACCTCACTACCTGTTGAAATCAATCACTAAATGCAAATGCATCCATAGTTACTACCCAAAACACTTTTTTGATTAGTACAGTGCCCCACGGGGATCAAATAATGCCTCCTCATGTACTGTTTCTGCCTCCTCCTGTACTGCGTACTGCATCAATTCAGCACCCACAGTTACCGCCTGTTTTGACAAATGCACACAGGAAGGACTTTTTTAGGGCAAGTACTATAAAATATAATAGGAAAATAGCAGGAAAAAAAGTTTTTACATATTTTTTGTAGTCAGATGACACAAAATTGTTCTCAGAATGGGCTCTGGAGTCAATGGATCGAGAGTGGTTTTGATATATCAAATTGTGGCTTGTAGTTGTAACCCTCCTATTTAGTGGATTTGCCATTAAATCTGGGCTGAAAATGATTTCTGTGCCCGAGTTCAATTTGTATTACATTTTCCAAACAAAGTTTTGATTGGCTGACAGCTAAATTAGGTGGGCCAGAGTAGAGGCTATACCAAGCTTTGGTCCAGAACTAAATTCTGAAACAAAACTGTGCCTTGATGTTTCTAACTCAGGTGCGAGTTCTGCAGGCTGTAGTAAGGGACAAAGATGTGCGGTTTCAAGAGCAGATCCAAAAACACGAGGAAGAGCTGCTTCATCTAACCACCAAGGCCTCAAATGATGGAGAGCTGCAACAGGTAACTTTCAGTTATAAGTAAAAGAATGCTGTATTGGGGAATGTGTCAGTTGTTCTTCAGCCCACCCCTAGACCTGTCCCCACCCCATGCTAAAAGACACCTCCACCAATTGACTGCTTCCACCAGTAATAGCTAATGCACTTAAATAAATGTAAAACTTTATTTTAATTTGAATTTACCTGAATTAAGGACAAATACAATCTAACAATCTTTATCCACGGCACTCCTAAATGAATCTCTGCGCTCTTTTAGGGTTTTTTATGGTAGACAGAGGTCAGCATGAGCTCTCTGACTGGTCTATTGCTACACAGCCCTAGATACAACAGTGTTCTGACACCTTTCTTTTATAGCCAGCGATAACAGTGGCTCTTCAGTGGGAACTGACTGTTCAGTTGCTGATAGATCCACTTCTTACTCATGTGCCCTCAATGCTATTAGCTGTCAGTGGTGTTAGTGTTTTGGTTGGTCGAGTTATAGTACTGACTGATTTAATTGGTGTTGTGTGAAAAGATGGGTCTCAAAGTGAGTATGGACGTGCTACCATATTTCATTTGTCTGTATGGGTGGGGCATTTGCTCTTTTGAATGTAGTTACTTATTAGTTAGAGACAGCCCAGTGCCTGGAGCAGCAATGTGACACATAACAGTCCTGCATTTACACATGATCAGTCTCTAATTCTTTAGCAACTTAGCCCCACCTATTCAAGCTGAAGGTACAGGCAGTGTTTGAGTTCAATGAGCAAGTCACAATACATGAGACGTAATCAGAACCAGACTCGTACGTATTCTAACGTATTAAAGACACAGCAGGATGTTCTAATTCTAAAGGAAAAAATTATCATTAGGAAAAATCTAAGGTTACATTTTTGGTTACATAAAATCTCACAAAAATTTACATTAAAGAGAAAGAATAAAATACAAGAAGAATATAAGACATGGGTGCTTTAAGACATTTTCAATGGTGTGGTGTCCATTGCATATTCAGTCATATTCGACTCTGCTCAGTCAGGTGTGGTGTCTCTCCAGTCAGGTGTACTGTCCATCTCTTTGTGTAGAACCGTAAATCTTGTCTATCGTTTTGAAGGCTCTGCGAGCATCTCAGCAGCGGATTGAGGAACTGGAGGAGTCATTGCGTTCTCGGTCAGAAGTTCTGGACATGTTGCAGCAAGAGCTAAACAGTGCAGATAAGCAGAAACAGGTACAAATAAGCTTGCAGTAAAATGGATAGAACTGCTCAAACATGCTATTTCTAATACTGTCTTTAATTTTTTATACTGTGTTTGACCCCTTGTTTTTGCAGCAATTTATTTCACTATGCATACTATTTCATATACAAATGCATTTCTGTGAAATGGGTTAAGTTGGATTAAAATAATGCCGGGCTGTCTTTAAGCATGACATTATTTATGGACCTATTCATTTTTTATTTATTTCAAGGTATACATTTAATTTAGTAACAAAACAGCAGTAATTTGCATTGCATTTTGTGCAGCTCGACTCTGAACTGAATGACTGTCTTTTTCCTTTGAGCAGGTCTTGACTACACAGTTCAGACAAATGGAGCTGGAGCTAGCAGAAGCCCAAAAGCAGAGAGAGCATGAAATGCAATTGGCCAGCCATTCTCTGGAGCAACTAGAAACCCTAAGAACCAGTCTGGAAAATTCTGAGAAGGAGAGAGAGCAGACAGTTGCTGCTCTAGAGGAAGAATTAGTCAGAAGAAGCTCTGAACTGGATCAAGTAAGAACAAGACTGGAAGCTGCAGAGAGGGAGAAAGAAGAGAATGTAGAGAAAGGGAGGGAAACAGAGGCTAGCATTGAGGAGGAAATAACCAACTTAAGAGCAAAGCTGGAAGCTTCAGAGAGACAGAGGGAGGAGGTGACGAAGAATTTAGAAGTGGAAGTTGAAAGCCGAGTGGCCGAGCTGCACTCTCTGCAAGAGAAGCTTGTTGCACTGGAGAGAGAGAGGCAGGAAGCATCTAAGGGAGAAATAGAGGAATTGACTCGACTGCAGTTAGAGCTTGCCAGCTTGAGGGAAAAGCTGGATGCTGGCAGAGAAGAGCAGGAAACTGGGTTTCAGGCCATACAAGCACTGGAGAAATTGTGGAAAGGACTTCATTCTCTGACAGGAAGTGATGAAGGAGTGGAAGAAGAAATGTCCATCCCTGCCAACCCTGCACAGGTGCTTTCTATATTGGAAGCCCGGCTAGACAACCTTAGAGCAGAACAACAGGCAAGGGAAGTGCGCATGTCTCAAATCACCCTCACACTGGAGACTCTGCAAGGTAAACTGCCTGGTCAGTGAGTGATTACTTAGAAACAATAATTGGAGAACCTTAAGTTTGGAAAAGGGGAATAAACTTATTATTATTAACACATTCTTCTTGCATGGATTAGGTCATGACTAAATTGCAGTGCAAATGTCCATTAGACAATGGTCAAGGCTTAGTTGTAACATGGGTCTAGGCAATTGACCAAATAAATTTTTATTTGTATTGCTTTTTAAAGCTTGGTATATTGAACTATTTTGTTTGAAAAATATAGGTATAGGTTGAATTAATTGTAACCAAAACATAATGGCTGTTTATTCGTTCTTCAAGAACAACTTGATAAAAGCACTGTGGAAGGAGAGGAAGCCGTCACCAGGATACGACAACTTGAAGAACAGCTTGTCAAGATTCAGGTAATTGGGCAGAAAAATGGCTAAAGTTTCAGTGGGAAACTTGCCTAGGATGTCAATCATACATATGAAGAAACAAAATTTTGGGTACATGTACAGCTGTATTGATCTTCACTGAATGTTACTCTGAATGTTAGATATTTCTTTAGTTCAATGTCATGTACATAATATGCTGAAAGCAGTCTGTCTGCATGTCTGGCTCTTTGACCGACGCCAAAGCTAATAATGTAACGGCAACTGTCTCGGGTCAAACATGCAGACTGTCACCTATGCTGAAAGGTCGGGGATCTGGTAATCCTTTCAACACAGACAGGAACGTCAGCTTATTTTGTTGTCCAAGCTGTCCCATAATACAATGGCAGAAATAACACTGTGTAACTAGGTTCTTCAAATGTTTTGTAACTCATTCAAGAGATGTGATCATATTCCTGCTTAGACTGTGTTTTGTAAGGTGGACTTGTGTTTCTCAGGTTACTGATGAGTCACTCGATGATCAGGGGACTGACCTGCCTGTGAGGGATTTGGACAGGGCAGACAAAGGTGAGTGCACTGGGCAGTCTGTGTTTGTCCTCATGCCAGCTAATCAAATAGACTTTGACCCCTGACTAAATACGTTCTCTTTGTTGTAACGGACCTCCTTTTTAGTAACGATTTAGTACGGTAAATGTTTTTTTTTCTTCAGCACATTAAATATGTAAACATTTCTAATGATATAACGGAGTTTTGTTGTGATCGAGGTTCTCTGTTTTCACAGTGGAAGGTGCAGCTTCCCATAGCTTCAACAGTGTGTTACACACAGAAAAGGTTGCGGCTCTGCAGCAACAGCTGATGGACAGAGAGAGGGAACTTTCTGCTCTCAGGGAAAGGCTGGCATTCACTGAGCAAAAGAGCCAGATGATTTCAGAAGCAGGCCATTCTGACTCTGAACGTATTGAAAATATTACAGGCATGCCTGCCTTGCCTGAAAGTCCTGAAGCACTAACTGGTCTTGATGATACTATAGAGCAAGACACAACACTGATTGCTGTGGAGACCTCTGGAATGTCGACCTCTATCTTGTCCTCGTCCGCTGACAATGAGAGTAGTCCGGAGATTACTGCACCACAGCCGGAGTCTCCTGGAGAATTAAAAGGGGCTTCCTCAGATGAAATGGTAACCAGTAGTGACTCAGAAGTTGCTCATAGTAGCTGGACACTTCTTGAGGCGATTAACCAAGAAGGAGCTCAAGAGTGGCCCCAACAGGTTCAAAACCTTGATGCACTTCAGCTTTCCACCCAGTCATGGGAGGAAACTACCGAAGAGCAGACATGCTCTTTGGTTGAGGTAGAATCACCATCCATGGTTATTAGTGAAACAGTACAGGTACATATTGACCAATCTAGTACTGATTCTAGCTCTGGTCAGGCATTTGCTCAGGTCTTGGCACAGGAGCTCCAGAAAAGATACAGTGAGCTATTAGCTGAGTTTAATCGAGTCAAAGAAACCACCTTGGAGTCTCAGGAGAAAATACATCTACTAGAAGAGGAAGTGAAGTTACTGAGATCTCTTAAGGATGAGGCAGAAGCAAAGGCCCAAAAGTATAAAAGAGACTTGATGGAAGCTAAAGCAGAGATTCAACAAGAGGTAGATCACATTACTTCAGAGAGAGACAAGCAGAACGATATGAAAAAGTTCCTTAAAGAGCAAATGGAGAGCTTGCAAATAGAGTTACGCTCAAAAGATGAGAAGATTCAAGGTCTGCAGTCAGATCTGGCTAATGTTCAGCAAAAACTAAATGAGGAAGAAGGCCAAGCCAGGATGTTAGCGGACCAGTTAAAGAATAAAGAACTCAACCAAATTGAACTGGAGAAGAAATTGATTGGCATGGAGGAAAAAATGGTTCAAGTCTCTCAGGAGGCTGATATTGCTGAAGCTGCTCTCATTGACAAGAGCACTGAGCTAGGGAATGTGCAACAATGTCTTTCCCTGAAAGAGCAAGAAATGGTGGAACTCAGTGATGCCATGAATGCCAAACTGCTTCAAGCAGGTGAAGAAAAGTTTGCTATTTCTAGTGAAGTCAAAAAACTTAAGGAGCAGATGTTAGAGCTTGAGAAAGCATGGGATGACCAGCAGAAAATGAAAACAGACAAAACAGCTGATGAAAGTCAAGATGTCATCTCTCTGCGCAAGGAAAATGAGAGTTTGTCCGCTCAAATAGCCACAATGAAAAAAGATGGAGAACAGGTCAAACGAAAACTGCAGGCAGCTTTGGTGCAGCGCAAGGAACTGATGAAAAAGATTGCAGAGTTTGAGAAAGGAGACAAGAAGATAGAAGAAGGGGCAAAACAAAAAATAGCTATAGAAGAAGAAATTACTCATCCTACTGAAGATAGAGAAAAACAGCAAGAAATACAGAAACTTGAAACACTATTGCAAGACACTAGGCAAGCCTTGATTTCCAAAGAAGAAGCTTTGACTATTTTGGAGCAGAAACGTTTGAGTCAAGATCAAGCACTAGCTGAGGCACAATCTCAAATCCAACACCTGTCCAAGGAGACTAAATCAGTGAGCAAAACAGAACAACAGATCCTGCAAGTTGAAGAGGATAATGCTAGACTCCAGTCACAGGTTGCCAGCATGGAATCTGAAATTGATATTTTGCAGAAAAAGCTCCAAGAGGCTGTAGACTCTCGTAAAGACACACTCCGCAAAGCAAAAGAGAAGGACAGGCACCACCGTGAACAGCTGAGGCAGCAGAAAGAGGAGTATAGTGGCCTGCTACAACGTTTTGAAGCTGAAGATGAAGAAAAAGCTGAGCTACTAAAACGACTGCAAGACCTTGAGCGTAGTTTAGAATCAAAGGAGCAAGCGGAAAAAGAGAAGCTTCTACATGTGGAAGTAGAACCTAAGACCGTTTCAGAGTGTCTTGAGAAATCAGGATCAGGGGACTGGGTCCAGGAGGATTGGGTAGATATTGCAGCCCCGGAAACTGAAAATAAACTGCAAAGGCTACCTCCTGAACAGCTTTCTCAGGGGTCATCAGACCATGAAGCTTGGATAAAGTCCCTTCAGGAAGAGCTGAAAGCTGAAAAAGCTGCCTGTGTGGACCTCGAGATGCGTCTGCAGGAGAATCAGTCCAATCTGTCGCTCAAGGAGAATGAGATCCTTGAGCAGAGCAAAGAACTGGAGGCACTAAGAGCAAAAGAGAGACAAATAGATGGTCTTTCTGAAGAACTGAACACTCTGAGAGAAAAGTGCCAGCAAGCAGATACCCATGGAGAAATGCTGAGAGCAGAACTGGAAGAGGCTGCAGCTGCAGCTAGGGCAAGCATGTCTGATGCAGAATCACCAGTTGCAGCCCTTCAGGCAGAGGTAGAGGAGTTTAAGCAGTTCCTGAAAAGCAAAAACGATGAGATCATTGACCTAAGCCAGCAGCTGAGAGAGCAAAGCGTCCTTCTACAGAAAATGCAGGAAACTGTATTGGAGAAAGATCAGTTAATTACTTCTTTGCAAGAGGGACTGAAAGCTGAGCAAGAAAGAAACCAGAAAATGGAGTCGGAAATCCCACAACGGCAGGAGGAAGATAAGGACAACAATGCCAAACTACAGCAACTTCAGCGCAAGTTGCAGGCTGCTTTAGTATCCAGAAAGGAAGCTCTCAAAGAGAACCAAGCTCTGAAAGAAGAGCAGGCTGCTGTTGAGAAGATGAAATCAGAGCTGCTGGTGAAGCTTGAGAATGGTGAGGCAGAGCTCCAGACGCTTAGAGCAGAGAAAGAGAAGTTGATTGAAGAGGTGGATCGAGCCTTGCTGGAGAACCAAAGTCTCGGTGACACTTGTGAGAGCCTTAAGCTGGCTATGGATAGTATGCTAAATGAAAAGGATGCGTGGCAATGCCAGGCTAAGTGTGCCAAAGAAGAAGCCGATCAGACATGTAGGCGATGGGAGGAAAAAGTCCAAAGCATGAAGGAGGAGTATGAAACTTTACTGAAGTCATATGAGAATGTGAGTGATGAGGCCGAGCGTGTTCGGAGAGTCCTGGAGGCTGCACGACAAGAGAGGCAGGAATTGGCTGTGAAGGCAAGGGCCCATGAATCAGCCAAACAGGAGGCAGAGAAGCTAGCAGAGGAGGCTCAGAAGGAAGTGGATTCAGTGAAAGAGAAAATGAGGAAATTTGCAAAAGCGAAGCAACAGAAGATTATGGAACTAGAGGAGGAGAATGAAAAGCTCAGAGAGCAAGTAGAGAAGAAAGGCATCAAAGAAACAGACACAGAGTTGACTCAAGAGCTTGAAAGAGTTAAAAATGATTTGGAAGCTTTAAAAAAGAATTTTGACATTGTGGAGGGTGAGCGAAGATCTCAGGAAAGTGAAAATAAAGAATATAAGCAAAAACTGGCTGAGGAAATGATTGAAAATAACAGTGAAAATGTAAGCTCTTCTAGAGTCATCAAGGAAGAAGTTGTAGCACAGCACTCCAGCCCTGTTTTGACTGAAAACCAAGCAGATCTGGCTAATATGCATTCCCATATTCCCATAAGTCTGTTGGAGGAGGCAGAGGGGTCAAATCTTAAGCAAGAAACTAAGCTAAAGCATGAACTGAATGAAAGTGCAAACATTGAAAGTGAGAACAGGCTAAAAGAACTTGAGGTAGCTCTGGAAGCTGCGGAGAGTAAACGTAAAGGATTTCAAGAAGCTTTTAATGATGAGAAAGCAGCCAAAGCTGAGCAGGAATCATCACTAAATGCAGCCTTGTCTTCCCTTAAGCAACTCCTTCAGGAGTCTACAGAAAGAGAAGAGAGGTTAAAGGAGGAGTGTAATAAAAGAGAAATTCAGCTTCAGGAGCTTCGGACAAGTCTAGAATCTGAGAAGTATGACCTTGAGGAACAGCTTATGAACCAATTAGCCCAGATCAATGGCAGTATTGCTGGTTATCAACAGGAGGCAGCTGACTGTCGAGACCGTCTCACAGACCTGCAACAAGAATTGGAGAAAATGGAGACCGAGAGAGCTGAACTGGAGGCCATAGTGGCCAGTGAAAGGGACCGCGCAGCAAGACTAGAAGAAGATAAAAGGCAGGCCCAGCGAGAAAGAGCTGAGGCAGAGGTAGAGGCAGGCAAACAGAGGGAGCTGGAGCAGCAGCTGAAATCTGCAAAGACGTTGAAAGAGGGAAGCCAGAGTCGAGCCCGTCAACTCGAAGAGCTTCTGAGAGAGAAGCAGCTGGAGGTTAGGCAAATGCAAAAGGACTGCATCCAGTACCAGGAAAGGATCAGCGAACTGGACAGAGAGGCAAAGGCAATCTTGCTGGCTAAAGATGAGGCAAGCAGTGAACTTGAAGCAGCCCATATGGACATAGCAAACATTTCAGAGGAGAGGACCAAGCTTGAATCAGAGCTGACAGCATTTAAAAGAAAGCTAGAAGTGGCTCAGGGTGAGGCCAGCCAGGCTCAAGCGGAAAAAATTGCCTCAGAGCAGAAGGCACAGCAACATGAAGCTCGGTTAAAGGCAGAAGCTGAGCGGACCCTTGATGAAGTAAGATATCGTTTGGGGGCAGAGCTTAAACAGATGGAACTGAGGCTGGAGCAGGCCTACAGTGACCGGGAAAGGGAAGAGGATGCAACTCTAGCGGCTCGGAAAATTGCAGAAAATGCAGATAGAAATGCCCAGGAAATGCAGGCACGCTTGGATGAATCACTAGCACGACTGGCTGCCTTTTCTCGCTCAATGTCGTCTCTACAGGATGACCGTGACCGTGTTCTGGATGAAGCAAAGCAGTGGGAGAATCGTTTCCACAGTGCCCTCCAGGGGAAAGAGGCTGAATTGCGGGAAACTGAAAGCCGAGCTAAGGACCTATCTGAACAACTTAAGAGAGAGATCACCCAAAAGGAGAAACTACAGAACTCACTAGAGAGGTTTATTTCCGTTCTTTTTTGTGTTTTTTTTGGTAATGCCTATTTAGAATATATTGTAGTATTGTAGTTATTAGTATATTTCATTTTCATTTTTATCTCATTTACAGGTTACAGAAAGCAGAGGAACAATCGCAACTGGAGCTGGCAGAATCATGGAAGAAGCACAGTGAAACCCTTGCTGCTCTGGAAAAAGAAAGAGGGGAATTGCAACAGAGATTGTCTGAGGTAGAAAGCTCCCTAGCCCAAAAATGCTCCCAGCTTGCCTCACTAGAGGCAGAGATGGAAGGACTACGCAACAGAGCTAAAGCTCTAGAAGAAGCAGTGGGCAAACTTCAGAGTGAATCCAACCAAGCCAGAGCTCAAATCAAGGAGAGAGAATCTGAAGAGAAGAGGCTGTGTTTATGCCTGGAGCAACTTGAAACAGACTTGCGTTCCTCTAAGAATCTCACAGAGACCCTTCAGGCAGAATTGGCTGAGAAGCAGAAGAGGGAAGTTGAATTACTTGGAGAGAAAGAACATGCTGTGACTCAGGTATTCACCTTGAACATTGTTTTTATTCATCCTCTTGATGTATTTCTGAACTGCACAATTTGGGGTTTTCTCTGGCTTTAATATCTGATTAAACCATTCAGAATACTACTAATTAATTATGATATGCATTTATTGACGCAACACACTACAGCATCAGGAGAATCTCGACTGGAACATTGTTTTTTGTGTTATAACTTTGGTAGAAAACATCTGTTCTGACTCTGTGTTCCATCTTCAGGCTGTGGAAGAAGCCACGAAGGAAGCAAATGGCAGAGCAGAGGAAACAGAGAGACAGCTGGAAGTGAGACGAACAGCCATGCGAGATCTTGAGGAGAGGCTCCAAAAGGCTGAGGATGATGCGAGTCACAGCAAGACTCAACTGGATGCTTTCACTAAGGCTATGGGCTCCCTGCAGGATGATCGGGACAGAGTGCTAAGCCAGTACAAGCAGTTAGAGGAGCGGCATCTTCAGGTGTGATGTCAGTTGAAGTGTTCGATTAAAAAGAATGAGATTTATTAGATCATAGTAAGATTAGAGGGAAGCCCTAAGGATTCAGAGTTAGCAGCATTTGCAGATTTAGAATCTGACAAATATTTGTTCTTAGAACCTAATTAATAATTGTTTTAGGGAAATCCTGCAAATTCATGGAAACCATAAATATCCTCCATTTTTTTTTTGCTTTTTTTCCTGGCGTTATATAATTTTTAGGGTGTCATGGAATTTGAAAAAATATCAAATTATTAAAAGTTTTGCAATTAATTAATGTAGATTTATAGCACATATTATTGATGTAAAAGTGTTTAAATATGCATGAGGTGCAGTTTAAAACAATTTATATACAAGCACAGCTGTCACAAGCATTTTAATGTTGGGTGCGCTGCATGGAACATCTCGCATGTTTCACTCATACGTCCCCTCTGATGATGCATTCTGCATTGTCGAAAAATGTTCCCTTTAGGTTATAGTCAGTTTATAACACAGATAATGATAAGAAATTGTGAAATAATATAGACAGACAGAGAGAGACAGAGAGAGAGAGACAGAGAGAGAGACAGAGAGAGAGACAGAGAGAGAGACAGAGAGAGAGACAGAGAAAGAGAGAGACAGAGAAAGAGAGAGAGAGAGACAGAGAGAGAGAGAGAGACAGAGAGAGAGAGACAGAGAGAGAGAGACAGAGAGAGAGAGACA
>JBBMFX010000122.1:24252697-24263321 GCA_037832545.1 Rhabdalestes septentrionalis
GGCTCCTCTTTGGGAGCTGTGCCAGAAGAAACGGCTCTCTGAAATAAGCCGAACTTTCCATCACTAGTAAACTAACGAGTAAAGCTGTTGTTGTATTAACTGGAGTAGCAGCACCCGCTGCCAATAGTCATGACAGTCCAAAAAAAGTCCCATTAAAATGACTCAATCTCGTGAATTTACCAGACTGGTCACGGGTCCGAACAGAACATTAACTCAGGGCGGATCCGGACCGCAGTCCGCCATTTGGTGATGCCTGGTCTAAATGAACCAAGCAATATCCATTAAACATTCTTATGTAGAAAAATAAAACTCCCAGAAAATGTTAATTTGCAGATGAGTCATGCCATTCTGTTCCTCATTACCTGCACACCATGCGCACATCCTTCTGTTTAACTCCCTGATCCTATAACATGAGTCATCGAAACATAAGTGCCCTACAGTCTAGTTTTCTGCAGCAGTCATGCAGTAAGACTGCTGCTGTAGAAGCATCCTTAAAAGTATAACATTTAAACCAGCAGCAGCTTTCTATGGCAGGTGCTGGTAGAACTGTTAAAATGCAGCATACAATGTAATGTATATATATCTTTTTTGAATGTCATATAAGCCTCAAATGTCAGTGTTTAGGCTAAACCCCACTGATTTAAAGGGAAACCCCTGTTGAGCTTGTTGATCGGCTTCATTTCATGTCTAATAACGCTCTAATCCAAGAGAAAATAATTGCATGGCCTGCATAAGTGCATGGCTTATTTTAGACTTATTGAATAACATTATGAAATGGTTAAACAATGTAAACATAATTTATAGCACCGCAATAATAAAAATAACAATTTGGGTTTTGTTTTTTTTCAGACTTAGGCAGCTTCATTTTTTGGCACAGTTGTTCCTTTTTACACTGGAAGGTGCAGTAGATGTTAAGAACATTAGGTGTTCATTCTCTCTTGACCTAATTCTGTAGAGCCTGACTACCCTGCTCCCTTTCTTGCCTTTTTCCATTGCCCTCTCTTTCCCCTTTGGTGTTCTTCCCTTCCATTTCTCCACCACCACACATGCACTTTTTAGCACGTGTGTTGTTCCCTTTTGCTTACTCACCATGCCAAATAATTTTACACACACTCACACGCTCACAAACACAATGCTGCTTCTGTGTCTGGCTCAGCAGGTTTTGAGACACATCCTGGCACATGGATGTGTCTCAAGGTGAGAGCTTTCCTGCAAGGCAAAAGCCTCCAGGGGCCCTGTGGAGGCTGTTCTTCATGGTTTCCAGAGAGAATGTTTGCATGCTCATGATCACAATTAAATATAAAAAACATTTATATTACATATTAAGATATTTCTGCTTCTCATTTTTGTTCCACGGTAAAACTGGTAGCATATTTCATGGGTGCCAGCAGTGTATGAATAATAAAATCCACATATTATTTTATGGAGTTTCAAATGGAAATGTAAGTAAAATATAATACAATTTTAATAAATATAGATATCTATGTGTATCTATAGGTGAATGTATTATATGAGCTTATATATAAGATATAGAATGTTTCATTTCTAATTCTAATATTAACAGTCAGAATTTGTAATTTATATATATCTAACTGAACTACACATACATATCAATATTTATTGTCAGCATTAATATTCAGCGCAAACATTGCTGGTGTTGGTTGGTTGATGTATGGCTTATTTGTTTTGGTTGTGGTTTGTTGGTGGTGTTTGGATAATGTTGTTTTTTGCTGTTTTTATATCAAATTTGTAGGTTTTGTTGGCTAATATTGAATTTTTAGCATTTGTTAGACACCTGATATGTTGGGATTATTGAACAACATTAGATACAGTTGGTTATTGGATATTGTTTCTAATATTGTTGCCAGTATTTGACATTATTGGGTTTGTTAGGTAACATTGGGATGTTTTTTCATTAATGAAATGGTTTATGGATTTGTTAGTGTTTTTAGATAAGATCATCGCATTTCTTTAGATGTTCTATGCTAAGGTCCAAGACTTAAATCCACCAATCTAGTTTCAAAATAAATCTGCTGAATTTAACAAATGAAACAGCAAGAAACCTGACGAAAACACCCATTGATAGCGTATGTGGGGCTCAATCACTGAGAGAGCATCAACACTGAAATAAGCTGTTTCTGTGTATTCAGAACTCATTCACCTGCTCAATATAATGACAGTTTCCATCGTTTACTGGCAGCCTGGCACCCAAAATTCTTAAGATCCAACCGTGATGAAGGCAATAGGATTATGTTGTCTTGGAGCGTACCACTACAGGATCATTAGAGGGGTGTGAGACATATTCTGGTGGTTGGAGTAAAGAGAACCTTGTGGATAATCAGATGACTGTGAGGAAAAGGAGAAGGAGAAGGGAACACATTATTTGTATCTCAGTTTTCCTTTTGCTCCTTCTTTGTTTATTCTCTCATGGATTCTTATGATCAGTCTGCAACCCTCCCTCTCTCTCTCTATGTTTATCACACACACTCTCTATTACCCTCTCTACCTCCCTTTTTTCTTCCTTCTGGGCTCTTAAAGTCAGCTGGTTACCACCACAGCAGCACATGATTCGCTATGATTTTCTCTTATTGTCCGTGCCCTACTTCCCTTGTTCCTGGGGCCAGATTAGCCATTGATTTACGCAGAAGATAGAGGGAGTGAAATAATTGAGAGAAGGAAGGAGCGAGAGGAAGGAGAAAAATATGAATATGTTTCGTGTTTAAAGGCATGTGATCCAAAAGGGGCCTGGACTGGCAGTCTTTTAATTTATACCACACTTGCATCTATAAGTAAAACACAAATTATTCTATAAGGATTTTAATTTGATCTGAATCTGCAAGCTAGTTTTGCCTTTTTTTTTTGCAATAAAACATTAGCATTACATTAACGGTCATATATTGACAGGTATGGACAAAATTTACTTTTCAGATTGAAATGGTACTGAAGCATCTGCTCTTCTTCTTACAAACACAAATGTGGTATGGATTGAAAATTTAAGATATGCACTTTCCACAAAAGCCTCTGCTTATGAAAGAAATAATTAATATAAAGCTGCTACAGGCTTTTTTATTGCCGTTGATAGCTGTGATTTCCAAAGGTGAGACAGTTGTTTCTTCCGTAGCTTTATCAATAATTCAGGAAACACCAGTGTTACAGCAGGCTTTGTATGATCAGTGTTGTATACAACATGACTTCGCATTTAATGGGAAATGCATTTATATGTTTCTTCCCAGTATTATTTAAATTAACTTAGAAAGACTGTACACGTTCAATTTATGCTCTTTTCACAAAGTAAATGTTCATTAAAGTGTTTTAGATGCATTAGTTCATTAATGATTTTCTTCCAGTGATTGTCTAGCTCAGAGTCTGAAATCATACCAAATAAAATTCTTAAAAAGACTTCCACTCGTATTTTCTTATTTATGTTTGTACATAATCTGTTTATATTCATATTCTTGTGATTAGTAAAATGAGCACACAAAAACTCCTATTCTTGTACATTTCGTAATTGAAGAGATATCTGTTCTAGAATGTCACTAATTATATTCATAATCGAGTCATCTGTTTACTTTGATAATTAGAGTTTTAAATAAGAACAACATTCAAAAATGGACATCCAAAATGCTTCACAGGAAAAGGCTCTGTTTCATATTGCTTTTTGATTCTTTGCAAAATACATTGAACTAACTAACATTTTAATAAATAATTTACTAAATACTAAATAATAAAATACAACTTAGCTGTATTTAATTAATATATTATGCAAGCTCTAATCACTATCTGTTATTTACTCCATCTGTTCCTATGGAAACACAGGATTTATGCTATGGAATTAGGATTTTTTGGCTAATAACAGATTGTCTAACTACATCTTTTTCTAGTTCATCTCAATCCTTTTATAATCACAACCTACCAAGTATAACACATCCACAGTGTCATGTGAGATTATTGACAAAAATAAGTGTTCACTTTTAGTCTGGTTCTTTTGAAGTACTCCAATATTTTTGTGTGCTGTAGCAAAGTTCAGGCCACATTTTTAAATGCTGTCTAACCTGAAACTAAAATAGCTGCTGTCGTCCCCTATGTCCGTTACGTTTGATTATGTCTGGTTATTCCCTCATGACTGACAGGAGAAACTGACCACATGCTTTAGACAGTTATCAAAGTATGATTGACAAGGCCAGGGGCTTCTTGAGTTCATAGGAATACTGTGTGCTGCTTTGTGGCCTGTGTCATTTATTATGTACATACCCCTGACTAAACCAATATGGCTGTTGTTGGAAAATAAAAACTGAGCAATGTGACATATTTATTATGGTTGTTTTACATTTATTTTACATTGTATAATTATTTCTATATGATACTTTATTTCGAATTTTAAGCAATACAATTACAGTCAAATACAATTTAATTTCTCTATTGATAGTTTCAAATTTATACTGTTTGAGTGTCCAAAATGTCAACAATATGACAATAAAGGGTTGGTTAGTTTCTCTGCACAACGTTTCATTCAAATTTTTTGCCATTCACTACATTTATTTCTTCTTATGCACACATATGAGGGATTGATGTTAAGTTTGGTGTGTTTAAGGCAAAAATAATTATCATCCAGAATAGCTATTTTTCATTAAAAGCCCTTAAGTTTGTGTGTGTGTGTGTGGATCAGCTGTGTCCGGTGCAGCTCTGGGAATAGCTGTGTATTATGGGATGCATGAATAGATCTGGCGTTGGTATTCGGTACTCACAGCTGGTCGTTAATGGCCACCTTTTAACTCCTGAATGCATCACTTCAGCACCATAAATAGGCTGATGACGTCATGATGCTGGAGCTTTAAGAACGATGTGTGCTGAAGTGGCCGGAGAAAGTAGAAGGGGGAGGACAGTCTCTTTAGTCATCTTTTACAGCCCTTTACTAGTGGTCCATTTCTGAGATCAACAAAGTTTTCTGATTCTGATCATTAGAAATCCAACCAAAAGTGATTTTACCTCCTAAATTCTGAGGCTTATTAAATCAAAATCTTTATAAACTATATTTTATAAGTGACATGCTTGCTTGCAAAAACAAATGTTAACACTTTGATTATTTAGTACTGTGCAAAGGCCTTACACCTGCGAAAATCATATATCAATGATGAACACAACATGTGGGCCAAAAATGTATTTGTCTTATACAGTCGACCTCAGAATTCACCAAGGTTACATTCCAAGATGTCGTACATGGTTGCTTTGTGTTTTCTAGACAGTACAAAAAATTATATACAGTTTTATTTTATATGGAAATTCAGCAGAATTTACGTTAATATATTTCCACCACTAAAATGCATGAAAAAACAAAAAAAAAGCAAAAACATTGTGAAGGATCGTTGTGCTTTCTGCAAATTTGTGCGGGTTTATGCAAACAATTAATTAAGTTCTAAGAAAAAATCCCTGAATGCCTGTGTCACGGTTCGGTCAGTGGTGACTTTTTTCCACTGCTTTTATGTTGGGGTTTTTCACTGCTTTTATGTTGGGGTTTTTCACGTTTGTGTTCACAAACTCTAAATTTGACATGTTTACTTCTGTTTTGGTTGGTGTATCACCTGTCTGTGTATCTGTGTGCACCTTGGTCATCATTAGTTCCACCTGTCTCTTGTGCTCACATGTTTTGTGTTTCATCCTGATTTAGTTTTGTCAGTTTCTGTCAGTTCCACCTTATGTGTCCGTCGCCTCACTTACCTGTGTCGTCTCCTGGTTTCCCTGCATTCATTTCCAGTTTAGTTCTGTTTTTCCTCCCGGCCACCGTGCCTTGTTTCTTTTCATGTTTGTTTTTGTTTAATAAACCTTTCTTACAATGGATCCCTGGTCTCCTGTCCCTCCCTGCCAGCCTGAAGTACCCTGAGTGGAATCACGGATGAGGGCTTGCGCCCCCATTGGTGACAGCCTGAGGGTCCACTGTACACTTACAAAATATTTAGTGATTGTGTGTGCAGGGAAATTCAGCCAATGAAGTGGAAAATAAAAAATTAATGAATTAAAAAGATAGAAATGACTGCAGATCTAAAAACAAATATTTTTATAAAAAAAGAAAATACATGTAATTGTCCCTAGCGAATTTACTATTACTTCAAAACTACCTCAGATGAGTTATAACCAATGCTCAGCAGGGTGAGTGAGGCATTCTGAGGAAAGGTTTCAGCATGGTTTGTGTAGTCTCGGAACAGATCTGTGGTTATTTCCAATCGATTTTTGTGTCCCTGCTCACATTAGTCATCTCTTTGAGCTTATTCCCAAAGTCCTACAGAAGGCCACTTGTATTCAGCCTTTGAAGCAAACACAGCTTAGACCGTGATGTACAGCTTTTTATAGCCACACTCATTGCCATATGTTTTTTTTTATCTTTCAAAACATTGTGTGCAGTTTTTGTCTTCGTATAAAAACATGTCTAAGGATCACCAAAAATGAAATGCTGAGTTTAAGAGCGTTGAAGAAAACCTTGGAGAAGGGCTGGTTAGCACTACTTAAGTTTGACCTGGACTGAAACTGCTGAAGCTGAAGGTGAAATCTTAAAATGTACTTATAGTGTTGTAGCAAACAGAATAAATAGAAAAAAATGAATAAATATAACTATGGGACAAAGCTCAAAATCATTTTCCTAAAGCAGGGTAAAGTACTCACATAAAACAAATACAAGTCTTCTATGTGTATCTTTCTGCAGAAGCAGCATGTTACTGGCTGGAAAGAAAACATCTGTGTCAGAGTAGTCAAGACACTGTCGCTCTTTCTCCATGATGGACTGAACTACAGCTAGCATTACTCTCTGAGGCCACTCAGTTCATTCTGTAAATGATGTGTCAGACTAAGTTGACAGTCTACACTGCAATATTCTAAATCATTCTGGTTCTTTTCGCTTGAAACATTTAGCAACGACTTCAATAATCACTATGACAAAACGGTTAATTTGCTTAGAATACATCGAATTTTGTATCCTGGAAACCTGTTCTCAGACTTCTAGAGAAGTAAACATATCACAAAATCAGCTTAAGAATTTGAACTTTCAACAGGATGTCTCTTCGTTTAATGAAATAATAGTGAAGAAAATAATTAATAAAAGGGAGAAATAGCTCATAAAATAAAACTGATTAATTCATATATGTACATTATTCTATAACAAAAGATATCACATCAACAACACTCATACTATGTTGTATGAAACATTTTTAACATTTTTAGGTTTTCTAATCTGGAATAACACTCCACAGTCTTGCCTTTCTGCTGAGCAATTTATTGCTTAGATCTCTACAACACTATTTCCCTAGGGCTTGTGAATTTGCTGGAGATAGATCAGTATGTCTGGATGTGTACTCCACACTGAAACTGTATCGGTGATGTTCCTGCCAATAGACGCTGCCTATTCGCCATCATTATCTACCACATCCCACACACATGCTGTATTTAGATCAGCAGCAGCTGGAGCAGTGTGTGTGAATGTGTTCTGCTGTCAGAGAGAGTGGCAGGCTGAAGGAGCCGGAGGAAAACCATCCGCACACGCTTTTAAAACGCAGACAGAGTGTATAAATAAACGCCCAACGGACCCACCACTCGCTCAAGCCTCCTATCATGTGAATATGAGCGTATGTGCTGTTGCTCTGGGCTATAGATCAATCTTGCAGCTCGGACACAGTATTTCCCCATTTTTAGTGGAGGAAAGACACTGTAAGTGTCTTGGATTGCACATTGTCTACTCTGCTATGAACCTGATTGTATTTTAATTCACATTAGGATGATTATTTCTGTGATGTTCGCAATGATTTCTTCAAGTCTTCTTCTCTCTTCTTCTTTTAAATCAGTTAATCTAATTATTTTGTCCCATCTCTGTGAATTTGACCTGTCCCCGTTTCTTCTTTTATAGCATAATTAAACCATAAATGTGATATTGCACTTTAAGCTTTCTTTAGTGTATAACGGTACTGTAGAATCTTTCACCAAAAGATGTTATATTGCCCATTACAATACATGTAGTGTATTACATTCTGTCAGAGTAATTTGTGTGCATCGTAAGAACATTAGAGCAGATCGTAGTGTGACACATAATGTAAAATAATATGCAGTATACATGTGTTTTTTTGTCCAATTGTTATACACTGCAGACTGGGTTGCCTAGTGGGTGCTCTGTAATGCTCTGTAATATTTGATCCGTGCAGTCATTCTGACAGATTCTGACAGGGTTTTATGGCTTTTATCTTGCCTGGCGTACAGATGGAAGAACTAAAGGGGGCAAAAGAGATGTAGTATAATATGTGATGGGCAGCAAATTAACATAATAACTAAATTAATGCTCTGGGTGGATATCGTATTAAAAGAGATGTGTCAATAAGCATATAAATGCCTCTCTGTCAGTTTTAATGATTATGTTTGACTGTTTGGCATTATCCTCTTCAATCCATACCTGCTTACTACACCCAAACTTGCCTATCTTTTGTAAAACTCACACACACACACACACACACACACACACACACACACACACACACACACACACACACATGCACTCACATTCTTCTTGTCCCGAATGGCAGTGAACAACCAAGAAATGTTGTGTCTGAAGTTTGGTTCCGTAGTTAGACACTGGATCCACAAAATAATGAAGTTAAAAAGTGATGGAAGTTATACTGCACCAGAATGCATTAATCATCATATACTTGCCCTAAACCACACAGAGTTATTTATTAATCCCAAATAGTTTTGCGTACATAGTTTCTCACACTGATAGTTTTAGCTATAAAAAGTGTACACTGTATAGCTAAAAACAGCAGCAGCCATCAAATTTGAGGCCTTAAATTGTCTATTGTCTTTGTCTCCTTTTGTCTATTAGATGATTGCTGGTGAAGCTGGTGGTGTGTTTTGTCATTAGGAAACAGCAGAGCTGAAATAACACCACATATAAACATTAGGTATTACGCATTTACTCGTAAACCAACCATAGCAACCGGATTTAATCTGGAATAAATTGTGCCATCAATCAAATTTCAGGGTCATGCAGGTATGGAGATGCCACTATTTACCTTCGCAAATGAGGATAAACTGGCTTTGAATTGATTGACCCAAATGCATTTCAAAAGCAGTAGGCTTGCATTCTAATGATGGACCATGGTAACATTAGCTTCCAGGTTTATTTTAATGTAGGAGGCAAGATAAATATTGTCTGGCCTAATAAGTAGCTTCAGGCCTTAATGAGCCACTTACTTCTCTTTCCTTAATATACAAATGAGCAAAAAAGATTATTTAATTTCCTTCATGTGAGCCTCTGAAGAACCATTGGGTTAATTATATTTTCTCTGAAAATGCAGCGACACAACCTCCTAAAGTTTTGTATGTCTGGGCCAAATCTCTCCCCCATCCTCCACCTTGCCCCGCCTCTCTCCTCCTAATTATCATTTAAAGCTACAGACACAGAAACGGCACATCCTGGTTAAATCTCATTGTGGGACTGGCTCGAAGAGGCTGTAATTCTGCACCAAGGCTGAATTTCGGAAAGAGACTTCAGATACAGTGTTAGGGGACCACTAAGACCTATATTCCTGTCAAGTTTCCATTGAAAGAAATTTGTGAATTTTTACAGTAGTGAAAATGTTTTTCCTCGAATGTTTTGGTGCTCTTAGCTTGTGTAGTGGTTCTGCAGGGACTTCTGGACCATCATGTCAAATAGCAGCACCTTTTAAGAAAACATGGACTTATTGACCAGAAAAGCGTAGTGAGTCAGTGCAGAGGAAACGGACACAGAGGATGAGTCACCAACACTGTCACCTTCATACACTTACTGAACACACACACTGAGTCATCTTATGGAGTAACATACACTCACACATACACACACACACACACACACACACAAACAAGCCAAACCCAAAGCCATTCAAATGTGAAATATGCTTTCAAGGTGATTGTTCTTTATAGCTCTGCAGAAGAAAAACCTTTGAAAATATTTTCATTTGAAAGATATACCATGCACATATGAAAGACTGTGTGTGTTTATATGAAAGTATGAAAGTGTGTTTTGTTTGTGTGTGTGTTGATCAGAGCACTGTAACACACATCTGAATCACTGACAACCCCCAGCTAGCCTGAGGGAAAAGGAGATGAAAGAAATGGGTGAGGTGAGAGGAAATGAAAGAATTACTTAGGGAGATGATGGGAGAATGGAGAAGATTGAATATTTCACTTCTGTCTGAATTTCATCGGTTAATACACTATTTAACAGTACTGTAAATTATTACACCTCACCACAATTCAGTTCCTGAATGAAAGAAATGATTTACTGCATCATGAAATATTTTAACTCTGCCTTACTTTTAAGCATTGCATTGCACATTTGTCCATTTATGTACAGATAAGATGAATATAGACAATAAAAACCTTTTACAAAATGGAAGTATATTGCATTATAAGAATATTATTATACACTCAACAAAAATATACATGCAGCACCTTTGTTCCTGCTCCGATTTTTCATGAAATGGACTTAAAGACCTAAAATTCATTCCAGATACACAATATTACCATTTCTCTAAAAACATTGTTCACAAATCAGTCTAAATGTGTGATAGTGAGCACTTCCGCTTTGCTGAGATAATCCAGCCCACCTCAC
>JBBMFX010000122.1:24263421-24275560 GCA_037832545.1 Rhabdalestes septentrionalis
CCAAATTCAGATTCAGGTTTTATTTGTCACATACAGTGTCATACACGGTACAACATGTCGTGAAATGCTTACTGCAACGCCCGACATGAAATGCTTACTGTAACGCCCGACCTTAAAAAACTGTAAAGAAAAAGAATAGAAACAGTCTGAAAGCCAACAGCATCAGGAACCGCCGGGAGCAAATAAAATTTAGGGGTGGCCAATCGGATGTCAATGGCTCCGCCACTGCTCAAAACAAAATAAAAACAATTACACAGATACCCCAGTGCTGTTTTATCACAACCCAGCCAGCTTATAGACAATTTTTAGCCCAGTGTCATAACTTACATGTACTCACAGCGAATCAATTCAGCAAACAAAAGGTCCGTCTGTGCTCCGTATGTTTGTAAAGTGGTGGGAAGGCTCTGTGAAACCCTTAGACCCACAGCTATTGGTTAAAGAAAATAAATTGACGTGAAAATCCTCCTATTATGGCGAAAAAAGGTATGTTTCTGGGCGGGAACTGGATACGGGAAAGAGTTGGAAGGGGTTAGTCTGTGTTGGGTATCACCCTCCTCACACCGCGACATGGGTTCGTGAGCGTGTGTGTCACGATTTCGGTTTTGTATCCTATATTGTTACAGCCCTATTATTTATTGAGAATTATGTTTTAATGCCCTAGTGGCTTGTTCATCACTTTTACATTTCTAAGGAAGACTTGACATTGTGAAATTTTCACACACCTCGTTGCAGGTCCCATGAAATGTAATCACACAGGGTGATTCCCAAATAATCGGTCACAAGCAACCCTTTAACTAATTCTAGTTTTTAGATAAACTGGTATCTACCTAATTTAGATAACAATAGCGCCAGACTAATAAAGCCAAACTAAACCCTCTCACAAGCAGTTGGTCGAATAGTGTTCATGTTAATGTCAAGACAAGATATGAAAAAATATGATATACTTGGGTTTTACATAACTGCATTGAGCAACAAATTGCCCTGATACAAATAATCAAGCAAATTAGACAAGTATATGAAAAGTCACTTCATCAGGGACACTGATACATAGCTGTGTTAGTCGAATTTTGAACCCCTCAGTATCACTACTTACCTGAGAATTGTTCCCCAGCCAAAAATATCCAGCAGTGTTCTGTGGTCAAAAACTGACCACTGATAAATTGAAAGTGTTCAACATACATACATACATACATACAATAGTGTTTCATAATCATGTCAGTGTTTACTCAAATTAAAGAACATGCAATTGTTCTGCCATTATTTTCTTTACTTTAAGCAAATATAGGTCCTTAGTGGAATGAAGATACAAGAACCTGTATTATTTTTGCTTTTCACCTGTATACCTTTGCCTTGTAAATGTATTTTGCCCTTTTGCTGCGTTGAAAGCTCCCAAACCTGTAATCCATACCATTAAGCTCTCTAATCCCACTTTATGGATAGTTTCAAATATCAAGATGTGAAATCACATTAAAATTCCCTGTTGTCCTTAGAACAAGGCTGTCTGTCATTTTTGAGGCTCTGTGAAACTATCAACTGAATAAGACATATTCATCACTCAAGCTTATAAAATTGACATTGTTAGTTATGATTTGAGTCATGTTTGAATCAGGAGGCTGGAGTATATAGCAGGCATTTTGTAAAGGTATGGAAAGGTCCATCAGTTTATCCACTGAAGGAAAGAATCTTATATAAAATCTCCTCTGCGCTATGGAATGATAATTTGCTGATAATTTTTAAATGGTCTCTTCTTCTCTGAAAATGGAGAGTTTTTTCTCTGAAAAATGACCATCTGATGTTATGGTTAAAATGACATTCACAAGCAGCATATTTACAGCATATTTTCTGCTTACCCAGGAAGAAATCTCATTTCTTGGTTTAGGGATGAGAGATTTAATTGAACAATGTCACCATGACACTTCTCTGTGCTTCCTCTCCATTATGGCATATTTTCCACTTTAAAACACTGATGCAGCCAGAAAAAAATATGTTTGAGGAAAAACAAATTAAGATTTTGTAAGTAAAAAGTGTGTGCAGTTAGTTACATGGACAAACAGACCTTACTAACCCCAGTTTACCATCAAAGAACCCACAATGATCTTGTAAGGGTCACTGGAGCAATATAAGAAGACCTCCTGGACTCATAATGTTTCATTTACAGCACATGAGCATCTGGGCTTCAGCATAAACTATTATGACTGGCTTATAGGGTCAGATTAATTGATTAAGTGACATTAAAATGAATGTGTGTGTGTGTCTCAGATGGAAGAGAAGAACAGGCAGCTACAGGAAAGACTGGAGTTAGCTGAGCAGAAGCTGCAACAGACCATAAGAAAAGCAGAGACACTGCCAGAAGTGGAGGCTGAGCTTGCGCAGAGAATAGCAGCACTTACTAAGGTAATATACAAAAGCACATTTACACACACATACACACACACACACACACAGACACTGCAAAACATTCTGAACATTAAAAAATAAGCTGACCTAATAAACAAGGTAACATAATGAAAATGTTAAATTATAGGACAACCTTGTTACTAACCTTTGTTACGTTAAAACGTCTCTGATGTAACATTTATGTAGAAAGCTTGCTTTTTTAGCAGCTTACAAGTAATAGAAATTACAACCCAAAATTTGAAACCTACATATGTCTTGATGTGTGTGTGCCCTGCAGGCAGAGGAAAGGCATGGAAGTATTGAGGAAAGGATGCGGCAGTTGGAAGGACAGTTGGAGGAGAAGAACCAGGAGCTGTTGAGAGTACGTATTAACAACATACACTACTAAGAGTAACTATGAACCTAATGCTAACCTACCACCCTATATTTCCTTATTGTAATGTATCACTCCCCAACACTATCAGACACACTAACATCTGTAAAACGCCAGTCATTACAATATGATTTATCTCACAACTGAAAAGTATAGTGTTTCATACAGCATTCTTCACAGGTTATACCTTTAAATAGAGGCTGATTGTTTTTCATCTCTGCAGTTAATAACACAAAATAGCTGGTAGTTACTATGATTATTCAGCATTTACTATGAACTATTCAATAATGACTGTAAATATTTAGTAACTGCCATTAATTATTTAACTCATATCTTATTCAGTTAACTACCATGACTTTGTCGCTAACTTTTCTAACCCCATTGCATGTAAAGGGTTACAATACATTATATAGAAAAGCTATGTTGTTAAAACTAAATGTTCAAAAGAAAAAGTACAAAGAAATGGCTAGTAAACTGTAGGATATTTTCCGAATGTACTTGACAGTTTCCCATTGTACATATTTGTTCTTTTCAGGCCCGTCAGAGAGAGAAAATGAATGAAGAACACAATAAGCGTCTGTCAGACACAGTGGACCGCCTCCTTACAGAGTCAAATGAGCGACTCCAACTCCATCTGAAAGAGAGGATGGCGGCGCTCGAGGAGAAGGTGTGTTCAAACTGAAATGCAGACTTGTATTATAAAAATATGACAATTGTGATCAAGGTTAAACAAGTTCTGGAAAACTATAATGCACAGTTGTGTTTTAATTATTATGTTCCTCAGTCCAGTATTAGCAACTCTTTGATGATGGTGGTTGTTGAACAGGGGCTCATGTAGTAGTCTAGGTGGTGCTGTGTGTAATATTCTCTAGACATGGTGAGGAAACATCTAACTGTTTACTCACAACAGCACAGCAGCAGAGTTAGTATTTGCCTTTTTCATTGTTAGTGTTAATAAAATACAGTAGCCTTTGCTTTTGAGTCTCACATCTGAATGCGGAAGTATTGTGGCAGAAATTACAATGCTTTCTGTACAGTGTTGAGTGGATTTGGATGGTTCCTTCAAGGTTCATTATACTATTTATACATACTGAGCACTAAAAAGGCATATCGTTTTTAATGCCTCCAGCGAAAATGTATTCTCTTGCAAGAGACTACCAGAATAATTAACTTTTTCTGAACTAAGTGTCCTCTACATTACTTTCACCAGAGAAGGACATTTCTGGAAAATTCTCATACTTACATCATATAATGTTCAAGGCTCTTTATCTATTATTAATGGCTGTAATAATGACAACCTCGCTGTTGTAATAATGCAGCACTAAAAGGGAGATTTCCCTTTCTGAATTGTACTAAATATGGCTTTGTAACTCTTCAACCCTTTATTGTGTTTTAAGAATGTTTTAATACAAGACTCAGAGAGCTACAGGAAACAGCTGGAAGACTCCATTCATGAAAAGGTACCCAAAATGTGGTTATATCCATACATTTTTTAATTAAGCATGGTATACATGTGTGGCAATGGAAAACATCTTAAACAGTGTAATAAAATGTTCAGTTAAATTCCAAATGTTAAAGGAATCCTGGAAAGGAATATCATGATGCTGATATAATAAAAGATGCTCAATGCTGGCAAAAACTGTTCGTTTCAGCCTATTGAGAAATCAGCATTTTATATCATTTTCAATTAAGTTCAGTTGTAAATTGGGATTTTTTCAAAGAGTAAAACTAGGTTTTTTTTGTAGTAACACATATTGAATGTGTTGATGTTTTGCATCTGTAGAGTCATCTGGCAGAGGAGATTGACAAGCTAAGGGTGGAGCTTGACCAATTCCGGCTTCGAGCGGGGTCACTGACAGATCCAACGCTGTCACGGTGAGAGAGAGTGTGAGAGACTGAGAAAGAGATAAAGAAAGCCTGAATAAGGCCTGAAAGAGATGAAAAAAAAAGTTGTATTTTCTGTTTGTGTGCTTGAATATGTTTGTGTGTCACAGGTCTCACTTGGATGCATCCACAGAGCTGCGTTACTCTCTGGGTTCTCTTGCTGAGACTCAGTCAGACCACTACCGCTCAGCCAAGGTTATCCGTCGACCACGGAGAGGTCGTGTGGGCCTCCGGAGGGACGAGCAGAAGGTTATTATGCTCTGAAGTACTGCAGTCTATTAATGCGTCAAGAAAACAATTAGCTGTCGACAATGTCAATTACGGAATAAAGTAAAGATGTCAAGAAATCAAATGCTCTTTAATTTTCTATTATGAAAATGTGATGCACAACAAACTCTTGGAAGTGTGGGAGGTGATTTAGCTGCTATTGTTTAATTTTAATTTAATATTTAAAAGGCACTCTTCATTATAAAGATCTAAAATGTTCATGAGCCAAACAATTATTCTAAAAGTCTATGACGGATGTGCTACCTGCCCCCTCCAGGCAAAGTCTCTGGGTGAGCATGAGTGGAGGTCACAGCAGCTTGGTGTTTTGGGTAGCCATCCATTTGAGAGTGATACAGAAATGTCAGACATTGATGATGATGACCGGGAGACCCTGTTCAGCTCGATGGACCTCTTGTCACCTGGTGGTCATTCTGATGCACAAACGCTTGCCATGATGCTGCAGGAACAGCTGGATGCCATAAACAAAGAAATACGGTCAGTAACTATGGCAACTGTACACATAATACAAATTCAAAGTGTAATAAGATTTATTTGATTTCTGTAATTGTGCTACAGCCAAAATGGCAGAGCCAAATTTGGAATAAAGGCAAAAAGCATTAATAATATCCTCACTGTATTGATGGCAGCACTCCTTATCACTTAAGGTGCTTATGGTTTACACGTTTAAACCACCTTTCCACCGAAAAAGTTTCAGTATGTGCTGTCGAGAATGGTTTGGAAAAGAAAACGTGTCAATTCACTTTTTAAACAAAATGTAAACAAAACATGCTTTTCTTTTCCATCTTGACACTTTAATCACGCTAAACTCAAAGCATTAGCTCATTAATGACACTGCTTTATGTTACATTTCCATTTCAAGGCTGTTTTTTGCTACATTTAAAAGAAAATGTGAGAAATTTCACATTTCATAGGAAGACAAGGTTTTTTATGTGGTTGTTTACTGTTTTAATAGAGGGCCTTTGCACTTCTTCTCAAAGTCTCATGGTAATCTTCACTGGATGCTACACTTCAAGACCAAACACCCAGCAACACTCATAAAGTTCATATTTCTCTGAGAGCCTGAGGGTTCCTTGTGATTTAAAAAACAGATTTGGAGGCAGAGTCTAAATATGTTTTTGGTTTGTACTAATGCCAAAATATAAAGGAAAAAACAACCTTTAGTTTCTCAACTGAGTTTTGTTCTGAAGTTACAATGCTAATGTTGCCAGCATCCAATAAATAGTCTGTCTTGAGCTGCAAGCTTGAAGCACTATACCCTCACCTTAAACCATATGGGTCAGTTTACCCGGCAGGGATTAAGCCTAGTCCTGGATTATGTGGTGCTGTGAATAGATGTTTTCTGTTGAAAAGGAAAGGGTAGTCCAAGACTAGAATTAAACCCTGTCTGGGAAACCGACCCTCTTAGTTCTTAAGTTAGCTGTATGACATGCTGTTTTCTGTTATATACGTAATCTATGAAATGGACAAATGTACTTTACATAGACCATTTATACCCATGTTTATAGAGCATATTATTCACACAGTGTTGCAGATGCACCGTGTTCATTGGTGGGGTTTTCGATTTCATTACTTGTTAGCGAAATTAGCCTAATAGATCCAGTGCTAAACAAACTGCAGACACCAAACATGTCTAGATTGGTTGATTACATTTGTGATAAATGTTCCTCAGGATGGACCTGAAACCAAATTCCTATTGAATTTCCTACTGAAATGTGTGTGTTTATTGCTGTGTTCATCTGAAGGCTGATTCAGGAGGAGAAGGAGTCAACTGAGCTTCGTGCAGAAGAGATAGAAAACCGTGTGGCTAGTGTGAGTTTGGAGGGATTAAATCTGGCTCGAGCTCATCATCCTGCAGCTTCCATCACCGCCTCAGCTACGGCTTCATCACTGGCCTCTTCATCACCGCCGAGCGGCCATTCAACCCCCAAACTTACACCTCGCAGCCCTGCACGCGACATGGAGCGCATGGGAGTCATGACACTGGTACACAGATGTTCACACATTTATCAATATGCGATCACACACACAAACACACCCACACACCCACACACACTCAAACATATGAAGTATGTTCTAAAGGTCAAAATAAAGAAAACAAGCATTGCTTGTTTTTTGAAACCTAGACTGATATTTGGGGGGGGGGGGTTTATTTTGCCAGCAACCAGCACAGCATCAGTGTTACCATTTATTTCATGTTTATACAAACTTATTTTGTCTGTTTATTTTTTATTTCTCCAATATCCATACATTTGTGTTAAGAAAAACACCAAATGACCTGCTGTGGCACCTCATGTCATGCTAAATATTTTGGCCAAAAATGCTGGGCAAGCCTTTTAATGCTACATTGAAACTGAAGAAATCTAATTTCTACTAATTCAATACCTTCTGTTTTTTTCTGAATTGTGAACGGATTTTTTAATACAAAGTAATTTCATAAACTTTTTTTAAATTGACACTTGAAGGATTCAGCATCAACATTTTCAGTTTTTCAAGTTGATTGAACTCCCACCTATGATCAAGAAAAACTCTTTAAAATTGCAACTATTTCGCACACTTTGTGCTGAGTTCATAAAGATAACAAAAATGAATGTACAATTAATTTTTTGAGCTCTAGTAGTAGTTCAGTCAAGTCAACGTTTTGAGTAAGCACCGCTTTCACACAATGTATACATACATATTTACATTAGATATGTTGCACAGCCTAGCAGTAAATTGAATGTCCCTCTTCTGTGTGTTCCAGCCCAGTGACCTGAGGAAACACAGGAGAAAGGTACAGCAACCAAACACTTTTATGTTTATATTACAGTTCTATAGAAATGGCTGTATGTGATTTTGTGTGTGTGTGTGTGTGTGTGTATGCACACGCATACCTCTGTGTTTAGATCGCAGCAGTAGATGAGGATGGTCGAGAGGATAAAGCGACGATAAAGTGCGAAACCTCCCCCCCTCCGACTCCTCGTCAAGTCCGCATGACACATACACTTCCAGCTTCCTCCCACAATGACGCACGGTGAGTGTGTTACACATATGCTTTTTTAAAATGGTGCAAATTTATCTCAAAGCCTAAGGTGATAATTTGGTGAAAAATCAAGTTTACAAATTTTCCCCTTTCACTCAGTCAGTCATAGAAGGCTTCAGTTATATTTTATCCCAGAAAATTAGCATACTGAAACCTGCAAAACAGCATGCAGTACAAAGTCAGAAACCATGCGCTGGGTCAAAAACCATGCGCTGGGTTTTTTGCACCCATGTTAATTACAGTTAAATCATTTCAACAAGTTCAGAGTTTATAATTGGACCTATTGTTTCTATCGTCATTTGTTTTTTTCAAACTAATATCTGGGTAACGTTAAACTGCAGTGTGACAACTGCTATACTGCAATAAAGCTATGTGTTAGCCTGATCAAAAGGTTAGTTTATAACACTGTAAAAAATATTTTATGCCTTTGGAAGAGCATATTATTTTAAATAGAAAACTATCACAACAATAGTTCTGAGAAATCACAAAGAAATCACTATAGATGCAGAAGAACGTTTTTGCATTAGAATATTTGAGGCGATTGTGTGATGGTTATTATCAGGCAGTTCGCAAAACACCAAATGGTTGAATATAAGATTCAATTGCTAGATATATCAGCTTTATAGCAGCAGTGCAAAACTAAAGAAGCAAACTTCAGACACCCTGGGCGATTGACTTCATTTAGTGTAACATCACATAAATCTGTTTTGTATTAACAGTGGTAAGCAGGGCCCTGTGCAATCAAATCCTGTAGTTGCTATGGTCTTAGTTTTGTGAGTGCTTTCTGACACTGTTAGACACACTGTTCTCTATAAGTATTTTGCATAGCTAATTACAATTCTGTCCTTACTTATGTGTGTGGTGTGCAGTCTGGCTGCTACATTAGAGACTGAAGCCAGTGCACTAAGCAGTGTTGCTAGCAGCCAGGACTCTCTCCACAAACAGCCGAAGAAGAAAGGAATAAAGTCCTCCATTGGCCGGCTTTTTGGGAAAAAAGAGAAAGCCAGACTTGGACAGCTGGGGAAAGAGCTAATGGGACCAGGACAAGGTACAATATTATCTCTCTCTTTCCCTTTCTCTTTCTCTCTCTCTTTGTTTATATACTAATGAATCCTCTCCTCTGTTAGGAAACATATCTGACCCTGAGTTGCTGGGTCAGGACCTAGCTGTGGGTAAACTGGGCACTCAGGCTGAGAAGGACCGCAGGCTGAAGAAGAAGTGAGTGTTACACACACAAACACTTAAAAATTTAAATAATATTGTGCATGTATTGATCCAAAAGATGGCCTTGTTATTATTTGGATCTAGGAAAATCATGCAGAATGAAAGCGTACCACACATTGTCCGCAAAAACAGTATTTAAACATGGCAGTATAATAAGTGCATTATCAGACATAAAATTAAATTAAATTAAAACTTTACATTAAACACAATTTTAAAAATTAAAAAAAATATTAACTATACATAATAATTATATATTGTGCATTTGAACCGAGCATCTAACAGAGTATGTAGACAGCAGTGAAAAATCAGACCCCAAACCTACATGCCCCAGCGATATGATTCCCTTCTATAGTGGTTTTTACATTAATACATATGTGACGAAAATTGCCAGTTCCCCCTTGTGTTAGCTCCTCCTTAGTACTAACCTTAACGAAGCATCTCAGACTCTAGTAGTGAAGGGCCATAGCCAATGACAAAAACTATGTTGGGTAATGGGACTTTCCTAATACAGAGGCTAATAGCAATAGCATTAGCTTAATTTCTTGCCTTTTAAATGAAAGTTCATTCATTCATTCATTCGTTCATTTTCTGTAACCGCTTAATCCGTGCTATGGTTGCAGGAATCCAGAACCTAGTTAAATGAAAGTTTGTGTGAAAGATATCATTTACAAAAGTAACAACTGTAACCTCAACATACCAGTCAAGTTTCCAGTGCCGTATCCACTTAGCCATAATAGTGCTTAGTGATTTTATCCTCACATAAATAACTCAGTAAATACTGTTTTTGTGGGTTTTTTAATGTACATTCACCATAGTTGTCCTCTACTGCCTTTCAAACCATCAACGGCGGTACCATAAAACCTTATTTTACAGAATCATGATATGCAGCCTATCAACCAGAGTTTATAAAGCATAAAGTATATAAAGTGCTCATGAGTAGCAGGTACATTTACAGTAGTTACATTTGCAAATTGCAGTGTTCCAGTTACACATTTTACATTATATCATAGAAGCCAACATCAAATATTTATCATAGCACATAATAACATAGAACATAGAATTATGTGTTTGTGAATATGTTTGATTGTGCTGATAACACTGGAAGTGTGTTGTTCTCCCCACAGCAGCTGGACTGAGTGCTTGTTTTGTCATGGGTTGCTGTGTTGATGCCTTCAGAGCATGTACCTGATGCTGCCTGATAAACAACACTCTGTTCACTGTGTTTGTGCCAAGGGCGAAATGACTTGCTATTTTTGTTTTTATTATGTTACATTGTAACATGACATATGCTGGTGTTTCCATTGTTCCATTGCACATTCTTTTTTTTTGCATGCTGTATGATCAGAACTACTGCCATGTAAATAAAGGTTTATGAATAGGTCAAACTAATCCAAACTCAAAAAAGATACGTTTGCACCCAAGTGCCTTTATTAATGCAGGAGTTGAAATGCTAGTGCACGTTTAGTGTATTATAGTTAATTAAGGTTAAAGAGACAAAATGTACTGTACATACAGTATGCTCAATAACAAACATTTAATTTTTGTCTCCCATTACTCTCTTTCTCTTTTCTCTCTCTTTTCTCTCTCTTTTCCTCTCCCTCTCACTCTCTTTCCCTCTCTCACTTTTTTTTGATCTCATCTTTTTATCTTACTCTCTTTATCTCTCCTCTCCTCATCTGATTCTGTATCAGCGGGTAAGTTTGGTTTGTGTTGCTGAGATTTGCTGCATTTTTCCACATACTGACGCCGTGTTCAATGTGTATGTGTTTGTGTATGCCCTGTGGTTGTTTGTCTATTTTTAAAGGATTAGATGTGTTTTCTATCTTTCCATCGGCCGCCCACCCAAACCCAAACCCTTCCGCCTTCTCTTTCACTGCTCATGTGACTCTTCCTTTCTGCAGTTTTGTAGAGGATGCATCTCTGCCTGGAAAAGCGAAAGAGTTTTGTGTGTGCCTTCAATAAAGGCTGTTCTTGATCTGCTCTGTTGAGGCCTTTCTCCTGATGTATGTATGTCTGTATGCATGTTAGGGCTGCAACAATTATTCGACAAAGCTGATAAATCATTGATAGAAAAGAAAAATAAGAACTCTGTTATGCTCTATAATGTTCATATAAACCATCCTGGCAGATTAAAAGGAAGTGAAGTAATTATATAGGGTGATGTGGCTTATATTATTAGATTTAAAAAGTGCATTATAAAGCTTTATGATATTTAAATTCCACACAGACATTCTGACAGACTCTATTACACTATAAGATGTGTAGGGGCAGTATCAGAAGAGACAATACCACAATAGAGTCTTCTGGGTTAATCAGACATGAGAGATTGCGTTCTTATGGAGCTTCTGTGCAAAATTACAGTTTGTAAATAGTCAGTACAAATTGATTTATGTTAAGTGTCTCTAATAGCAGTGTACTTACACATTATACATTTATGCAAATGCAGTGTAACTACTGGAGATGTATTTCCTGTTACAGATGGATTACAATGGAACAACTTATGCAATTACACATACATTAATTACATAAGTAAAAAAGTAAAATCAACATGTATTAACATAAGCAGTACCATTGCAATCCACCTGTAGCAGTAAATATATCACCAAAACACATTTATTAAGGACATTTAATATAAAGTGGGACCATTAATACTTTTAATACTGACAAAACAACACAAAACTATTATAAAAAATATTTAATTGCTGCAGTATATTTGAACTCTTTTGAAGCCTCAGTTTTAGAGCCAGTTTTGTATAAGGTTTTTTTGCATTATAAATGAAGAAATTTGATATGCCCTTGTCAAGGTGAACTCGCAATTTGCCCTTGTGTTATCCCTGTGCCATCAAAGAATTTATAATCACAAATTACATTACCTCCATGAGGAATGAGAATTTTGATTCTACACAAATATACACTTCAGCAGCAGAACCTGACCAAATCATTGCTTTATATTC
>JBBMFX010000122.1:24300134-24323057 GCA_037832545.1 Rhabdalestes septentrionalis
GGTTTGTTTCGTGTTGTGATGAAGATGGCCGACGCTAAGCAGAAACGGAACGAGCAGCTGAAGCGGTGGCTGGGCTCGGAGACGGATCAGGAGCCCCCGGTGCTGAAGAAGAAGAAGACGAAGGTGAAGTTCGACGACGGCGCGGTCTTCCTGGCCGCCTGCTCCAGCGGAGACACGGAGGAGGTGCTGCGGCTGCTCGACCGGGGCGCGGACATCAACTACGCCAATGTGGACGGCCTGACCGCCCTGCACCAGGTCTATAACACACACTTCATCTACATTCGCCTCTTTCTCTACTCCAATACACCTTCCTGCGGGTCTTTTAACCCCCTACCTATGCAAAGACAGCCTTTCTGCTGGTCTTTTAGCCTTAAACCCGGCTCTGTACGCTTTACGAATATTCAGACGTAGGTGTTTTCAGACATGATTCAAACGTATTTTCTGAACGTTTATCACCCACTTGAGTCCCCTTTGCACTTCTCCGTCTGTCTTAGCACACACCCGAGGCTGTTCTTCAGAAAAACCGGCATTTTGCTCCCCGCCAAGGCCAGTTAAGATCAGATCAGACCAGTGGAACCCCGTGTGTATGCCTGCAGGTCCACCTCCCAGTCTAACGCACCCAGAGCTCTCCTTAATGTCCAGAAAAAGAGCCGATTAGCCTAAAGTAACTAGAATGATAAAATTGAACAGTCTAGATTCACCTTATTTTCAAAAAAGGTCCACCACACCACTTTGAGGTGTCTGTCCGTGTTTGTTTGCTGTCTGTTTGGCCTTAACGTCTCAACTTCAAGCTTCATTACGTTAACGTTAGCACACCCTGCTAGTTCAAACAAAGCCACAAAATAACCCCAAAATAGATTATTTTACTTATATTTCCGCCTCAGATTAATCCACTGGGTGTATAACGTATTCGTGCACTAATTTAGCTAATAAAAGGATGTTTAATATGGGGTTATATGTCATCTTTTCTTCTGTTAGCTCGTTAGCTCTAGCTTAGCAGGATTGCTAACTGTTGCTGCAAATCCCTCCAAGAGCAAAATAGCAGTCATTATGGAGATCTTGTCTGTAGTGGAAAAACTCGAAGGCTTATTTTCAATTGTTTGCTGATGTATGATGCCAATAAGTGAATTTAGACTTTCCGAGAATGTGTTTTTGCTCAAAAGTGAGTGGACCTGATGAGAAAATAAAAGAAAAACAGATGATTGACTTGAGGGTCAGGAGGCTCTTTGGGCAAAACCTTACTTGGAGATCAGTATGGAGATGTTTCGGTTCTGCTCTCCGAGTTGTGAATTGAATAGTTATGCTTTTACAGTTGCACTGCTTTATCATGGCACCTGTGCTTCAGTCTAGATGAAAAAAGCTGGACATTGCAGTTATTGATAGAGATTTGTCAAGCTGGAACAGTGTCACTCTAGAAATAGTATAAGTTGTGGAACTGAGCTGGAAAGTGTTAATTGCATGGTTGATATTGAAAGTGTATTCCTCAAAAGTCCAATTGCATTACTAATCCTTTAGGCAAAGGATATATGGGATGCAAAATCATGCATTACTGTAACACCTTTTGGATGTCTTTTTTTGGATTGTCAGTTTTGGCTGCGTTAATAATTTGCATCTTGGCTTTTGACTCACAGTAGCTCTTGTGAGATGTTTTTGTAGTTTTTTTGTATCTGTAAACACAGCTGTTTGTTTTGTTAATATTGAAAGATTTGGTTGTTTATATATTTAAGAAGTTGATAAAATAATTAAAGGGAATATCCAAGTTAACATTTGGCTTATTTGTCCATTACGGGGATTGGACTAATAATATCAATTGGTTCAGAAGACGCTGATGTTGCTGCTGATTAGTGATTGTAATAGAAAATGATGCAAGATGTGAACATATTCCAGTTTGTTTAATAATGAATGAAATAAACCTGTCATACCTGCATACGATATATCTTTTAATATCTTTAACATTGAAGAAAGTATTCAAAGTGTTCTTCCTTCATTGATCTTTGTGTATCACTCTTGGAGTTTTAAGTTTTGCTTATTAACAAATTAGTGCGGTGAAATCAGAAAAATAGAAAGTTTATTTACATGGTCGTGATCCAGATTGGGGTTTGTGTGTTGAGCTTCAGTACTGGCACACGAAAACTTAAGATGGCTGAAGCATAGAAAGTGTTGTAGAGAGACCAAGATGCAGGTCTCTTAAGAAGATCAGAGAGTGCATGACAGGTTAAAAGCGTAAAGATGGATCATTTATTGATTTTATGTAGCCATGACATGGCTAAATCAGTCATGATTTATTGTCAACCCAGGTAACTGTATCAGGCTGATAGCAGCAGAAAGTGCTGTATCAGATATCAGAGGGAGAGAAAGAGCGAATCAGACCCAGTCCAGTAACAAATTTAGCCTGGGATAACACACACTCATGGTGTGTTGTCATGTGTTGGCTGTGTATTTATTCCTGTGGGGTCACAGAGGGTTTACGTATTTTAAGCTTGATATCCTACTTTTACACAATCATTTTTATTGAAGTGCTTTATATAAGAATAGCTCATTTAAAGGCTGTTTTTAATTGAGAAATGTCAGATTGATATATGAGTACAAGATTGGCATAAGTACAAGCCAGTTCTCAAGGTTTCAGAATTTTTATTTCTGTAAAATAATTGGGCTATTCTTTATTATATATTTATTCATATATGTTTAATTATACTTATTACTCTTTACCTATTTACGCCTGTTTGCATCTTTGTGAAATTAGCATATGCAATTGGCCATTAAACAGAATGCTGATCTGCCAGGTTGGCTTTTAAAATGTAATTGCAGTAAGAATGCAAAATGAAATGATGATTGATTCTTGCTGTGTGCTGAAATATGATTATGCTGATTTGCTTGATAATGCCATTAAGGTTTTAAAATATTTCAAACAATATATTTCATCATGGGCATTACATGCATGAAGCTCCAGTGTTACTAACTGGTTATATAGTTCTGTATGATTTTTGTAGAAATGTTTCTTGTCGAGTTAAAACTACTTTTTACCCACGTTCTAACCCGCTATTCTGATGATAAATATAAAGAAAGTAACTTCTGAAGAATTATGGCTGCTTTGTGGTGGATTCTTGGGGCAAGATGTTTTCTGCCTTCTAAACAAAAGTTTTGTCTTCCTTCTCGAAGTAGACAAGCACACAAGAAGTAGATCTGAATTTAAGCGCACCTTTACAGCTTGTCCTGAACAAACCCCAAAAGTCCACACTGTAGAAGTTCAGGTTTTTAGAAGTTGCTCCCACCTTCAAGATCACGTGTCAGAAAGGAACTGGAGTGTTGGCTGGAGTATTTCTTTAACAGTTACATTTCTGATCTCTTTGCTGTGTTCCAACTACAAAACATGACAAAAGTGTAAGGCAGCAGTACTCATGAAGAAAAAGCCAAATAACACGTAGTATTTTAGACTTAGCTTTCACACTGTGTGATTTTGCACTATGTTGACGTTTGTTCACTTTACACGTTACAATAAAAATAGTTTCTGGATATCTTCTGATACTGTGATCTATTTGGAATGAAATCATGATACTGAATATGATCTGAATTATGCTGCTCTATTTGTATTAGGAACAGCTCATGTTATGGGATGTTGGTATCAGCGGTTGTGCAGACAGTGTAGCAGAGAGAGCTCAGTGAGTGCAGCACAGCCTCCATGTTTCAGAACACTTGCCTTTTTTTGGGCCGGAGTTCAGGCAGAGTCAGGAAAGAATTTGCGATGCAGCTCCCGGGATGTAACCATCAGGCCGCTTCTCGTGCTGTCTCCCTTTCGCGCTGTCTCCCTCTCGCGCTGTCTCACTCTCGCTCTCTCTGTCTCTCTCTCTCTCTCTCTCTACAGCATGTGATTCCTTGGCCGTAGGCTCATGAAGCGTCAGAATGTAAGGAAGATTTGTGCTTTTAAAGGCCTGTCATTCGCTCAAAATTGACCCGAAGAGAGCTTTCTCTTTTTATACGTCTGTGCAACACAGTGTACAACACAGTGTACTTGAATGTATTTGGGATGATCATTAGTTTTAAAAAAAATTCACATGGACTTGAACATGCCAATTTTGTGCAAGCCTTGCAAGAACGTCAGTGTCTGCCAGGATAGAATATTATCTGATCACTATGTTAGATCTTATTTTGTGAGTAAGGTCATTCCACTTGTTTCGTTAATATGCCGCTCCTTAATTTAAACATAGATTTCTCTTGAGCTCTGTCCAAGTATGTGTGCCGAAATTGTCTTCCAGTTCAGTGCCTGTTATTACTGGTTTTGCTGGTGTCTTTTGCTTGTAAATTTTACTTAAGATTTGTGACGATATTCTTCTGTGTTAAAGCAATTCACTATGGGAAAACATTTTGGTTTTGTCAAAGAGAACCACCAATAGAATTTACCATTTCTAAACTATATTTGAAACAATTGGGCAGAATATCATTACAATTATGTTGCTACATACTGTAGTTGCAACAAGATTGTGATTGTGTGAATCTTGCTGCAATCAGTGTGAAATGGTTAAGTGTATTGTGACTTCAAATGCAAAAATAAGCAAATTACATCTTGTGACAATTTATTATGGCACATAATATCATTATCTTGCCCAAATCCTACTTAACTTGGTAGTTAAGTTGTCATAGTACATACATAATCCTGGGTCTTCTGCATTTTGTTTTTCTCAGATAAAGTAAAATGTATCAGTGTCTTTAATAGTAGGTTAGTGCAATGTGATGAGCAGTTTTTAAACAGGTTCATTGACTAGCTTATGTAGTTTTCTCATTTACAGTGACCCTGACCACCTGACATCTGTCTGCTCCCTTTATTTTAACCCTCTGTACATTTATAACACTGTATTGTGCAAATGTGTCTTCTTCAGCTCCTTAAGAAGTGGCAGGTTTTCGCATTCTTTCAAGCTTTTTTTCCCCTGAGCCTTGTGCCTTGCAGCAGTCTCACTGGATGGCCATTCTCTGTCTCTTCACAGTCTCTGATTACCTGAATCTCGCTAATATTAGGAAAACTTTGTACATCAGTGTTGATAAAGCTGGAGGAAGTTGTGTGTTTTGACTCACATAAATGGGAATATACACCACACATCAGTCTTCTGAGATTGGAACATAAATATTGGGAGGAAAAAAAAAAATCAATATTAAGCACTTACCTATTTGAGCTCTCAACTCGTGGGGCAAAAAAAATCACAGGCCATCTTTTTTGTGTTGATGCTTTTCAGTTCTGCTAGTGTGGAGCTGTAACTCCACTAGTTCAGATGTAAACAAGTTAAAGGAACCATTGCCATATTCTCATTGCCAAATTGATGGTCAGAATAATAGCATTTTACATGTGACTGAACTGTTTTGTTGGTGCATTGTCTGTTGCAAATTACCATAACTCAGAAAAATTGAATATTATCTTCGTCTTTTCTTATTGTACTTTTAGTATCATGACACTTTTTCTGGATTGCCCACCCCAATGGCTCCTAGTGACCGATTATCTTTTTTTTAGTGAATATGGACTTGCAATGGAAAAGAGCATTCTGTTTTTTATTTCACATTTCCTATGCAGTCATACCGAGTCAAAATTGCATGTAAACAGGATTATGTATACAGTGAGACGAGTAGACATGGCTCTAGTAGAAAAAGATACTTGGAGTATGGATGCGTAAATAAGCTTTAAACAGTAAACGCTAAATATTTATATGCAGTTTAGTAGAAGGGTAATTTGTCCATATCCATACATTGAGCAAATATTGCATCAGCAATGAGATATGTGGGGGAATTTAAAGAAATGGTTTGATCAGTAAAAAGGGAAAGCAGCCAGTGTAATAATAAAAATGACTCAGTCAATTGACATCTTCTAGGTTCTATTCACTGAGAGCCACATTAGCATGTATAGTTGATCCACTTATTTAATTCCCATAGTGCGTAGTGCCTGTAAACAGCCTTAAGCTCTTGTCTTAACCTGCAGTCATATGCATGACATGGCGTGAGTTAAGGAATCGTTTAGTCAGTAGAACTAAAGTGGCGGTGAACGTAATTGAACAGCAATGCTGTTTGTTAGCCATTAGCTTCCATTCAGTGTAAGCAAAATGAGCCCACATGGTTGAACGATTTCTTTATACCTTTTCCTGTAATTACCTTTGGGTTCTTTTGTTGGCATGTAGTCATATGTGTTTTGACTCATCACATCATAATCCTGGAGGCTAATACTGCAGCATGGCGTGTTCTACGGGACGCGCCTCATTACACCATTAGAGACTGGTACTAGTCGGGATGGTGTGTTGCCGCTCTGAGGATGGGATTAGCCACCTATTAGTGCGCTAAGAGGGAGGAGGTCGGCCGACAAAGGGACCATGCTGTGGTTCATTGGTGACTTACCACTCCACTCTTTTATTTGTTCTACATATTTCCTATATATTTTTGATGGGGTTTGTTAAGGTGTGTAACTTACTTGTTAGTAACTAGGTTAAAAACACGTCTTGATTTTAGCGTAGCTTTACATGTATGAATAGCAGATGTAGACATCTAAGCCCTGATGTATGTCGCTCTGGATAAGAGCATGTGCTAAATACCATAAACGTTCTTAGCTTATGTATGTGAAATGATGACTATTGGAGAAAAACATCCTTCTTTCTATAATGAAGCAACATATAATTTTAGATAATATCTCTTTGTTCCTTATCGTTGAATATTCATCAGCTGCTCTTTCTCATGTGTGAAGTGGTATAAATAATACCTAAATTATTATTTCGAAAAATAATGGACTAGTCAGTGTTGATGCTGCGTTTTTTCCTCTTGAGATCCACTCATAATGTTTGTGGTTTTATGTACCAACATTGTTGTTTTTCCTTGTAAATGACCATTTTCCAACCTCTCTCGTTATCCCATAGGCTGTTTTTCTTACTGTGCCCTTAAGACTGATCTAGGTAAATGATCTCTCTTCTGGTTACGTGCCCTGTATTTTCCAGTCTTCAGCTGCAATTTGAACAGGCTGTTCATAGAAATACTTCACTGAACTTTTTTTTTCATTATTATTTTTTAAAAAGTGAAAAAACTGGTTTTCTGTGATATGCGGCTCCTCACTTCGATAAACAATTCTGGGAAACATCTGTCTTTAAAACCTTGATATTACATGGAGGCACCTCATTCTCAAAACCTCCAACCGAACCTCCAGTGAAAATTTCAGAAGAGGTTTTTCTCTGGAATCGCACCACCAAACTTTTTGGATGCCCTTATTTTTACCCGTATGTAACAGTGACTGTATTTGAATTAATTCAGATTTTTTTGCATATAACAATGGCAAATTAAAGACTTTTTTTAAGATGATGCTGTTCAAATTCATGGTTTGTTGTTTCTGTTCTCTGAATGCTATGATTTCTCTCGTCTCGCTGTGGACCGAAGTCTGGCTGTAAAGTTATGTCAGATTAAACCCTGTGCGAGACCAAAAACTGTATTTATAGCCATTATCACACGCATGGTTGTAATAATTGGATCAGTTGGTCTTTGGTTTGCCCCAGGCCAACTCTAAACTCTCTTAATCGTGCACATGCTGCACAGTGAAACCTGCTGATGGCAAAGATGTATCTGAGCCACAAATAGCTGTGATTTGTTGTGCAGCTCACTCAGTAAACAGTTCAATTCAACAAAACCTTGATTGAAGAGCCTGTATCATTGAGTCATATGTTAAAATAAAGTTTGATATTACACGTAAACTCTAATTAAAGGAAAAGCAGCCTGTTTTGTGATGTCATAAAAACCTCACCTTTTTTATTCAACTTGCAGCAGTTTAGCTGTCAAGTTTTGTGCCTGTTCATGGTGATGGTGTGAAGTTTTCAGGCCAGGCTTCTTTGTTGAGAGAGGCACAAAAAAAGCCGGTTAGAAAGGAAATTTGCATATCAGTCTAAAATGCTCAGTCATTAACCGCCTTTTTAATTTAAATGGATAAACGATCATGTGATGGATGGGTTTCGATAAATAAATAACATTGGATCACTAATACATGAGTGTAGTAGTGTCGATTTAATCTGAGACTCCTCCTTTTCCTCCATGTTGGAATAAGGTGGTGACCTCCTTGAGATATTTTTTGTTGTTGCTGTGTTTATTCAAGGAGGGTCTGTGTGCACTGTGGACGAGCAAGGAAAGGCCAGGCACCATTTAATAATATCACCTGCAGAGAGGAAGCAGAAGGAAAAAGGAGGAGACAAAGACAAGAGGAAAGCAGAGATGGAGAGGACAAGAATGGAGACATGGACAGGAGGAGGGATAATAAAGTATGGGGATAAGATACTGAGATTTAATATGAAAAAGATGGATGGATGGCTACAAACTAGCAGTGAGTCACAATTTCAGGCCTGTCTTTATAGGTAAGGGACTCGCGAGTGGGAGCACGTTTAGGAGTACTTAAATAGTTTAGGATGTGTGAAGTAGGCCAGATCACAGACACATTTATTTCTTTGTGCTTTATTTGCTCATTGATCAGAAAATAGATATATAGATATCCAAAATATCTTTCTTTTAATAGTGAGTAGTATTATCCTTATTTATGCAGGCTTACATAAAGACATAAAAACTGATGTGGAAAGTTGCAGTTAAAATGAGGAGTATCAGCAGGCTGTGTCCGTAGGCTCAGTTTTCGCACGTCCTTCTCACCTTTCAAGTGCAATTTGTTTGTATTACTTGATAATTAGTTTCTTCAGCTGGCTGGACTGGAATAGACAAAGCCTTAACATGCACATACACGTCCACACACCTGTCACTGACTTATATAATATGATTCTATTCTTGATATTTTGTGCACACCGATCAGCTACAATATTAATACCATAGAGGAGTGAAGTGAATAACAATGTCTTGGTACAGTAGCACCTGAAAAGCGGTGGAAGATACTGGACAGTAAGTGAAGGGACAGTGTCGGGAGCAGGAGCAGGAGTAATGACCCATTGACTTTGACATGGACTACATTGTGATTGTTACGTGAGTGGATCAGAGCATCTCCAAGGTCATCTCCAACACCAGGTCGTGTGAGGTCTTTCCTGTTTGCAGCGGGTTGGTACCTACAAAAAATGGTCAAAAAAAAAAAGAAACTGGTGAACCGATGGAAATGCCATGGTTACCTGAGACTCACTGGTGTGCAGAGAGAACGAAGGCTAGCCCATCTGTTCCCATGACAGAGCGAGAGTCAGAGTGATTATGCTGACCCCTGTTCACTTTTAAAAGGGGCCTGCAGTTTTCATGAGCACATCAGAACTAGACAGTGAAGGTGCCCTGGTCTGATGAGTCATGTTTTGGAATGGTTCAAGGAACATGACAAAAAGTTCTATTGGATGATTTGGGGTCAAAATTCCACACATCTCAATCTGATTTAACATCTGTAGGATGTGCTGCACAGACGAGTCTGATCCACGAAGACCACACCTTGAAACTTCCATCACTGCTGCAAGTGTTTTGGTGCCAGATAAATACAGCACACCTTCAGAGATCTTCTGTTGTGTCTTAAGTTTTGTAATAGAGCTGAAAGCCTAATGTACCATGCAATGTTTGAGACTCTTCTGTGTCTCAGTGTCAGAAACCCCAAATGCATGTTGTTAGCTACTCCCCAAACAGGAGGGGAACAATACAGTCAGAGGTTAGTGCATAAATTGGATTTTTCACCTGCTTATTGCTGTAACAAATCATTTGATAATGTTATGATTTGATCTAAAATTCCTATATTGATTGAGTTTGCTTATAGAATCTGGGCCCATTAAACATCTTATGAGTCTGAAAGCCATTTATTTTTCTTACAGGGTGCTTGCGACAATTTTCTCAGATATTATTTTTGTGTAGACTCTCTCCCTTTGCATTCGTCACAGGTTTAATATTAGACACGGTTCATGAAGCTGTCCTGGTGTGTGTTGTTAGAGGTGTGAACCTAACCTATTTTAGTTTCTTGCTGGGACAGGAGGCATTCAAAGCATTGTCAGTGTCACAAGACCCTCTGAGGTAAATAAAATAATGCGACTGAGACAACGAGGAACATTATGGGAGAGTTTTTCCGCTGCCATCACCTGATCCCAACTCTGACAGACAAGGCCAGCCTAGGACAGGACATAAATGTGTTAAATGGGCTGAATTGGTGTGGTACTGTTGATGTCCAGCATTGAACTTTAATCACAGTCTTAGAAATCCACTGTAAAAAATAACAGCTAGGATGCAGGTGTGAAAACTGGAGGATGTGGTAACAGGAGAGCAGTTCACTCATAAGTTGATCTGTTCATACTCTGCCTTCAAATTACTGAGTTTATACCTTATATTCAGTCTGGTGAGCTTACATTAACTACAGAATTGAGTTCCCAGCTTATCATATGCCACTCATCTAGATTGTGTTGTAGGAAAGTTGGAAACATCAGGAATTTGTTAGTATGGCAAGATGTACCAAATTTAAAGGAGCCATACAAATGAAATAAATATGATTTCAAAGTTTATACGGTAATGTGTTTGAAAAATTGAGTTGCTGTTTTAATGAGGTCGAATAGTTGCTTTTTTCCTGATGTTACTTCTTTAGTTTTTCACTGACAGTAGCAATGCTTCTTGGACAACAGATTTTTAGCTCCCAGTTACCATGTTGGCATGTTTGGTCAAACTATTTACATGCATTTAAGTTCAGGTATGTTGTTGTTTGGCATTCCTCTTTCTTTCCATTATATAATACAAATGTAATATAATTATCATTACATTGATCTACATTCAGTAGTGTTGGGTAACTGCTTTAGTTGCCCTTCCGTTTTCTGTTTGCTTGGACGGCTGAAAATGACAAATGGCAAAAATGCAAACAAAAAAAAAAGAAAGGGTATGTCTACATTCAGTAAAACTAGACCACATACCTACAACTTTTCACCCAGTTTCAGATCAATTTAAAATGTCATCTTATACTTACAGGCACAAATATGGTGTCGATTGAATGTGTAAAATACACTTCACACAGAATATTTCTGCGAGTTTCAAAGAGCTATGAGATAGAAATGGTTTGTATAAAACATACTTTTATCATCCCCAGTGATAAATGTGTCTTCTAGGGGTTAAACAGAACAGACTTCCTGCCCTTTTAGTACAAAGCATTTGGCTCTGACCTTACCAGAGGAATAACCCCGGTTCAGACTGAAGGGTGTAAGTCGTTACTGAGGAGACTGCTGTCTGATGAAATGGTGACGTGATTTATGATTTCATTTAACACGAGCAGTAATGCTATCACTTTGTGCTGTTGAGCAGAACGCAGTTTCATGAGGAGCTGTATGGTTTGATTTTGTTGTTTTTAATATTGTAGTTGATTAGTTTTTCGTGTGGTGGATATGTCTGCAATCATAAGAGCTTTCCCGCCGCTCAATAATTCATTGTATATCATTAAGCTGTATGAATGGATGGGTTTACAGTTGTTCTATTGTAGATGAATTATAGAAGATTTTTTTCTGAAGTGTTAATGACCAGCAGAAGCCAATTTTATTGCCTTTATTTCTTTTAAAATCAGAATCACAGTCTTTTACAGTGCAAATTATAATAAAAGAATATATTGACAATATACATTTTGAAACTACAAAGGGTTCATTATTTCTGTTCAGAAAGACTAAAGATCTTAATAATATTGTATTAGTTTATTGTGTATTTAGCTTTTTTGAATACTAATAAATATCAGACTCTTATTCATGAAAAAAAACTCGTGTTGCGTGAAGGGGACAACGGCTTTACTGATGAGAAAACAAAAGTAAATACAAAGTTTAAAGCTAAAGCATAAATTATGCTACAGAATCCATTGTGCATGAATCCAGAAATTGCACATATGAATAAGTGTCTAGATGTTAAAATGTGCAACTATGTACAATTCAGTTGTTGAAGTGTTATATATACGTTTACATCATAAGTATCTGTGATCTATTGATTGTGCGCGTGCGATTAATCGCATGATTTTCTGAGCTTAATCTTATTGTTCTACACAGTATTCAGTAATTAATTTAAAAGTAGTGTATATGCACATTCGTTTTACACGTACTGCTATTTGTACAAAAGTGTTATATAAATTTATATAATTTTGCAAACACTTAAAACAAATAAGGTGCTTTTTAACAGCAGTGTCCCCTGTAGTTACCCAGAGCTTGGGCCATGGAGGGACGCGCTATAATGGTTCTGGCACCCATGCACTATATATATAAAATGTGTGTGGACAGTTCTAAGTACAGAGTTAGAGATTATATGTTTGTGATAAATACGTGTTGCATTTAAAATACAAAATATTAGAAATTATGAACATGAACAGTAGTTATGCGCATAGGGAATGTACTCCAGTTATAAGTTATAAATACATAGAAAAGTTTGCTAGGTATGTCTGTATGTGTGTTTATGCCACTATGTCTCTTCTCTTACTTCTGCACACAGTGTGTTATTTGACCCTGAGGAGTGCAGTCCAGAGTAGTGTTGTCAGCGGTGTGATCACAGCAGGCAGGGTACTATGCACTGGGTGATTGATGGACTAATATTAGAAACTAACCCACTGAGCGGTGTGTAATTGGCAGGTTGTGTACTGCCCGGCATGCTGTGTGTACATGTTTGTGTTGGTGAGTTTCAAAGAAGCCCATAATCATCGGCAGGAAGTGCCTGTCTTGTTACCATAGAAACGCTTGGCCGTGTGTGTCATCAGCTGTGTCTTCATGCGTCGGCTGTTCGTCCTGTCTGTTCTGGATTCTGAAATATTTTGCAAAAAGAGACAGCCTTGGTAGCTCCACATTCTGCTTTATTTGTTATATCACAGTTCCAGCTTCAGATAATGACACTTACATCGAGGAAAATGTCTCTCGGCAATGTTGGTGCTTACGTAAATGGACAACACATTCAAGCTCTTCAGGGTTCTACTGTTAAAAAGAGAAAGCTGACCCAGTTTTTCGCCACCCTATTGGAAGCAGAATGAAGTTATAAGATAGTGTGACCTAATAAATAAAGTTGTGTCTGTGTTCCTGCTTTTGGAAATCTTTGCATATAATTATGAATCACAGGAGAGACTGCTCTTTTCTTTAAAATTTGTGAAATAGAAATGCTGGGACTCAGTCCATTGGAATCTGGTCCATACTAAAGACAGCGGTAATTAGTTGAGTGATTTCATGCAGCAATTTGTAATAAATAGGCAAAAAAGTAATTTAGTTTTGCAGTGGACATAATGTGGCAAACATAAAATGGATGTGTATTGTGTCACCAGCAGACTGATGTGGTTCCTCACACTGTACAACATACCTGCATCTATATACCAGATCTAAAATGTCTCTAATGATTATAAATAGTAGAACTGACTAACTCGAAGCTTAAACTTTGTCCATGTTTACAGAATCTTGTAGTATATGAAAAATGACGATCACTCCAGTCTAATTTTTAAAAAATGAAATACGATGTATGTGTTTGAATTTATCTCTCAGGCATATCGATGGAAGTCCGAATTCATCTTTAATTAATAAGAGATTCCGTTATATGTAAATATTACATTTCTTTGAGATAAGATGAGAAAGTGTCTTCAAACCTTTGGACAGTCATAATATGGAGCTTAAGTTTCATCCTTAGGAACTTCATTTAAAATAAACTAACAATTTAATTTCTTTAATGGTATGAAGTGTAAATTTGTCTAAATGTTAATTCAACAGTTTGTTTTCTAAGGTATTTCATATAGAAACTCTTTTGCCCTGAAGGTGGATTGAATACCAAAAAGGTTGAGGGTGGATGAGTGTTAACCACACAAGAGGTTAAAGTGGGCGTCCTCTGACTTTGCTCCTAAGGTATGGAGTTTGGTAACTGTTCCTTCAATTTTGCAAGTATTTTATTCTTTTTTCTTTCTTAAAGACAGTATTTAAAGAGCGTCACATAGTATGAAATCTTCTGAATGTATTGAAAATGTAGGTGTCTCTAAACTTTTGACATGTGTAAAGGGAGAGTCTGTCTGCCATGCTGTAATACCGTCGCCTGAATAGATGGCGGGGACTTTTTTTAGCTATTTGCGACGAGCGTCACAGCAGGTTACAACTAGTTCACCTGCGCCGTGCAGAAGCATTTAAATTCTTTTGGAGTGCTTGAGGGCCTGGAGCCCACCTTCTACTCCAAGTGTGAGTGTGTGTGTGTGTGTGTGTGTGTGTGTGTGTGTGTGTGTGTGTGTGTGTGTATATATATACTGAGGTTGAACACCTGCAATCTAATACACACATCGTCATGTCAGGGCTACTCAGCGTTACTCTGAGATCTTATCTATCACACCTGACCCAAGAGCGCTGTAATATTACAGCCAGGTGTGTTAGACGCTCACTACTCCAAGACCTTGGCTGGGCAAGTCAAGCTTCTACTATACACACATCTTCTGAACATATTTACACACAGTCTAAATTTCATTTTTTGTCTGGCTGGAATGTGTTTTTCCCCCTTAACCCCCAAAATGTAGGTAGGTCAAATAAGTCAAAAGGTTTGCTTGTTTAGTTTTTCACTGACACTATGAGCCAAAGACACACAACAAGGAATGGACTCGGATACTTCACCAATTTAAAATGCCTATTTAAAACTAGCAGTATGCCTATGCCTATTTAAATCTAGCTGTATGTCAAAAAGAGGCAAGCATGTCTATTTGATACTGTTTAATAACTCTTCGTTTTTTTGACATGAATGTGCATGATATGGCCTGAGTTTGCGGGAAGCTAATTAGCATACCCATAAGCTTTCCTTAGTTGTTAGCTACACCAGCCTTCAGTGCAAAACTGAAGAAGCAAATGTCAGACACCAAACATGTCATGGTTGCATGATTTGCAGAATGCTTAACTGCAATTTTATGACTTTTTGTGATTATTATTATAAATTGTGATTATTATTATGTTGGACCAGAGTATCCGCCCTCTCTGACTTGAAGCTTGAAGGAATGTTATGTGTGAGATAGAACCAGTCGGTAATGGCTGTGTCTTTGTGTTCATAAGTGCGTGAGTGTTTGGTTGCCAGTCTTATACTATACACAAGTCTTCTAAACATATTTAAACACACATTCTAGATAAGAGGAATAGCCTGGTGAAAAATGACATTTTAACAGTCTTTCACACCTAACCTCCAAGAAAGATTTGATATCTGAAGTTAGCTCCTTTAGATTTTCACTGGTCCTGTGAGCCAGATATACGAGGACTGTATATTTCTACCTCACCAAATGGTTTTTGGCTATTATCTGATATGCTATTAACTATTAAATGTATAAGTGTACTCCAGCTAAACTAATCTTTCTGACTTGAAGCTTGAAGGAATGTATTGCGTAACTGGTAATGGTTGTGTCGTCGTGTTTGAGTGTTTGGTTGCTTCGTGTTATTTCTTGCTGTTGTCCCACTTTAAACAGCAGACAGTGTTGTTGATTAAATTAGGCTAGGCGTGGTCTATAAATACATATGAGTTGTAAAAACTCTCAGCTATTGTGTGAATGTATCTGAAGTAGGCCTGGGCATATCATTCGGTATCGACAAACTAAAGTACAGCTTTGTGCTTTTCCCCCATTCTGTTTTCATATCTGTGTATACTGTGCCTCAGACTTAACACATTCATTACACTCTGAGCCACATGTGGCAGTTACGTTTATGCATGGTTTGTTTTGTTTTAGGCCAAATACAAATGACCTGAGTCATTGCTGACCTGCACATCAGACTCCAGCTTTTCTTTTGGTTTCTGGATTCTTCTAATTTGCCCAAGCAGAATAACATCAGAGTCACAACCTGAAGTTTGAGATTGAATGATATTATCTTTGTAATTTTCTGGTTAATTGAAACAAGGTGCACTGGAAGCATCTGAATTGCTCAGATGTTAGTAGAGTCTCAATCTGAGTTGATTGCCAGCATTTCTCATTGAGCTGAAAGATTTATTTATTAATTTATTCTCCCCCTCCTCCCAGTGCTTTGTAAACGTGAGCCAAGCTTACAACATTGGCTTCAAAAGAAAAAAGGTCAGTTTCACCCCAAAAATAGCACATATTGTAAAAAATATTATTCTATTATGACCTTTTAAAAGATGTGCATTTGCATATTTGCTTTCAGGTGGATACCCTCATTCACTTTCACACTGTTACGGTTATGTACAAGCGTTTTTAAATGTTTGGAGGATGAGTTCAGTGTGGTGTGTTTACATTTCTGGCTCATCTGGGCAGTCTGTAATGTTTAAGTGTTGTTGCTCTACTCCTTACTGCATGTCCTGCAGGACTTGATCTTCATGAACCTCTGGATTTTACAGAATATACATTTTGAGGTGTCTTTGAATGACTCTTTTGCATGTTAAATTCAACCTGACATTAAACCGTCTGAACATTTTTGCAATGATAGCCCCTGTAAAATAAACATCTATGTGCATATGTCATATATACATTTGATAGTCTTTTATTTAATGTTGAGTCCCAGATTGCTTCACATAAATTGCTTCAAATCAGATTTATTTGTAATGTATTTGACAGTGACTGCCTTCTTGTGAGTGCTTTTTTTCTCTTTCTGATCCATTGGGTATGAAGTTGCATCGAATTGATGACCAGACCTTGACATTTGGAAAGGGTTACTAAATATTTTATTGGTGAATCCATCTAGATTTCATGCATAATGCAAGAACTCTATGCAACACTGAACACTTTGATTTGAGAAATTTCGATTAATGGTAATGGGGTTTATGGAAAACAATTTGAATGTATTTTTGTGTGTATGTGTGTAATATGAGAATGACAACAGAAGATGGGTTGGAATGTCTCATTTAGCATAAATGTATGCGCAGTTAATACATTCACTTTTTTTACTTTTACATGTAAATATATACACATACAGACACACATACACACTTTTTGTACTTATGTTTTACTTACTGTGAGTGTGTGTATGTGGATCCCAGCTCCCCTCTGTGTGTTTGGGTCTGCAGGTTTTACGCTCTGATTGATCAGTGTTGAGACAGCGGCAGTGAGATCACTGGAGGATCTTTAATTATAGCCAGTGAGGTTTGACTCACCCTGCAGGAGGTGTTTGACTCACCTCAGTAGTGGACGGTTTAGCGATTTGCTAATGAAATTCTGCGTTTTGTGGGCGTTGAACGTCAAACCAGTCTTCTGTTGCGTGATTTGATTTAGTGGTGAATCATGTTGAGGTACAGAAATGCAGTCGGTCAGTCATGGCAAAGGTAGAGCGTGTCCTTAAAGTTACAATTAACTCTCTAGTTCTCTTATTTTTCCAAACAGTGATTATTGCCCCATAATTCCAATAAATAAGCATAAATAAATATATGAAAAAGAATGTAATAATTATTCAAGAAGAAAAGGCATCAGCAAATGTAGGGTGTTGAAAAGCCGCTTAGTGAGAGAGGAACAGGAAGCATTTGTTTATTTTTCTCATTTCCTCACCAAGGTTTTACAAGTGGGATTCGTCCATCCCTTGAGTTCTCTTTAATCAGTGCTTGCACGCACACACACACACACATGCATGCGTGTACATACACTTAGACACACACCCTACTCAAAGTTCAATGCATGCTTTATCCTACACATAGCTGTCTGGTTTACTGATCTTATTACCTGCTACTTTTGTGCTTTTGCTAGACTAAAGCTGCAGCCCTGAGTTTTTAAAAGTTCTGTTGTGGCACAAAGCTCACACAAATGGTGTGGTGGATTCAAACCTGAATTGTATTCGAGTTGTGTTTTTATGTTTACTGTTAACTTTAAATTTTGACAAAGACTCCTGACTGCACAACAAGTTAAATGTTGAATTTTTGTTTACATTGACATCTTGTGCAGCCATGGATTTGTAGCTGCGTCAAAAGCACCAGTTTTCAAATGATCTGCATCAGGTAATAAACACACAGACCATTAGTTTGCTAAGTTGTGATACAATTGTTCTAAACAATTCATTTATTTTACATAAAGATTAATTTAACAAAGTAGCTGCATTTTCCATAACAGTGAATAGGTGGTTGTACACAATTATTATAAAATGTTTTGGAAACATTCAGATGTAAAATAAGTCAGTGTCATGAAGACGCATATCTTTTCCCTTTGTATACCCTAACATTGTTTCTTAAACAACCTTTGTAATCCAGCTCAAGAGGTTTTTCTGTAACTTCAGCTCTGGCTACCATGGTCATAGTGCCCAGTTTTACAGAGACTTTGTTGTTGATATAAATCAGTCCTGTCATGGTGGTTGAGAATGGAAGCACAGCTGTCTTAGGGCCAGACGAACAGCTGCCAAAACTCCCTGTTCCACTTTTAACTTAGCAGCCATTCACAGCTATGAATAGGAGTGACATTTTTGGGACCCGTTTTCCTCATTGATAATGATGTTCTTTTTAGGAAAGCCCGAAGAGGCTTTTATGGAGGGCAGTCAGTACAAAGGGAATAAAAGTAGTTTTATTTAAAACAGATTCTACAGTCTGTTTTTGGAGTTTGGTCATTCATCGTATGTATTTAATGTTTCACAGGAAAGTGGATTATTTATATTACTGTGCAAACAAAACATAGTAGAGAAACAAGCCAAAAATTTGTCCACACTATGATTCAACTCTCCGGATTTTCATGCTCTACGTTTGTTATAGTATTGAATCGTGCTTCATTGCCTCGTAATCCAGTAGATTATTTTGGGTTTGGTTGAGAGCACATGCTTCTGGAATGCATGCTTTCAAAGTTTTGTGAAGGGGGGGTAATGGGCTGGGAGCTGGTTTTCAGGATTTGGGTGCGATCCCTTAGTTCCAGTGAAGAGTAATGTTAATGCTCTAGTGTACAAAGACGTTTTAGATGGTCCAAAATGTCCATCTTTGTGGCTGCAGTGTGGGGAAGGCCCTTTCCTGTTCCAGTCGACTGTGCCCATGTGCACCAAGCGGATTCATAAAAACAAGGTTTGATGAATTTTGTGGCGAGGAACTCTGCGGGGGGTTCTGCGAGAGAGACACAAGCTTTCAGATTGAACGTTAAAGGGCCAGCAGCCTTGCATTTTATGTTTCCCCTTGTGGTCCACCTCGGAGGATTACAAGGCTTTAGTTACCAAAATGGATCATAATTCATTGGTGACATGACACAATAAATTCCAAAAGAGCTGTTTTTCTATCTTATTTTCCATATGTGAATTGCATGTGCTGAGGAGTAAATGGTAAGTTTAAAACAAGTGTGTTTACATCGAAAAGCATTCAAATTTTATTTCTGGAATGCAATGAATGTGAAGATTTGAATTGTGAGCACTTAATGGTAGAAGGGAGCGGGTGATCTTCCACCCTGCATAGTTCAAGCCCCAAATCCATGTAACATAGCCTCTTGAAACACCTGTCTACCAGAAGCAGGTGCGTCGGATCTGAGATCTTCGGAGCAACAGACCTCCAGGACCAACGTAGGGCACCCCTGATATAAGGCATATTAGTGTTTTTTTCCAAACTTGAGTTAGCATTTATTATATTTGTATCTAGTGTTACCTTCTTGTGTTTCCAGTATAAGTTTCACTGAACCAGGTCTCCCAGCCTACTAATTACTCAAGATATTTTCTGGCACAGCAAAAACAATGACTCCATTTCCTTTTTTGGAAAGCTACTCTTCTGTCAGAACTGTAATTTAATAATGAGACACACTTACACACCCAATTTATTGCACACAGTCGTTTCAGCCCTACTCTCATGCTGACAAATTATGCAGTTCCTGTTTGCCTAGTGTACTGCCTCAGAGTGCATGCAGCGCACACACTTTTAGAGATGCCTTCTGTCTCTACTCAGCAGTCACATGCATTCAGCCTATAAGCAGGTATTTAATTTGTGTGCATATATGTTGGTGCTAGAGCTTATCTTAGCATTCATATACTGAAAGGTGGAGAAACAACCTGGACACGTTGCTGGTCCGCATCTTCAGACTTGCAAACCCACACCCTGAATGGGAATCAAACCCATAATCTAAACTGGTCAAATCTACCTATTAGCTGTTGTTCTTAATCTGTCTCCTCTCTTTGTAAATGGGAATGGACTGGCAAAGGGTACTGAGATTCATAGTCTCACGTATCTCCACTATCCTCTCTCTTGGTCCTCTGTTATAAAAAAAAAAAAACTGCCATTAATCCATTGATATCTATAAATAGAAAGTGTACCCATTTCAATATGAGGCTGGAAAAAAACAAAATCAGAGTTTAGAACTCAAAATCTGTAATGAAGCCTGTGTTAGGAAAGCTGTTAATGTTAGCAACAGGCCCTGAACCCACTTAACCAAGCAGACCCCACTTCATGTGTGCACGTGTGTACTCACATTTACGTTCGGGCTGGACTGGCAGTCGAGTGACGGATCCATATTAACTGCAGTAATGGATATAGATTGATAAATTGCCTCTGGTGCTTTTTCTGTATCACAAGACAGAAGGATCAGCAAAAGTGATGGGGTGGTGAAGTTTTTTTGTTGGAAAATGTTTTCCTATTTACCCAGAAAGAAAGGTTTTTTGCCCTTTAGTTTTAAACTGGATCTGTGAGGCTAACATGGCTAATAGTCTTAGCAGTTAGCTTGGTGCAAAGTGCACACCTAAATGATGACACACTTGCCTCGAACCATGACAAGTAATCCCTGAAGGACTTCCTGCTCTCTAAATACTTTGGCAGCTAGTGCTGGGCTGTATACCCAAAAATTAAGCTTTTGGTTACTGTAGGGTTTATTTTACTGTTAAAAATAAATGTAGGAATTAGTGTGCATGAAACAGTTGCCGAATGTATTTTTATTATGTGAACTACATTTAGCAAATAAAAGCTTTTGTAATGAGCATAACATTTGTCATTCAAGGGACACCAGTTAAGTATTTAGAAGGATTGTAATGCTGTTTTTATTAGAAAAAAATACAGTCCACATTTAAAATTTAAATTCTTATCGGCATCTAAGCATATAACAACACAAGATTTACTAATTAAAGTACGTCGAGACATTACACATTTTGTGCCAGGAAACCAGCCTCTCTGCAGCATCTGGTTTCAGTCACCTGTGGAAGGTGACTGTTCTCACCAGTGCTGAAAGCTATTTCGCATTGGTAGCAGGAATACAGATACTTGGCTTGCTTTGCTACACTGGGGAAATCTGCTTAGTGGTATTTCCACCAGTTAATGTGTCTGTCTCCTCTGTCAACTTCCACAGTCTGCAAGTAGCTTCTCAGCTCCACTGCAATATTCTCATCTAAGAGAGTTGCTCTGCTCTTAACTGTGCTTTTTTAAGAAGTTGACCAATTATTATTTGTATTATTATTATTTACATGAGGTTCAGCTTCTGCTGTGCCTGCTGGAACCTTTGGGAGAGCTGATGAAGGCCCAGAGGTTCATGCCCTGCGTGTTGCTCTGTCTGCAGTGATTTGATCTATTCTCTAGCTTCGATGTACTTCACCTTTTCATTCTTGATCTAGGTGATTAGGAAACAGGGATCAAGAAGAGAAGCCATATCTAACTGGTCATCTGGGTCAGTACTTTTCATTCAAGCATGTTCAAAGGGATGTTTCCATGCTCTTGGTCAGTAGAGAGTCATTTTCTCACTCTGTAATAATGGTTTCATTGAAGGAATGGAGTACTGGCTTGAGGAATGAGACACTACCATTCACCAGACAAGGAATCTGAACTCCTGAAGCAGGCTGAGCAGCTCTCTGCCTCCAACACATAAATGTCCTGCCAGTTGGGCACCAAGTACTTTGTTTGTTTTTTTTTATCAGCTTTTAGCACCTGATTTATTATTCTCTCCATCTCAGTCCATATTGAAGTGATCATCATTATTGTCATGCAGGGAAAATATGGAGTTTTCTGCATTTCATCCATTCACTGAGTGAAGCAGCAGGCAGCCAAGAACACTGAGCTGAGGAGCAGTGTTGGGGACAGTGTTCAAGGTACCCCACTGGCAGTCGTGCGATACAAACCCACCCCAGTCCATTTGCAGGGGCAAGTTTCTAACCCCCAGGACAACAGCTGCCCCAGTCCAGCCCCCCTCCAATCACCGAGCTGCCTCCTTGATTGCTGGTCCCACTGTCAGTTGTTAGTGTCACCTAACACCAACATCTTTGTGCAAGCTCTTCTGGAGTATATCTGCTCTTTGTACACCCTCTGTCTTTTTTCTGCTGTGTTGTTTCCTGTCATGTCAAAGCATCATTTTAACTTCCTCAAATCGATGAGGCTTTCTGATAGCGTGCCGGCAATTTAATGTGAAACCTGAGCACCCAGAACTGTATGGTAGTGCTTCAGACCCCCGTCAGCAGTTTCTGTGGCCAGTGCTGCACAGAAATTGCGTAACTTGACCTGCAGTTCATGGAGTATTTCTGTAATCTATTAGCTTATTGATTGTTACTAATGTATCAGTTAATACATTGATCAAACCTTCTATGTCTTCATTCATTTATAGTAATTTTTGAAAGTTTCAGTTTTCCCTTCATCTTGATTTGTTTCCTGACATCCTATTACAATGATAGGGTTATAGACACCTTGTTGTGGCACTTATGAAGATCAGTTAAGGCCCACTGAAGGAAAACTAAAATTGGCTCTTGCAGGGTTGCTGCTGTTTTGGCTGCCAAGCATAAGCTTGAATTCAGTGTACTGATCTTTTCTCCCTCCCTCGTTTTTACCCCCTCCTGCCTTAGTCTTGCCCTTTCTTTTTCCATGGGAATCCCAGGTCCATATATGGTCGTCAAAGCAGGCTCTCTCTCTCTGTCTCTTTTTCGCACTCGTGCGCTCGTTCACTCGTTCACTGTCTTGCTCGCCCTCTGTCGCTCATTCTCTGTTTCATCTTTCTCTGTTTCTTGTAAGTTTTCTCACCCCTCGCTCTCACTGTATCTTTCGTCTCTATTTCCTCTTTCTGACTCTTTCATTCTTTCTCTCTCACTCTTGTGTGCTGTCTTGCGCTCTCTCTCTCTCTCTCTCTCCCCCACTCTCTCTCCCTCTCTCTCTTTCTTTCAATGTATCTCTCTGTCTGTC
>JBBMFX010000122.1:24337649-24354167 GCA_037832545.1 Rhabdalestes septentrionalis
GTACATCCTATATGAGTTAAATCTAATATTCGATGGCTGGATCTGTGTGTAGGAAAACAAAAGGGTTTCGGAGGAAAAGGGAGGAAGCCTTCATAAAACACGTATGTAGATGTTGAGCTCCAATATTACACAGAATCTACATGTGCTGTGACCTAACCACATTATGGTAGAGGAATACATCTAACTGGATAAGGAAAATCCTGTATATTCTCTTTTCTTTATTATTTTTTAAGCAATATTATTATTATTATTATTATGATTATTCTCAGGGCAGCTGCACCCACTTTAACACTATGGGGATGAACATAGAAGTATTGCACAGTGCTCAACGAAACGCTGTGTGAAACGACCTAAATCTTCTTGCTGATTTTGAGAATCTCTGACTTGACTGGGACGGTCAGAAACCGACGATGCTATACATGTGCATGTTCTCTCTTTCCACTCTATCAGTCTCGGTATGTAGCAGGGGAAATGGCTGCACAACACCACTACGGAACAAACTGGTTGCTACCTATTGATAAAACTCTACGTTTCTAAGCACACACGGCAGTCACAGTGATACACGAAGCAGTCCTCAGAGACTTCTATGGAATGACGAATAGCTTTTCAATTCTTTTCTTTTTTTATATAACAGTGCTATCACCTACACAATAACATTGAAAAAACATTTAGAAACTCCTCCTGAAGCTAGTATACAAGAGGTTCCTCCAAGATAATAGTCATGGTTTTGATGGACTGAAACTTTTTTGTCGCTTTGTCCTCTTGTCAGACCCGTACTAAAGGACATTATGGACTAATGTTATCACCTGTGCAGACCATTAACTTTTACGGTTACTGTTCAAAACGCAAAAAACATGACCCCAAGAAGCAGGCCTACCACGGCTTGCTCTCGGCAAATTGCGCTAATAGCTCCTCTCCCTAAGCCAGAGTCCCAGAGGAAACAAAAGGCTGCGTTCACATTACAGGGTTTGATGCAGAACAACTATGGATTTTCTGATCTTTCTGTTTTTCTGATCTTTACAAATAGGACTTTCTTTCTTTATGCATGTTCAGCAACACATTTTGGCCATGCCACCAACACAGCAACTGTTTGGAAAATGACAGATTAGTCAGGGAAGATTGTCACTCTAGCAGTTTGTGCCACTGCTCTGCTATCAGAGTAAACCAAGTTAACACTAGTTCATTTTAGCTAGATGGACCCATTAGATTCAAAAGACTGAAGGGAATCATTTCCAATAACCGACAATGACAAAAAATTGGCTCTTAAACTCTATAACATGCACCTAGCTTACTAGAAGACTGCTCTGCTGTCAGGGTAAATCAGCCCAACATTACTTCCTTTTAGCTGGATTTTAGTTAGTTGGTTAGCTTTAAGAGACTGGTTTGCTGAAATTATCTTCATTTGGCACAAAAGAAAAACAAACCAACTGCTTCTCTTTCAGGGTGAGTTAAGATAGGTTTGGTAACTAAAGTTTCTTTTAGTTTTAAGCGAGTTGACTAAGATCACTTGCAATCAGCAATTACAGACAATGATGTAATGGTAACAAATGGCTAGCTACTGTGAACAACAGCTAACAAGGATGATGAGGATAGCGGAGGAGTACGCAAAAAATCGAAATGAACTGCCAGAAAAGTAGAGTTATGTAGACTCCCTCCTTTGCATATGCAAGCAGAAAGTTTGAACAATCATAAGGCTTATAATGTGAACGTAGCCTTTTGCTGTGTTTTGTTTTCAACAAGCCATTGTTGTTTTCAAAATTACAGTGCAAAACAGTAGCCACAGCAGAAAAAAGATTGGCAGTAAAAGCATGGCTAACACTATTGTCACTGCAAGAAGGCAACGGAAAGCAAAGACTGCTATTTTAGGGCACCATTGTGGCCAACGGACAATTGAGTTCTCAATGAACCAAAGCTACAGCCACTGTCTAAGTGAAAGTGTGCATGAGGAGAGATTCATTATACATTTCTTTACCTCCCTGAAAAAATGGCAGTGTTTAAAAGCTTGTCTCTCTTCCTTCAGGTGCAGTATTACATACTGACCTGCCAGGATAACAAACCAGCATCAAAGTTATACTTCAACTGTTAAAGATCGCATAACTTTTTTATTATTTTTTTTCTCGTTCTGACTTGAAGGCAAAAGGGGGTTTTCTGAAACTGACACACACCCCCAGTGTGAGTAAAATTCGCCAACACCCAAAGCCTTTAGCAAAGATCATAAAAAAAAACATGCAGTTACCAAAAATAGTTTAACATTGACTTAATCTAAAAGAACAAAAAACAAAACAAAAAAGAAACCCATAATTGTCTTAAAGCTAAATCCATTCTGGAGACTGCGCTTCAAATTCTGAACTAAGTAAGTCCAACTGCAAGGCTATTGAAAGTAAGCAGTCAAAGAAAGGTTCAAAGATCAAGCTGTTAATCAGGCTTTAAGGATACAATGGCTACAGCTTGTGACCATTTTACATGTTGTTAGTTTCCAGAGGGGCTATAAGAGGGCAGAAGTAGGTTTAAAAAGGCAGAGGAAGGTTCAAATAAAAAAGAATTTAGGAAGAAATATGGGGAGAGGAAAATTCTGAAACTAAGGACAATTTTTTCATTAAGTTATAGCTAGAATATTCTACTGGGATGAAAAGAGCGAAAAAATAAAAGAAAGGCTGATTGGTTTGCATCAAGTAAAAATTCCTCTGAATGTTGTGGTCCAAGCATAGGTCCTCAGCTTGATAAATTAGTACAAAAAGTCTTTAAGAAATCATGTGCTTGTATAATTTCCAGCTGCATAATAATCCCATGGAACCATAGTAGTTAATGGCCTATGTTAACCCATACAAAAATGAAATATATTGAAAACATCACAATATACTGCAATATACATGGACTGTATGTTGCGACACATTGCAGTACAGTATATAAGGTTTATATTGTGGAATACACATATACATATATGGAACTTGCTGAAATATATTCCACCATATTGAGATTATATTGTGGAATATACACAATATATTACATTTTCATTCTGGATTCTCCGTGTATTTTTTTCAACATAGATATTTGTTTTCCCAAATATATGGTTCTTCAAGTAAACATGAAGCCAAAAATTGTCCTTTGAAATGTGAGTACCCCTCAACTCCCATCTTGCAGGTTGGAATTCTTTATATATATATACTGGAATGCAATAAGGTAGAATTTTTAAATCCTGTTTTATATATATATATATATATATTATTGGCTCTCCTATATCTGCATTTACATAATTTAAAATAGAACATCTTATTAAAAACATCAACATATACACAGATTAGGAAACGGGTAACAACATACAAACACAAAAACTAGAAATCATTTTTTCTGCATACTGATATATACACCTTGTAGTACACTTTTTCCATTCATGCTCTATCTACACAAGATCATATTGCTTAAAAGAAGGGGGCATTTTGGTCAGGGGTTAAAGGTTATGGCTGGATGATGGTCAAAACGAGCGGAGGAGAGGAAAAGGACATAGAGAAACGCACATAGAAACACAACTCTCAAGATATGTGTGTGTGTTTGTGTATTAGTGTGGCAATCAAAATGCTAATAGCTATTATAAAAGAAGGCGTTTTTGTCAGACAGAAGAAGATTTAGAGAGTGTGAAGGACCCATATAATCACTGAGGTATGTACACACTGGGTTAGGAGCACTATGTGGGCAGGATTTGGGGGATGTATTCTATTTCTTAGTGGCCAATTGGGCGTCCACTTCCTCCTCAGGCTTGAGGACGTGCCACTGCGCAATGGGTCTCCGTGGATTGGCCAACATATCCGACCAATGGCGAAGCTCCGTTCCTGTGCTATTTAGCCCCACAAACACTTTTCCAATGGCATCGTTCTTGCCGATCTTGTCATAGTCCAGAACAGTTATAACAATTTGAACTTTCTGTAGAGGAAAAACCACAGGAAGGGTTTTTAGGTGTTGTACAAATATATTGATTCCAAACCAAAATAATCTGTTTTCAAATATTAAAACTAATATGGACTGATGCATTGTGATGGATTGTAGTTGGTGATTTAACAGCAAAACCTTTAGAAAGTGATGACAACTGATTATGATGACATAAAATATGTGTTTTTTTTTGCCAAAGTAAAATTCCCAAGTGATTTTCAAGAAAAACAAAACCTGACATGAAAAATGACAATGAAGCCAACTAAAGGAAGTAATGAAATTGCTTTTACTTTTATTTTCAATGGTTATTATCAGTTACTAAAACATTTTTGTATACATTAAAATAATGGAAGTAATGTGAATTTTAATTAAATAAAACATAGCAAAATATTATTACAATATTTTCACACTTTTTATGTATTCATAAGCATATCCACACATTTTAAAGTAATGAAGACACCACAGAGTGTCTTCATTATAATGAGTACTTTGTTATCATTTGTAATTGTCATGCAACAAGTAGCAATCATGGTTTAGGTGAATGAGCTTACTAAACTTCTTAAGCACAGTTTCAAAGACGCTTGGCATTTCAAAGAGCTTCAGCTTGCTTTAATGAGTTGAGGCTGGATATTCTGATTAGCATTCAAGCTCTGAATTGAAAAGCAGAACCCACAGAGAGAACTTCCTGAACCATGAAAAGCAAAATCAATTTAGAACAATTTGCTCTTTTTGCAGTAAATTCGCTACTTCTTTTTTTTTTATAATCACCTTTTCAACTAAAATATAGCACAGCACAGGGAATGATCAAATATAGCATGTTAAAAGTGTAAAACCCAGTCAAGCGCATGACTGGAAGTAAATAGGTGTGTGACGTTTACCTGGATTTGTTCAAATGGCACTTCAAAACTGAAGGATTCATTGTAGTAGGGGTTTAGGGTGTTCTTTTTGATTGTCGTCTTTTTCTTCTTCAGACGCTTTCCATTCTGCATCAGGTGAATCTTAGCGTATGGATCTATAGGAGCAACAAAGGTCATGACATGAAATATGATCAAATCATTCTGCGAACAGTGCTAAATTGCTGATGAAGAGTGAGTGAACAGGTCCTCCCACCACCAAAAACATGCATGACTAGGGATAGGTTGATTGAGCATGCTAAATTGCACCTAGATGTGACTGTGAGTGTGAATCTGTGTGAGTGTGTGACCCTGCGACTGTTCAGGGTGTGCCCCGCCTTCACCCATAGCAGCTGGGATAAGATCATCTTAATTACTGGCTACTGACTTGCATTCAATGTCACCAACATCAGCCTGTGTGGCTGAGCTATTATTTTAAAGCATGGAGAGTATAAGTTTCAAATAACACATGTCTTTAAACTGAATTAAACTCCAAGGACAGGATGTATCAGGCTTTTAGATTAATTTTATTGTAAACACCTGGCCTGACAGTCTTTTTTAAAATGTTATGATGTTGTGCTTTGTAGTACAGCAGATTTGCTGTTGCTTTTGATATTTGTCCTTTAAAAGCACAGCACTGGTAGCATGAAACATTAACACAATAATTGCCATTTTACTGGACACGTTATAGAAAACTCCTGATGGACGCACAGTGTTTGTTATCTTTCAGCCCCTCATAAGTGGTCAGAGCCACTTATCAGATAAGATACGATAAACCTATATTAGTCCCACAAGTGGGATATTATGGTTAGATATTTAAAACCCTAAAGATATGGCAAAACTATTGCTGGATATAACAAAAACACGCACTTCATTCCTGAAACTAGTCAGTGTTAATCATTCTGACAGATTGTAATAGACTGTTCGATATACTGTAGGATAAACCGATATGCCTTCAATGTTTTCCCCGCACTGAAGGAAAAAATCACTTGTAGCACAGATCTTTGAATTTGGGCAACAAAAAAACCCCAATATATTTAAAGTGGGAAGGATATCTACATTGTAAAACATGCATAAACACATATGTGTACAAATACTCCACATGAATAAAATTTTAGCACAGTTATTACCAAAAGAGAGTAGACCTAAAGGCAAGACTGTGTATATGTAATGTATGTACCTTATGAATCTGGAAATTATGGTTTTGGTTGTTTAAATTTGGTATAATATGTTTTGCGGGGCAAAGTATTGGTTCACTAGTAAATGTGCACCGTGAACGGACCTCATTAACCATGTACAAGCACAAATGAAAAACAGCCAAACCAATCATGATATCAATCTGTACTACTTCTGTTGGAGCAGCTGGAGAACGCCAGCATGTACACATGTGCACAGATGTGAACATTAAAGAGATTTGCATTTCCACCAAAAACATTTACACTGAACAAGATAGAATGCTTTAGTTTAGCAGAAAGAGCTGAGAGGCAAAAAGCCCATTAGAAGCAGTGACACAGAAGGTTAGACAGAGAAAAAACACACTAAAAGCCAGAATTCCAGAATGAAAATAAAATAATGAATGGGAAAAGTTTGCTGATTGTGTTTAGAACAGCCTCAGGTGCATCCAAGAAGACAACAAGAGCATCTCTCTCTTTCCATAATAACACACTGACCTACCTCCCTCTGGAAAAAAAAACTTTACCTCTCAGACCCTAACTTTAACCTGAAATTGACATCTTGTTAGTTCATCTCCAGTCGTATTAAAGAATATTTAGGCATGAAATGTAGTTTACACAGTTTTCAACAAAATCAATACCCACCCTAATCATTTCCCCAAACTCCCCCAAACCTTCACTCATGCTGCTCAAACAACATCCAGCCCTACATTAACTGTGTGGCTAAGAAGAAAAATGTGGACGCCAGACATGTATTGGCTGAACTGAATCCATGTTATTGACAAAATTAGGTTAATTAAATTTCTTTTTCACTAACACAAACAAATTATATATATATATATATATACACACACAAAGCAGAATGTGATAAAGTGAAGTGAAGTCCAGTGACCATTCTGTATGTGAACACACCACAGCACAGATTGTGACCAGCACTTAACCCATTAGGATTTAACCCATTCACCAAGTGAAGCCGTGGACAGCCAAGAACACAGTGGCTCGGGAGCCGAGTTTGGGGACGGTACCTTGATAAAGGGAACCTCAGAGCAATCCTGCAATCCTGGGATGTGTTCTTAACTTCTAATGCTAAAAATGGCTAACAAAAGCCAACCTGGATAGAGGCTGACTTGTACTGGAACTCAGCTGTGACATCATTCCCAGCTCCAACTTCCCACTTAAGAGGTAAATGGAACATGTAAGCTACATTAGCCTCACAGTTCCATATTGAAGGAAGCAAACTTCAGACACCTTTCAACGACATTTAGAATGAGAGGAAAAATCTGTGTATTACTTTAATGTAGGGTGAGGTAGAATGTTCACACTACAAAGGTGTGTGTATTTATGTGTGTGTGTCTGAACTTGCTCAGCGATATCTAAATAAGAATCTCCCACACACACACGTCCTGCTGGCATCCAGCAGCAGCATTAACACACTCCTCCTTCCACCTTTCACTATCATCACTCCATCACTCCACTCAGAGTGGGTCCCACTTGTCTGTCAACTTCTCCACTCCACTCCTCACTGCTCCACTTTGGGGCTGTCGCTGCTGATTATATTAGAGATGGAGTAATGGAGCAAAAAATGCATGTAAATGTGTGTGTCCATCACTGTAATAGAGAGCAGTGGTAGAATTTTAAATCTGCATTATCCTCATACAAACTGACAACTATGCGCTGCTGAATGATTGAAACCATACATTTCAGTCCATCATTTAAATAAAAAAAAAGTACAATTGTGAATAAGCAAATTTTGGGCCAGCCCTATTCTACTTTTCACATATACACATTTAACAAAATGTGGTACATGCATAAAAAAAGATAAAGCTAGGCATAACTCTTTCGCAATGGTTAGTAAATAATGCTATATAATGTTAATAATAATTTTAAGTTAATTTCTAATGGAGATCCGACTCATTTTTTAAGTTAAGTAGTTTGATGTTAACATTGGAAAGTTTTTTAAACGTTTCTCCATATGCATTTGGAAATTAGGCTGGAAAACATTCCATTTCAATGAATTGTTTTAATGATGCCAAAAATAACCTTTCACTTTATGCTGAAGAAATGTATTGAATATTACCAATCATATTTGTTTATTTGAGATGAAATTTGAGGATTTTATGAACTGCACTGAACATTTAATCCCTATTTTTGTTTTATGCTGTGTTAGTTTTTAATTTCTCTGCATCTCATTCTGTTTTTTCTGTACCTCTCTCCATTTTCTCCCAACTTTTCCCTCCTTTTCTCTCTCTCTCACTTTCTCACACACACACACACACTCTTGATCGGTTCCTCTTGTTTCATTTTGTTAGCTCCCAACCTGTCCATCATCCTCTTCTGTAGTTTTCTGTGGAGCAGATAAAAATAATAATAAGGAGAACAATATTGCTGGTATTTTCAGGCTCTCCCTCATATTTCCATTGATCTAAGCCCACTTTATTAAACCGAGGAACAATGTGAGAGACAGGAATGGGAGCGATAAAAAGAGCCAGAAAAGTTAGAAAAGTGGGTTGTACTGAAAACAATAATTATAATGGTTGCAAAAGAGCATTAATATTTTGGTCTTGTGTTTGGTTTGCTCTGCCAGCTAACGGAATTGCTAATAACAGAATGATTTCAATTCAAATGTGTGGGTGTATTAGAACTGTTTTGCAGTTCTAATACATTGCAAAAGTGAAAGTGAGGTTTGTTATGAAAATGCTGCAACACAGCGCCTCCTGTTGAACAATGCTGACATTGCACCTGAATGTTGATTAGCCTAAATGGGGGATACTAGCTGCATTTATTAGCTTGAAGCTATTTTACACTTTATTCCAGTTTATTTGTGATCCTTTAGATCTGGCATATCTTGCTGGATTATTTTGGTGTCTTTCATGTTAGTGTGGAATAAAATACATTACTACTACTTAGGAGAACAAACTCTGATGGAAACATGGATCATGTCTATTTAGATTACTGAATAACATAACATACATGACACAAGATTTTGCCATAAAATATGTTTTTAAATATATTTGACACAGTTTCTTAGCAACACTCAAGCTGATATTTAAAGCAGTTTCTGAAAACTGTGACAGTCTACCCTCGCATGGAGGAAATAGTATAAACAAGGCGCTTCAAAAGTCTGCTGGCAACTGTTCAGACACTTGTTTTTTTAGGTCATCCCCTCAGTAAAAATATCTTTAAAAAATCATGAAAATCCAAACCGTGTTAATCTGGTGATGAGTGCAGATGCAGACTCTTTTCAGGGAGGCTATGAATTGTATATTCCATTGTATGTTCTTTTTTGTATTATTTTTACTTTTAATAACATGCAGGACAAAATATGATTTTCAACCATAATTTGAGAGCATATTGGCAGTAACAACATTCCAAATTATTTTTTATATTCTAACAGCTAATGTTAGGCTTTAGTATGCATTATGATGTAGATGTGAGATGTCAGTTTGCAACTGTTACAACTAATAATATGTCATACATTTTGTCTGTACTTCATATTCACCAGTTAAAGAATATATTTTCATAATTCACAAATAGCGTTCATTGCTTTATATCGCTATTTTTATTATGCATCAGTTTCTACTGTTTATTTCTGTAGTTTAGCTGAACAGGAGTTTTGCATTGCTTCCATTACATATTAGCTCTTTCAGGCTCATAGCTCTGGTGCAAAATTAAAGAAGGAAACTTCTAATTCAGCGCATTTGGAAGTTTGCTTGCGAAAAGTATACTTTTGAGTTTTCACTAACAAAGATGTCATAAATAGCACCTAATGAGCCTTTCGATAATGAAAATTTGTATGTTGAAAATGACAGGATGGATTGAGCAGACTGTCAAAATGACAGACCCTGATGGCCTGCCAAAGAAAACGTTCTTAGGAATAAACCTAATTACATGTATTCTAATTGGAAGAGCCCATGTCTTGTCTTTGAGTAGCTCCAGTGAGCGATTAGTCAGGGTAAACAGGGTTCGAGGAAAGAAAGGAATAAATTACAGGCCTGCCGATGAATTATTCTCCCTCAGTTCTGAGTCATGATGAAGATAGTCACTAATTATTGGCATGATATATGCAGGCCTATTGTTCCAGCCATGTGACAGCTCTCTGGGCATGCTTTGAAGTCTCTCTCTCCCTTTGGGACAATAACACACCCACAACCACAATTGCACATCGCGCCATTAGCGATGCCATTTTCGTGGAGGCTTTGAAAAATGCACACAAAATGGAGAAAAAAAGAGGAATGTTTCCAGGGCAGGTCTCTGGACTGCTTTGAAAATGGACTGTGCCTCTTAAATTTGTGTTCAGTCATCCAGACCCAAAGAAAAAGAAATCTTCAAAATTGACAGCCAAAGATTTCTCCTCTTGGATGTGTGATGCATTCAGTTTAGATTTGTATTACCTTCAATGGTCAGCTGGAGAATACTTTAGCATGATTTTCTGATAGCATGTGCTAGCTTTAGCAAACTGTCTGCCTAGCCGAGACAACTGTCAGAGACATGCTCAAATCTGAAACTTTTTCACTAATGTTTCCCCTGACTATCTATTATCCTACAACTCCATCAGAATGGCTTATCAGACTTGGCTGATCGTGTAAGACCAGCTAAGCCTAGTGATTCTAATGGATTCCAGTGGGAGAGTTAGCTGGGCTGGCATTTTATAAGGCAACATTTTCTCATAAATCCAGATCCATACCAAATGTATTCCTGGTATAAATGTATTAATCTATGTTTATTGGGAAAACATAGATGCTTAATGAAGCTTAAAGACCTCATAAGTCTACTTCATGAATCACAACCAGCACAGTAAAAACGTCCTTGACTTTAAATGCATAATAATGGGCTGGGAATGGCCACCAAATAATCCTTTAAAGTCATGTTCTGTACAAGCCAACCAGTAAATCCATTTCTTGTGCTAAAAAATAATTTCAAGAGCTGAAAGCTTGACTTTTATTTTCTTAAAAGCTTTACCTCAGACTCTCACTCTGACCTTCACAGAGAAACACTTCAGTTCTGCATTTTACCAACAACTGCTGACAACAACCAATTCAAAACAGTTTAACTGCAACTTTAACCTCAGTCCTGAAATCTGTTTATTTTTCCCATTTATGATGATACTGTTTCTGCAAAGAGCAGGAAAGAGGAACAAAATGTTCAATGTTAAAATAAAAAGGCCAAAAAATCAATAAAATGGTTCATAAAACCTCAAATTAACACATTAAAATATCTGAAAGTTAATGGCACTTTCAGTCAAATCACCTAGCATCACAGCAGTAAGAATCCATGTGAGTTTTTCAACAAGAGAGACACTGAAAACAATTAAACAAAACATCAGACGCTTGCCATAATCACCACTTTTGCAAACTGCATACTAAACTACAATCCTTGGCTGATGGAATCACCAAACCTGAAAGATATTCACCCAGCTTGTACCTTGTTGCAAATCACAGGTATGACACATAACATTTTAGTTTAATCGCTGAACATTCTGACATCGAACAACATATGTCAAACTGATTCAATGACATTATTTTAATTAACTGCATATTTTCCCCCAGATCACAAAGAATAGAAATTATGAAATTACTCAGTGAGGAGGATTCAGCTTGTAAATTGCAACTACCAGCACAAGTCTGGGAATGCAAATTAGTCTGTATAAAGAGAGCATTTGCAGGCCTTAATGAGCTGTTGGACTAATTGAAAGGAAACATGGCCTCAAAAAGAAAGTCACAGAATGAAACAAGCAAAAAGAATAAAGCTCCTTTAAGAAGACAATCAAGCAAAGGGTGAGGCAAACATGTTGACTGTCCCCAGTCAGCTTTGTCAAAACATTGGTGCAAGTGTAAACAAAATGGGAAGGTTATACATATATGTTTATAACAGAACTGTAAGAAATCTGTTTAATTAAATTGCATTTACATACAGAAAAGCCAATGGAAACCAGCATTAACTCCTAAACAGAAGGAAGGTTATAGTGGGATAAAGAAAAGAAATCATGTGTGGATGATTGAATGAAAGTGATGTTCAGTCAGGGATCACTAATCTGTATTGATCATTGAGATTAAGCTGGAACTTTTGTCTGGTTTCTCCACTCATTAATGGTCGGGGGTTGCATGTCAGGTTTAGGACAGAGAGAGGTGGCAATCATTACCTTGACAGTCAATACACAGGTGTACATTGAATTGTTGGACACATTTGTCATTTCATCAATTGAAAATAGGTTTGGTGATGATTATGTCACTTTTCAAAGATGATAATGCAGCTGGCCACAGAAGACTGTTAAAGCTACCTTCTGTAAAGGCACATGCACTTAATGACATAGTCGGGATCTCAATCCGATTGAAAATCTATGGTGGAAATGTATGTAAGTATATGTATGTCTGTACACATTGAAAGGCAGAAAGTATTATCAATAGTGTCAATGAACCAGACAAACTGAACATAGCCCACAGAAGTGCCTACCCAAAGAGGAAAGTGTAAATTCGAACAACACGTTGTGACAGTTCATTTCGTTTTTTCTGGAGTCTTTCATTTAATCAGATCCATTACCTAACATGTTAAAAAATGTAAACAAACAAAAAAATGTAAACAAACAATCAAAGTATTCTGGAAGCAGGTTAAACACACGTGTGTGTGGCGTTAGTAGCATAAGCTACAGTGAGTAAATATTATAAAACATAACATTTAATATGTGGTTCATCTGTCCAAACTATGTTCAATGGTCCATGTTACAAAAGACCAGTTTTTTGTGAAATAAAATTTCACAAAAAATGACGTTTGAGGATTTAAACAACACCTTTTTTTGTTCATGCTCAACTGAGACACTATGAATGTGCCAATTTTGCTTTCTTGTAAAAATGGAAGAGCTCAGATGGGTGTGCTTGTCATATTCTGCCAGGTTGAATCAGAACACACCACATGTCAGAGCAGCCAAAGGCTACAATCAGAAGAAGTGGAGCGTTGAGTCACATAAAATGCCATTCTTGAAATGCAATAAACTAGAGGTTTAGAAGGATGAAATCACAAAAGCTACAAAACCAAAGGCTAAAGGTGCCCATGAGGCACTGTACTGTCCTAGCATCTAAAAAAAGAGAAAATCACTTGCATTTCTTAGGATCTTCAGCAAAAAATGTTCCTGCCACACACACATTACTAATCCAGGTCTACCCAGTCCATCCCTCACCAAGTCCATCTCAAAAACATCAACTGTAAGGTTTGAAGTTGCACCTACTCAGGCCAAATGTGGAGAACATCACATCCTGTCCTGTTTAGAGATTACACTCCAGACGGTGAGAACCATATCAAAAACTCTTTTCCAAACAGACTGGACTGGAGCTGAGCATTTTAAGCCTGTCCTATGAAGGATCGTTATTCGTGTTATTTTGTGTTCTGCAATTCAGAACTATCAAATATGCAGAGTCTAAATTTGAAAATATGAATGGTGGTGTGCATTCAAGCTACACTGTGATGTAATATGGCAAGAAATACATAAGTATGTTAGCAGTTCAATGCTCTCCTGCAAACTATAAACTAGTTGACTTACTGAAAGTCACTCCGTTTCATAGCCTAAAGTCAGTTTATACCCTTATGACAAACAACTAAAGTACTGCAACAGTGTACTGTATATTGTACTGTAACATTTTACTGGATTTTTAAACAAGGTGTAGTAGCTGCTTTCATCATGGGGACTTCTTGTAAACGTTCTTCTAGTAAGATGAGTGTGCAATAACATAGAATAGGCCACATGGATCACAGCCTAGCTTCTGGAACACAGGAAGTGTGTCACATAGATTTCTTCTTATCATGTACATTAGCACTCACAAATCAGGTCTGAACAGAGCAAATTATTCATACTTCTACATGTTAATGCACTTAATACAGAAAAATGTATCTAGTATCTATATGTAGCCAGTTTGTGTTTGTTTTTAAAGATTTTTTAAAAACTATTTTTCAGTCTACAGCAGCAACACCTGACTCAATGAATTGTAAAGTTTGAGATACCCCCAATCTGTCAACAAATATCAATAAAGATGATGACTTTGACTTGTTCTGTAATGAATCCTGTCAGAAAGCTGCTGCCACTTTTTAATAATGTACTGGAACCTTGTTCAACTACAGCTTGCGTTCACACTCCAGCATGTAATCTTTGATTTCCACAAGGTCATGGGTCACATTTTCTCTCACAATTGGTCCCACTAATTGGAAATCAAAATATAATTAGCTGATACCTCCTTCACTTTCTAATTATGTTAGTGGTTAATCTGATGTGTAAAAGCTTCAGTTGTCCATCTAGGTAAGCATCGCTTTCACACAAGACAAATTCTTTGCACATGCAACACCGATTAAATGTCTCTGCTTATGGAAGGAACTACAAGTGTCCCATTTCTCCTCACCTGACAGGCCTCCTACATCCATCTTCTTCAGATTCTTAGCTTCCAGAATGACCACAGTCAGCTTTCCAGCAGTGGGTACGTATCGCAGGGAGAAACAAATGTCCCCAAGCTTCTCTTGCTGTAGGAGATGAATAGACAAGAGTTAGCGCAAAATCCACATGAGTTCAAATGGATTAACTAGGTCAAGCTACAATGAGATTTTGCATTCATAGCAAAAACAGTTCTATGTATTTCCGTAAAAGTCTATAACTTATAACAACAGGACTCTTACATAGAACCGTTTTATATGAAGAATTCCATAAGACACACTCTCCATCTCAAGGTCATATAACAATAATAATAAGCGTTACAATAAGTGACATATAGTTATTTACTGTAAATACTACGATATTTATCCAGGCTTGGATCACCGTTTGAGGCATTTATTCTAAATGGATTCTTAGTAAAGTGATTGATATTCAGGTTCTTCTTGGCAAATTTAATGCTGATACTGAGCAGCGTTGTTTTTCCCATCTATTTTTACACTCTCTGAAAGGTTCAGGACTGGTGCATATATGAGGGCATTTGTGATTGGCACTATGTAATTGCATTTCGTACATGAACACATGTAGGTGTCAGGGGTGGATGGATGCTATGCATGTTTCATATGACTCATTCCTTAACATGCACGAAACACACATGCAGCAAGCTAATAAAAAGGCCAACGCTAAAGGTTAAAGTTTTGGCTGTACTTTGAAATGGCGCATGCTATCTTTCAAACAATCAATTTTTCTACCATTAAAAGGTCATCAACACATTAAAAATGCTAACATTTTATGGCTCAATTAGCCAAATTCTTCTGAGTAAATAAGCTCATTCAGATGCTGTGCTGGAATGCACAAATCCAACAACAGCAGCACAAAATCATTCAATTATTCTCACATAATAATCTCATTCCAAAACACTTAATTAGTTTTGTGCAAAAACCCGTGTACACAGGAAATCAACCATGCTGTGATTGCTTTCATAGCTCTTTCACATACATTTCTGTTTGTTCAAAACGGGAGCAGTAACTTCCTACACATAGACCGGAACTCCAAAGGAACCTAGTTCAGAAAATATTGCCTGTGGCTCCTATACCCCTGTCAAATCTCAGAGACTCAAAGTGACCTTGTTTCAGTGACACTGGGAGGAAAACTTGTTTGGAAGGAATGAAGCCATGTCACAGCATCCCAAAAACAGATTTGTCTTGTTTTTGAGACATCCTCAGGGGCAACGGAGTGAGAAAGGTTCATTTCAAGAGGAATGGTACTTCAAAGCATTTCCATGGTACTATAATATTTTATCAGTAAATACAGACACAACTCAACAATCTGGAGATGTCTTACCATCATTAGTAATTGATATCGTTAGAATTTTAGTTAGATTTTTTCCTTTATTTACATTTCTATAAAGAAGTTTCACCAGAACATCTTTTGGTATATTTGGGTGCATTTCATTGATGCACATCAAAGTGTCTCCCTAGGTATGAAGAGCAGGTTTTGTCACAGTAGTGATTTGACATTGTCCTTCTCTGTTTACTTTGTGCTGTTAATTATTGTTGAAAGTACATACTAAAACAATTTTGGCACAAAGGAGATTAAAACATCCAAAAGCTTTGAATGCTCATGAGAACAAAGAAAAATGCAGCTGTGTATTAACTTTGGTGAACTGTTGCAAACTAGGGCTGGAACTGTTATCATTTTTTTAATTATAAATTGGGACAAAATTATCAATAAATGTAGTATGTTTCTGTGAAGTGGTGGAATTTTGTTTAAACCAATACATTGTAAAATATGATCAAATAAGAGCTACGTTTTTGCATTGACATTATTTACTAGGTGGTGCTACTTTACAAATAAACATTAAAACCTTCTAGAGACCTAATTGCCATACAGATTTGGGAATTTTGGCAAAACAGAACAAAGTGCTTTGCACCTATCCCAGTTCAGGGAGCACTAGCATGATAAGACCTGACCAGCTAGGGCCCAAAACCTCTCATTCTGTTTCAGCCATGTGGTGTGGTATCCATACCAAGTTTCATGCAGAGTGATGAAGATTATGATATAAAATCACCAAAGAAAACCCGATTGGATATCTTTTACTCTCAGGGCCCAATAATGCATATAT
>JBBMFX010000122.1:24354267-24368928 GCA_037832545.1 Rhabdalestes septentrionalis
TTATTTACACCACGACCACCCCACCCCCCCAGCCCCCACCCCCCTCTGTGGCATGTAAAACACAGGATAGAAAATCTGAGAATAAGGGTTAATACTGACAATAAAAAAAAACCTCCTCCATTCTGGTGGAAGAAGAAATTTGGTTGCTAGCATGCTAGGCAGCTTAACAATAGCAAATAAATGCAAAAGTAGAGAGAGTTTGTGTGATCTAATTCTGCTCCTGACTGACTGCTTTTCTATTAGGAACTCATTTATATTCAGTTCTGGAAAAAAATATGAATTAGTTTCCAGACACTTTTAAAATAGAGCCATCTCCATTTTGGAAAAAAAGTTCTGCAAAATGAAGGCCCTTCTCCTCTGAAGTCTACACAGTCAGGGCAGTTTTGATATTTATTGGTGTGAATTGGTGTTTCAAAACTGAACTGCAATGAAAGGTCAGATTTTGGAGCAAGAAATATACAGAATAACAGTGTTTTCCACTGAAATCTCCCCACAGACAAAAACAAGCAGAAATAATCCACTGAAAATGCAGATTCACTTTCAATAAATAGTGTAACTCATTCATTAACTAATGGTTAGATGCGGTCATTCATTTATGTTTGCTCTATTTGTTGCCATATTCCTTAATACTTTGTTTTATTTGTTATTTCTTGCTGATACAGAATTTAAATATATATGAAGAAAAATGAAGTAGAAAACCAGCTACTGTTTTTGTTTAAGAAAAAAAAAAGAAAGATGCACAGCGCAGCTTCTCGAAGCTTAACTCTTGCATGAGAGATTGAGCACTGAATGTGTATATGTGTGTGTGCATGTGTGTGATGGCTGAGAGTAGATAATCTGACTCTGTCAGGTTTGTTTATGGAGGTTAGGTGCTGGTGGAGTTGCTCCACTTTCACGCACTGCCTCAATTATCTGCCAGCTAACATCTGCCAAGAGGATATTTATCAGCTCTTCACCCGCTGAGTGAGAGAGAGACAGGGAGAGAGAGACAAAAAGGGAAGAGGAAAAAAAGCAGGGAGAGTGAGAAAAATTGAAAAGACAGCAAGAGGTGAAACATATAGACCAAGAGGATGAAAGAGGGAGAGGAAAATAAACAAAGGAGAGATAGAAAGAAGAGAAAGAGAAAAGACCTAAGGACAGACAGAGAGAGAGAGAGAGAGAGAGAGAGAGAGGGAGAGAAAGAGAGAGAGAAAGAGACAAAGACATCGAGAGAGGGAGACAGTGAGAGAGAGATGGGATACTGAGATGATCCTTCACTTTATTGAAGCAGAGTAAGTGCTACTCTCTCAATCACTGGTAAACTGCTGCAGACAGCTGTTGATTCACAGTGGGATTTATGATACCGCACTAAAAGATTTCACAGAATTAACAGAGAATTCTGGACACCATCTTTTGCATGACTTAAATGAATTATGTAATTAATTACATAAACATGTAGTGACAATGATGTCATTATTGAAATGATGTTCAGATCATGAATTCTGTGTAATTAATGGTGTGCAGAGAGAAAAAAGTGCCTTGTAGTAACTACTGAAGCATTTCAATTGTCATTAGTTTGGGAAATGTTAAGAACACAACAAGAAGATTCAGAATTTGGGATTATTGCTGTATTTCCAGCCTTTCTGTGTAATAGTATGAAATATGGTTTTCTTTTTTATGGAAAATCATGTCATACGATACATAAGCAGGTCTATATTAGTTTATTTGACAACTCTACATTGTTTGAGGCGAGTGTGACATGATTGTCATTCTGTTAACATAATTCTTAATGGTTGGGTATAAATCCCATTAAATTATTAGTATCATATCTCCAGTGCAAAGCTAATTCAGGAAAACTTCTGACATCAAACGTCTTGGCATAAAGTTTGACAAAATGTCATAAAATACAGTAACTTTAAAACCAGTTCTGTCAGACAAGTAGACACAAATGACTTAAGAGCCAACAAAATGAACATACTTACAAACAGGACTTTAAAAATGTTCACAATACACCTCTCACAACACACAGCGGAAAACATTTACAGGAGACCCCCCTTACCGTGTTTTCAGTGAAATTGTAATCCAACGAGTACTGTAATTTGCCAAGTTTTTCTTGCTCCTTGGGCTCTGCTTCCTTCTCATTTTCAGTCAGCCCTGTTTCCACTTCATCTTCGTCCTTCAGGGCCTGAAGGAGACACCCAGCCAACAGTCAGTCCGGCCACAGCTGAACGCCAGCCTGCTGCCCGGAACCAGCCTGCTTGCAATTTAGGGGGCCAAGCACTCCAAACACAACAGTGGTTAACACCCGGACATGCTCAGTGATGGATTGAGCCCTAGGGTATGAAACCCCACCCCAAGCCCAGTGTCAGTCGGTGGGTACCTACTCTAATCAGGGTGAATGTAGGTTGGGGAGGTTGCGAATGTGGGGTGGGGAGGTTGCGAGTGTAATGACTATTTCACCATAAATTTTACATTCACTAAATATAAATATAGTTTGTTGGTGTTTGTGCCCCTTTATAAATCAGGATCAGAAAACTATTGATCTTGAAGCAAATTGCGTAAATTGCTACATAATGGTGAAAATATTAAAATGTATTATTCTTTTCAGAGTAATAATGTTTATACATCTCTCAGCCTATCAATGTCAACCAAGTTATGTTTTTAAAGGGATCCATGTGTAGACATCTGTCTATATTATTTAAGGAATTAGAGCAAAGATGCTTTGTTAATGCAAATGAATGTTTTCACCTTCAAAAGGCACATAAAACTGATACAAAATATGGGGCCGACATTTTCAGTTCTGTGCAAAGCATTCTTTGAGAATTGAAAGTACTCTGTGGGTTGAATGTCTCATATAAGGTTTGAGTTATTTAGAAGTGACAGTGGTGAGAGATTGTGTTTCCTACTAGCCTGAAGAGGTGCCATGGTTGTGCTGTGTTTTATGAGAGTTCAATCAATCGTCATTTATAAAGCATGCTGTTGATGAGGCAAATGCAGCTTATCAGTTCATTCAAGTGTGGAAAAAGTCACCGTCCAGAAAAGAAAAGGTCAGTCTGGATCATCAGTAAACATGCAGGGCATTCACATTTCCCCCAGAACAGTGACATAATCTGGTGAAACCCCCCTCAAATTCTCACTGGCTGGCCATGAAAATGACCGCCACGCTCATGGAAGCGTTAAATATGCATCATGCCTGTGGAAGGTGGTGAAAAATAAAAAATAACTATAAAAATGAAAACAAACAGGGCTGGGATAACATACACAGGGCCTGTCCTGTCTGCTGTCAGGTTAATCTCAGTGAGAGCGAAAGGCTGAACGAAACTGATTTCTTTTCTTTCGAGTATCATTCTGAATTCATGTTCAGTCTGGCAATTAAGATTTTCCTGGGGTGTTCATGCTGTTGTAAATAGTACAAACCAAAGTATGGTTCAGTTGTGGATATTTGAACTGGCTTGGTTACCCTGCTCAGGGTGTTGGTATCATTTCCACTAAAGATGGAATAGCTATTGGATTTAATGATAAAACCTGATGGGAATCATACTAATGCAAATATTAAAGGGTCCATAACATGAAAAAACTGAATTTTCCTTTAATTTTAAGGTTATTTTGCAACATCTGAAACAGTTCAACAGCCCATGCTATTTGTAAAAGCGGCTATTTTGAATTCATTGATAAGTGATGTCTCAGACACCTGTGTATTTATATATATCTACCTACTAATCCTACACCAGTCATTCAAACTTAAGTTATGAAGAGTATGATGGTTTATTTTTACAAATTTGGGTTTTAATGGTACAGAAACAAGAGAATAGTTTAAATAACTGTTTATAGCTGTTTATAGCGGGTAAAAGAATGTTGGAAACATTCACAAACATTAAATGTGCATTATAGGCCCTATAATCCTTCCAATAAGCATGTTCTGTTAGTGTCTTTTTAAAAAGTAGAGGTAGAGGAAAATAGACTAATGCTACTGCCACATGTATGCACCGAGTGCCACATGCAGTGCATTTACTTATGCATATTTCACATTAATATGCACGCATGATTGCGCTGCTCTTTGCATACTAACATATGCAGAGTGCATATTGTTCTGTTGAAGCATTTCATGTTTATATACTTAACAGTCAATTATTATTGGTGTCATGGAGTCTGTTTCCTGGTCAGAGATTAAGTCTGGACTAGTCACGCACTGCATTATCTTTAGACTCACCATACAGAATGATATGTAGTGCAGGACTAGGCTTAATTCTAACCAGTGTATTTTAACAGTATCACTGCATTGGTGGAACATTTATCATTTTAGTCACTGAGGTCATGATAAGAAATCTTCTTACTATCCCATCTCTCTTTAGAAAATGAGCTATTTTTGTCACTTTTTTCACAAATTTGGCTATAGCTTGCACAGCATGGGAGTTGTGAAAAGTTGCCATGGCAACAAGCACAGCTCCAATGGTGACATGTCAGTTAGCAACTCCAATTTAGTGTCTGCAGCAGATTTATGTGTCTTAATAAAACAAATCAGATTAATAAGCCCAGGAAAATCTTGATTAGTCCCTCTACCAAGTATGGACTCATTTGCACATTATGTATTAACGTAATGCAAATGTGTGTCCTGAAACTTGAAGGCTTTATTTTGCCTGTGTTTGGTCAAGAGTTTGGAAAATTAACAGCAATTACTGATCCAATAGCTGCAAAAAAGGATATCAAAGTTAAATTATTGTAACTATTGTAATATATTGTATATATATATATATATATATTTTTTTTTTCTTTATGAAGCCGTTATGAAAATATTCTAATATTACTCAAACTTTAACTCTGCTTCAGAACATTGATATAACTATGCCATAAACACATCATTGCAAATCAGAATCTAAAAACCATTTAAAAACCTTTTAATTCTGTTGGATCTTGTCTTGACAGATACGATAATGTAGTATACTATACCCTAATGTCATGATATTAAATTAGCATGTGACATACATTATCAAGCAAACAATATAGTATCTGTCTCAACAATTACAGTAATGGTAATGGTAACATAATGACAGCTCATAATGACACACCCTAACATGTTTACGGCATTGCAATGTCCATATTAAATAGCAGGGTAAGCAAAAGGTTAAAATTCATGCCTGATTTTTTGGATAAGTATGCTTACAAATGCTTTAACAATGATCGCTTTAAAAAATGATCGCTTAAACCAAGTATGAGTAGATTGAATAGTCATAAAATATTCTTAGAACAATCTCAAACTGAGAAATATTAGATATATCTGTTGCATTTGAAATCACTTTGCCATGATATCATTTGTTGCAGTAATAGACTTAGAGAGCCAATTAATGTGAATGATGTTGCAAAATGATGCAAAAGAGAAGAATGTGAAAGATTTCGAGTTTCAGGATGATGAAAATGTGATCAATTTAGAGCAAAATTAAATGAAATAAAAACATGATCGCTCACTAGAAACGTAGCAATGATTAATGCCAGTCGACTCATTTAAAAAAATTCCAGATAATCTACCATGGTTTTTTGTAACCCTTTTTTTTTTTTTTTTCTGATGTAGGTGACCTTTCAGATTGCTTGACAAGAAGGGCAAATTGAAAAGTGTGTCTTGAGGATTTTATAGATCAGACTGGTCAGCGCTTTTTGCATAATTTGTAGGGCTAATGAGTTGAGTGTTATTTTCCCGCCAGACATTTGTCAGAGTCAAAAGTTCAAGTGGGCCAAATGAAGTCCGCCTTTGTGCTCAAGGCGGTGCTGTGCACATACAAATAATAACTAAACCTTCCCCTTGACGCCTTCCTCGAAGAGATCGCTCACAGCCTGGCAGCTTAATCATCCTACGAGAATTAATTTTTTATCAGAAATATACTTCAAAGGAGAAATCAGTGTGGTTCAGCCTTGCCAAAGCGTACTCAAGTGCTTTTTTGGTTCATTCATATGTATAGATATATATGTGCATAAACCAGAGTTACACACATATATAGTGCAGTTATACATGTACTGTATGCATAGTTACATATATATTTTCCTCTACAGGAGTAAGTTTGTTGTCAACGTCATTGCAGCAGGCTAAAAAAAGATCCAACAGCAATTGGGAACCTACCGCCAGTGCCAATCCCGAAAAGTCATCAGACAAAACATAGATAAGGAGGACATAAAAGGAAGAAACACAAATTAAAACAACCACACACAGAGGCTACCACATGTGTCTGGGCACACCAGGAGAAATGACCACTGAGAGACATAAAGCTCTTTTTTGTTCTCTTTTTGTATCACAAGGTGCTGTGCAGGTTTTGATTAAACATGTGGAGATTAAAGGAACACTCCAACATGCCTTCAACCTCATCTCTGCCTACTGCATCTGTAGCGCACATTCATTATAATGGACATTCATGATGAAATACTTTGTTGCATTTAAGAAAGAGAATCAAAATGATTAATTCACAATACATATATTAGAAATAAAAAGTGCAGTATTTGAATTCATGAAATACATGATTGGTTGGGTAAATTGGAAACTCCAGCCATTCCTCTGTACAGTACAGGTCTTAGGATGAAACAGAGAATGATGGAGATGGTACCAAAAGACAATTTTTTCTTATTTTTCTGGCATGTTTAACCAAACGTTTTCCACAGATACATGCCTTGGCTGAAATAATCTGTTATATGATATAGATGCAGCAAACAGAGATTGATCTGAAATGCACGAGAGTATAACTTTAGCTGATGTGATATGTATGGAATACGTTTTGGTGTTTCCTTCTGTGTTCAGACATAAAAAAATGTGCATTAGTGTTAGTGTTAGTGTGTGCAGCTGTAGTCAATGGTGCCTGTATTTGCTGACTGTATTTTGTTGAACTAAGTACTGATACTACTGACATTATAGTACGAACATAGTCAAAAATTCACAATGTAAAGGGTTTCTGCAGCATGCCACATATATGTCGATAACTACAGCAGCACATGGTGCTATAGCGCCATAATTCTTTATGCATGCTTTGCAAGTTGAATATGGAAGAACATAGTTACTAATGTGAGAAAAATCAGGTAATATATAAGCAATTACTGCATTGTTATGTAATATCTGTCCTGGACTGAAAGTCTGTGTCATTACATGGCAAATTAGGGCAACTTTGTCAATTATTCTGTTAGAAGTGTGTAGTGTGTTATAATGCAATTAGTATGCAAACCAGGGTCAGAGTGTCAGTGTTGGATGTAATTTGTGGTTGTGTCTGAAAAAAGGAGGAGGTGCATTATTGCTCTCACTCCCCTGTCTTAATTAGCTACCGTCATTTCTCTGGGTTGAAACCACTTCATAGTCCAGCATAATAATATGCAGCACTACTAAAAAAGAAATTAAAAGCCTAACAAAGAACAAAACAAAACATGAAAACATGTACATTAAGCTATAAGCAACAGACAGCAGGTTCTATACGTTTTTGTGCCGTTTTTACTCTGCCAGGTTTTCAATCCTGTAATTAAAATCAGCAGTCAAAAGACATTTTAACAAGAGACATTTTCAAGACATTTTTCTTTCTTCCTTCTTTCCTTTTTAGAGTTGCTTCTTGTCAATGTAGATCTGATTACTATGTCAAAAACTTAATAGCATAGTGTTACAAGACAGTGATAAAAATACTAAAACAGAATGGCAACTTCATGCAAGAATTAAACAAGGTAAAACAATAAAGTCTAGGTTGACGGCATTAAAAAAGTTTCTACCTCTGTTTTGGCCCCGTCTATGACATCCTTCATGTTAATGGCATTCTTGCCCTTGTCTTTGCCCTTTTTCTTGTTCTTCTTCTTGAATATCCACTTTTTGCAGATGCAAAAACAACAGGACACGACTAACACAACGGCCACAAAGGCAATAGCCACGATGGCCCATGATGGCACTGAAACAGAAGGAAGAAAACATTGTTGTTAGTATTAGCCGTAAATACTAGCATTGAATGGGCTAAAGTCGCTAATGTGTTGCAAAAGATCACTTTCATTTAGCTCAAGTGAAATTGGTCCCTATTATGAATGTAAGCTGTACATATTATTAGTATTTTCTGAGCTGTTAAATTTGCTTGTTTTTGCTTGCAATGACTTTTTAGAATGGAACATTCAGTTAGAATACGTTTTCTTTTCTGTCTGTTTAGCTTAGCATCAGGAAATGCAGGCTATTCAGTCTGTTTTGGTGACAAAGAGAAGAAGCTTTGGCATTTAGCAACTAGCAAAAAAGACAGTGCTTTTTTGTTATTTTGGGCCATCATTAGGCCATCATTTTTGTCAATTTCAGGTGGCTAATTTAGTTTAGACCAAAAAGGTGCAGTTTTGTTCATCAGCACTAGCAGATTGGTGTTAGCATTAGCACCAATTCATTCACTGAACCAAAATGGCCCTTGTTATGTATATGTATCACGACTGTTTCGTTTCAGTTTAGTTTCCTTAGTTTGTTTTACTCAAGCTTCCATTTTAAGATAAAAACATGGAGGCAGACAGTGGTCTAGTGATTAGGAAGTTGCCCTCACGATTAGAAGGTTGTGGATTCGAATCCCAGAACTGCTAGTGTCATCTCTGAGGTATCCTTGAGCAAGGTACCATAACCACACAATGCTCCCCCTGTTGATGGCAGCCCACTAGTTGAATGGGTGAAATTTAGATAAAAAATTCCCATTGTTCACACTGTGCTGTTGTGTGTTCATGCGTGACTATAAGGACCACTTCACTTTAATAGCAACCATTTGGGCTCAAACTCCAGTGCCAGTCACATAATGGTAATCTGTATAGCTGCTGAGAACATGCTACAGCTAAACTAAAGTTTCCATCCTCTGCTGGTTTATCTCTTTGTTTTTGCCGGGGCTTCCATTTTAGTATGAAAACTGTAGTTTAGCTGTTGTGTGTTTTGAGCATTTATACAGAATGGCATTATGTGACTAGCACTGGAGCTGAAACCCAAATGGCTGCCATTATGAATATATGACGAGGCGGTACATGATTTTCTTTAGGAGTTTTCATCCTGAGCTTCATTATTCTTGCTTTTCATGTGCCACATCGATATTGTGAACACATTCTGAGCCGCAGAGGAAACTGCATCTGTCTGCAGCTAACGGCGCTTTGATCAATTGAAAGGGAACATGTTGCTGTCTAGACGCAGAGGCTTAATGATCTCGACTCAAACAGAGACGTTTAAACACTCAAGTGAGTGGCCTCAGCCAATTTAGTGTGAATAACAAACGCTGGCATTCGAGAATCACCTTACAAAGGCAGACACCTTTCAGGAGTCTGACACGATTCTGCCAGTCACTAGTGGCGTAGGATTTATTTAATCAGTGAGCAAGGTGTTTGTCCTAAATGTGCATTTCTTCTTAAATCAAGCAACCGTCCACTGCTTCTCTCTGGGGTCTTTTGGTCATGACTCCAGTTAAATTCAGTCAAAACGAATAAAGCTCAAACAGAGAAGGCCCCACACTCTCCGATTTTTTACTACAGTTGCTCTTTTCCAGCCATGTTTCAAATCAGAGGCAAAACTAAAGCAATTTTTAGATACATTTATATTATCTTAACATTTAAATGTAAATTGCAACATGTTCCAAGCATAGACAAAGCATTTACATTTACATTTATGGCATTTATCTGACGCTCTTATCCAGAGCGACGTACATCAGTGAAACTAAGAAAGTAAGCATGTATGATAAATGATATTTGCACTTATAATAATTACAATAATAATTGCAGCATCTGAATGGGCACAGAACAAGCATTAAAGCAGATTTCGTCCCCATAACATTTTCAATCAAATATATAATAGGATAAGTATAAAATTTTCTTATATATGCACTACTGATAAAAATTTTGAGAACACCCCAAAATGGTTCAATATTTCATTTATCATTCTGCAGAAAGTTCTTCCCAACTATGTTGCAGATGTTCCCATATGTGTGTGTCTCTTATAGGTTGCTTTGTTTTCACTCTTCTGTCCGGTTCATCCTAAAGCAGCTAGATGGGTTTTAAGTCTGGAGACTTCTTGCCACTCCATGTTTTCCATGTTTACTGTCTTGTTCTTTTTTCCTAGGGTAGTTGTGGCAGAGCTTGGACTTATGTTTTGGGTCACTGTAGGATGAACCCGATCCACTTGGCACATACCAGAACGTTCTGCGTGGAGCTCCTGAATAATTTCCCACTTCTTGGTAACCTTACCATTTTTAAACCTCTCACAGTTCAGCACTGTCCTTCCAACCATTTCATGATATCCACTAGACTTGAAACACTGGGGTGTTCTAAAACTTTTTGTACATAACACATAACTCTTTTGTTTCATAGTTTGGAATCTTTTATATGCATTACTTATTCTGGTACTGAGGTCATAAAACATTATAATCACCAATAAAAGACTTCTGTGTCTTACATGTATAGTTTCTTACAAGAGTTAGCAATAGTGAACAGGAAGTTTGTGTCCATAGCCTGAGTTTTAGGGTAGTTGAGGGGCTTTTTTGGGATCTGTCTCAGACTAAATACAGCTTACAGCATTAGAGTGTGCTGTCAGCGAAAGACAAGCTGCTGTCCTCCTCTGCACATAGACAGGAAGAATAACAGCCTGCTGCTGAGCGCAGGGGAGACACATCCAAAACAATGGAGCTAAAAGCAGCCATACTGCACGCATCAGCAGACCGCACACATCACACGCTCTCCCCCAGCACACATGTGCCGGAATTAATTAGGCAACAGATGCATTGAAAGATTCCTCGATTCAGAGAGGCGTACAGTAATTATAGCTTCTGCTACTTCTCCAATACAACCAACACCTGGCAACCCATGCCAGATTTTTGCCTGTCCACTTCAATGTAAAGAAAAGGCATGGTTTGCCAGAAAACAATATAAACATAAGTAAACATAATTATATGTTACATGTTTATACCGTGTGCCCTGAGCCTCGTCGTTTCGTTTTTTCTGTGTACCAGTATATAGAAAAAAATGACAATAAGATCACTTTGACTTGACTTTGACTATATTTTTAATGTACTTAATATATGTAGACATCATATAGATTAGAGCATTGGATTCATTCTGAAAAAAAATATAATCACATTAATGGTATTTTTTCTATTGGAAATGACATTTTTTTCTTTCAAGGACTAAATTTCAGAACATGTCCTACATGTCCCCCAGTGTTTCTTCTGAAATCAAATGCATTAAATAGGGAGTTTGTCCCCTATTATGTAAAAGCCACTTCTGGGAGCCTTCTATACTAGATGCTGAAATGTTGCGGTGAGGATTTGATTGTATTCAGTCACAGGAGCATTAGTGAGGAAAGAATGTCCTGGTGACAATTTTTTGTGTCCAACTTTCCTTGATTCTTCTTCACAGCATTTTGAAGACTTTATATTGCATTTGTCAGTGGCGAGAAATATCACCATCACTCCCTCTCGCTCCCTGGAGGTTTAGATTTGCTGGCACAGGGTGGCATTTCCCACAGCGAGGTCTTTGGAGTGGGGGTGGCAGACGAAAGGGAAAGAGCGAGGGAAGAAAAATCAATGTGCTTTTGACAAAATCGATGCACACTCTCCTCCAAAGAAAAACAGTGAATGATGGCCGCACGTTTTGCCAGAGTCATCCACGCTTGGCCTTGCCCTTGAACAAGATACATAGCTTCTCTTTATGGCAGTAAAAATAACTTAGCAAAAAATACTCTTTAATTTCAAGTGCACTGGATTGTCCATAATAATGGATGCTTAGTACAATGTCAATCAACAAACTACATGCCTGGATCACCACAAACCCGCTTCAAATGAATAAAGAGGACTAAAATACAGAAAGCATTTAGGTTTAAGACTGTTTTTTTAAGTATGTACTTTTGTATACTACAGAATATTTAACTTACATTAAATATGGGATTTTAGAATTACATTAAGTACGTAATTTAGGTATGAACGTTGGAAACTACTTAGCTTAACAAGGTTTGTTGCTTCAGAGCTAAAGAAGCAAACTTCAGACTAAACATGTCTTCGTAGATCAAATACATTTGGAAATTTGGAAATTATGTACCACTGAAGGTGAAGAAGTCTGAGCATTTTCTGAATGTCAATAATGGATAGACTCAGTTTTGAAAATGACATATTTCCAAGGTTTTAAGATTTTATTTGTACAACCCACACCTCATTAACTTATGTTGCAAGCCTCCTGGGAGGACTTTTGACAGTGTCCCAGAAACAATGCCCTAATCACAGACAACATACCATGTTGGTGCAAATTCATGTATATCTTAAAATATATTTTTTCAATGTATATTTAAATTTTACCTTCTTGTGTTGCAAATTTGTTTGCATGCTCTATTTTGAATGCTTGACTGCTTGGAAAGTATTTTTCCCCGCAGGATGTTGTACATTTGTGCTCCAGCACAAAAAAGAATGAGGCTGTGACTTCAGCCTGCATCTCTGTCACATCTGCCCCTGGTTTAAAAAGTACAGATCAAACCATGGAGCTCTGTGACAGCTCAAAATCAGAGGCGGTCTGAATGTCAGTCAGTCAGTCAGCACAACGTCTCTGCCATGCTGTTTAGGTCCTGAGCCTGTAATTACCCTTGCAGAGGAAAACAGGGCTGCACTCTACATTGTTTGCTCCTTTTTAAATATTACACAGCCTTTAATCATGTTGCAATACTGAATCACTTTATTAAAACTATTAATAGATTGTGAGCCATCTCCATATGGAGTATTATAATCATTACATTAATAATCTGTTCATATTCGGCCATGAAAAATATGCCATTTGTCACAGATGGGGCCAGGGGTTTAATTTATTGTTGAAACTTTATGATTCTGAATAACAGTTAACCCTACCCTGCCTACCCATCCGTGCTCCCCCACTCAAAGTCACCTAGAGGTTATGGGGAACACTGTAAACAGGCAGGTCTACTCTGACAGTGCAACTGTCAGAACCTGGATGACCACAACGGTCAACATGGACTGATTCATAAAAATTAATCTGAAGTACAATCACACCACTGATTTATGGATCAGAGGAAAACAACAGTTTCATGCATTTGTGTTATTACACTAAAGTAATTTTCATGATTATGGTTGGGCTGTATGCATCTTCATGGTTACACTGCACTTATTTCTGTGGTCAAATTTATACTATAATTGTATCTGTGGTTACAATAGGGAAATAACCATTTCTAGGTTTACACTTGTTTCATTTTAATAATTCCCATGGTTATCCATTTCCATGACTATGCAACATTTATTTCTGTGGTTATACTATAATCATTTGCATAGTTAAACTCAGCCCATTTCCATGAGTATGTCCAACAAATGAGCTGTAAAAAGATTTCCCACGGCTGGTTCAAAACTATAACATGAAGTATTCAAAATTGTCAAAGAAATCATCTGAAAAGCGTATAAAACTACAGCATTTTTTTTTATGGCAGTAACCGCAAATTTGATAATTTAAGCCTATTCATCTGACAGTTATCGAGCTGGGTGAGGGGTGTAAGGGCAAAATGCAGAAATGTGCAAGACACTGGACTGCGATCTGCTGGGGTTAATGGACGTGTCAGGAGTTGTTCATGTCTACAACTTCTAAAGGGTGATGAAAAGCGCTTCTGTAGCGCATCCTGAGTGGCGTTACTGACACATTTTTAATGAAACTCGGGAAATTACTCATTCTGAGATGAATAAATTGACTGGTGCGATGAGTACGTACACACATTTGCTATAATTTTCAATTATACAAAATGTTTTTAGCCCCAATCTGATTAGTTTCCCTCATCAAGAAGGGGAATTAATTTGTTTTTAATGTGTTCCCCATCAAGGCACTGGTTCTAATACTTCTCTCCTGTTTAATACCTAGCGCTATGGCACGGGCGGCATGATGTTTTGAAACCAGCAAGCGGAGAGTTGCAGATATCCAGAGCACTTTTATCTAACTCATCAGGCACATGTCTAATTCTGAAAGACACTTTTGTGTTTCTTAATTAAAAGGACCCGAGTCCCTGAAAGCAATTGAAGCATTTGCTAATTAACTCTATTGTGCCAGTGTCTATTCTCCCGAGAGAGTGCCACGCTAGCATGTGTGCTTCAACTTGAAGCCATGGTTATCTCTTGTTCTGCCACATGCAGAGATAAACATACTTGTGCATAAACTGTCACACTCACAGCTAGATACACGTTCTCAGCTAGGCAGCCGCTTCAGTTGTTTTTCTAGCCAAAGGAGCCAAATGTGTTTTTTGAAGTGACGCTGCTAAAAAATACATTTACTGGCTTAAACCTTACAACTCTGGTAAAATCTGATTTCAGCAATTAAAACATGCTTTATAACAGTCTAAAGGGCTAGGGCTGGAGCCTATCCCAGCTTCTACGGGCAAAAGCCGGGTACACCCTGGACGGTCGTCAGCACATCGCAGGGTGTTATAATGCATTTTTTAAATGACATTAACTTCAGTTCTATGTTACATTGGAACACCTAACAAAGCTCTGCATGACATCAGACACATTATACATCAACACAAACTGACGCAACTTTCGTCATACAGGTGTTTGCCTGTATGACGATGATTTACTGTTTTTTGTGCTGCCAGCATGAAGCCATGCCACTCATGTTCCAAACTTGGTATAATTGAACAATTCACTTCTTTAAGTGCATAACAATTTGTCAGACTGAGTGTGCATTATATGAACATTGTAATAGATCACT